>CAUYUJ010015402.1:206214-266214 GCA_963575745.1 Prorocentrum cordatum
CTAGCTCGGGTACGTTTTTCGGGAATCCAAACCCGCGTTACCCCGGACCCGAGTTACCCCGGATAACTCGGGCGCCCAACCAGGGAGTCGGATCCAGCGCCGATCCGAGAAATCCGCGCGGACCTCCGAGATTTTATATTCATGTGGTTGCTTGTTCCCCTAGGTCTGGGCAAGACGATCCAGACGATTGCCTTCCTGCTGCACATCAAGGAGCAGAAGGGAAACGTGGGGCCGCACCTCATCGTCGCCCCGAAGTCGACACTGTCCAACTGGAAGACGGAGTTCGAGCGCTTCGCGCCGGGCTATTCCGTCCGGCTCCTGACGGGAGACCAGGACCTCAGGGAGCTCGAACTCGCGGCGCTCCGCCGGGACATAGCGCAGAGGCGCCCAGTCGCTTGCGTCACGAACTACGAGCAGGTGCACCGCAACGACTGGCTGCTCAAAAACAGTTGGCAGCTCGTGGTCGTCGACGAGGGCCACCGGCTGAAGAATCCGGAGACCGTGTTGCACAACGCCATGGCTAGTCTCCGCTGCCGGATGCGGTTGCTGTTGACCGGGACCCCGCTGCAGAACAGCGTCAATGAGTTGTGGGCGCTCCTGCACTACTTACTCCCGGACCTGTTCACGGTCGTGATGGACTTCAAGGTTCGGGCGTTGACAAGGGGGTGACTCAGGATGCCCACCGATTGTATCTGTTCGACTCCAGGTCGACCCCAGTTTGACCCCAGTTCGACTCAAGTTCGACTCATGTTCGATTCGAGTTCGACTCAGGTTCGACTCAAGGTCGATTCAAATCGACGGACGTTCGACGCAGCATCGACGCACGAGTGGAGCGAGTGTCTCCTGGAAGGTCCCCAGAATGAGCATCCAAGCGGAGGGGGGGACTCAGAAAAGAAAGCGATATTGATACCGATGCTCGTCCTGGAGAGCCTTCGTCACCACGGCTGGATTCTCCCCGAAATTCTGGTCAGAAAGCGCCCCACAGAGGTCTGACGGTACCGGTACTTTCTGGTCCCCCCAGGGATTGGCTCACGGGTGGAAGCATCGACCCCCAATCGCCCATTCCTCACCGATCAGGGCCTTGGTAATGGCCTGCAACTTCGCAGGAACGTCGGGGTTCCCCACTGGCGACGTATCGCTGATTCCAGGTTATTGCCCCCCCCCGTCCCCCCCGCCCCTGGCCAGGCCTCCCCCCCCTTTCCGGCTGCCCTTGGAGGCCTGGTTCGCCAAGCCCTTCCAGGGCGTCGAGGGACTAAACGAGTACGACATCCAGCTGGACCCGGAGCAGGAGCAGCAGGTGATCCAGCAGATGCACACGCTGCTGTCCCCCTTCCTGCTGCAGAGGCTGAAGAGCGAGGTGCTGGCGGATCGTCTCCCGCCTAGGGTCGAGGTCGACGTGCGAGTGCCGCTGAGCGCGTGGCAGGAGGCGGCCTACAGGGACCTCGAGAAGCGGACCATCCGCCTGCTCGATGAGGGCGCTGCGGTGTCCAGCGATCAGGTTCGAGGAGAACACAGCTGCGCGAACATATATTTTGGAGCGCGCCGATCCGAGAAATCCGCGCGGACCTCCGAAATCATGTGTTTACGCAGTTGGTTGTTCTGCTGCAGGTGAACAATGCGCTCATGCAGCTGCGGAAGATCGTCCTGCACCCGTACCTCTTCCAGCAGGGCTACGCCCGGGGCCAGGACCTCTTCAGGGCCTCTGGCAAGCTGGAGGCTCTCGACAGGATGTTGCCAAAGCTGCTCCGCTTCGGCCACAAGGCAGAGCTCGAGCCGATTCGATCTCGACTTCGGCAGAGAGGTTGTCGAGGCCCCAAGTTTTGAACTTGTTCGTTGGCTCTCCGCCGTTTCCTGGCCTCGGGATGCCTTCAGCAGCCTGCGCCTCGCCGAGGGCGCTCCCGGGGGTGCCCGCATCGCCCCGAACAGGGCCGCTGGAGGCCCGAGCGGTGGCCCGGATCCCGCCGAAGACGAAGGCTCGGTCAAGTTCGATCCGATCGATCCGAGTCGGTTCGATTCCGATATGCTCGGGGGCGGAAAAGAGGGGGGTGATGACTAGGGGGGGGTGGATATCATGGCGTGGGCCATGATGTTTCCCCAGATTTCATGGCGCCTCTTCTTGTTTCATTGCGTCCCGGGCCCCCCCCCTGGGCCGCGCACATGCCGCCGGCCATGATTTGCACCCCCCCCTCTTGGACACCCCCCTCTTGGCCGCTCCCGATATTCCGGCGATCCGATACGACCCAATGTTTGCATTTGGTTGTTTGCCTCATGGTGTGGTCGATGCGATTCCGATCAAGTGCCGGTGCGGCTCGATTCGATGCGCGTCCCGATCCGACTGGAGCTATCAATGCGATGTTGGCCACTCCTGCAAGGTGCTCGTCTTCTCCCAGTTCACGAGCTTGCTCGACATACTGGAGGACTTCCTCAAGTGGCGGGACATCGTGCACGTCCGGCTTGACGGCCAGGTGGCGCACGAGCAGAGGAAGGCGCGCATAGAGCGCTTCAATTCCGACGAGAGCGTGAAGGCTCTGGGACTCCAATTCCACCTACGATGGAGGGTGTTTTACTTTCGACCCAAGTAGATTTACTTCATGGCGTTTCCAAAATCCCCCCCCCTCCCCATTCCGCCTCCTTTCCAAACAGCGCTGGGCCGAGAAGGCGCAGGCGAGTCCCGACTAGCCGTGAAGTCCAGGTTTCTTTTCGGACCTCGACCCCCTCCCCCACCCACCTCCCATGTCTGTTCGCCCGATGGCCCTCCCGAAGGCCCAGGGCGAATAGGGTTGAACATGGGCTCCGTCCTGGGCGATGCGTTCCCACGGCGGCCCTTGGGGCTGAGGGCGCTCGCTTTTCGGCATGCCCCGCCCCGAGCTTTCGGCCCCCTACTGTTTCTTTCCTCTGGACCTGTCGTAGTTTTGCTTGTAGACTCAGACAAGAGGCTCAAGAGTTTCACGGATTAAGGGCGGGTCGTTTTCAAAACGTGGCTCTCGCTTTAGCGCTGCGCACATTCGTTTTAAACATTTGCAGAAGTTTCCCAGATTGAGGGCGTGTCGTTTTCAACATGTGGTTCTCGCCTCAGCGCCGCACATGTTTTGTAACATATTGC
Organism: Prorocentrum cordatum; assembly: GCA_963575745.1. NCBI lineage: Eukaryota > Dinophyceae > Prorocentrales > Prorocentraceae > Prorocentrum > Prorocentrum cordatum. The sequence continues at coordinate 209,318 of CAUYUJ010015402.1, forward strand.
CAGAGTTTCACAGATTGCGGCGGGTCGTTTTCAAAACGTGGCTCTCGCTTTTGCGCCGCGCGCATTCGTTTTAAACATTCGCAGAAGTTTCCCGGATTGAGGGCGTGTCGTTTTCAATATGTGGTTCTCGCCTCAGCGCCGCACATTATTTGTAACATGTTGCAAGAGTTTCACGGATTGAGGGCGGGTCGTTTTCAAAACGTGGTTCTCGCTTCAGCGCCGCGCACATTCTTTGCAACAAGTATGCAAGAGTTTTCGAAACATTGCGGTACCTTTTTTCCGTGCAGGCAAATTTGCCAGCGCGTTCTCGGGGGCCCCAATCGGACCTCATGCCCGTTTCATTTGATCCTCACAAAGTAACCGCATGCCGATGATAATAAAGGGACCCCCCCCTTCAGTGTTTAGAGTTGATTATCGTCGCCCTATATAAAACTCAAATTGGGCGGCGAGCGCTGAGGCCGAACTTCATTATCACCTCGAAACGCGATGTTGAGATAGCAACATTAAGCGATGTTGCTATCCCCGCGCGCGCCTGAACTTTTTTTTTATCTCTGGGGTTGATTATCCATGGAAAGGGGAGCACATGAGCTACCCTACATGAGCACTTAAAACAATCAATTTTCATAAAGCGTTTGTAAATTAAAATTGATAGATTTGGAACTCTCCATTTTTCCGTTATTCTTCTATTATTATTCTTCTCTTCTTCTTCTCTTCTTATTATTCTTCTACGCTCTTCTTCTTTTATATTTCTATCTGTCCTCACGCTCGCCTGAACTTTTTTATCCCTGGGGTTGATTATCCGTGGAAAATGAAGCACATGAGCTACCCTACACGAGCACTTAAAAAAAATCAATGTTCATAAAGCGCTTGTAAATTAAAATTGGTAGATTTGGAACTTTGGATTTTTACGTTCTTCGTCCTCTTCTTATTCTCCTCTTCTTCGTCTTTCTTATTATTATTATTATACTGTATTCTTCTTCTTGTATAGTTCTCTCTGTCCCCACGCTCGCCTGAACTTTTTTATCTCTGGGGTTGATTATCCATGGAAATTGAGGCACATGAGCTACCCTACACGAGCACTTACAAAACACAAGTTTCATAAAGCGTTTGTAAATAAGATCTAATAGATTTGAAACTCGAGATTTGTTCTTCTCTTCGTCTTTCTCCTCCTCATATCATTTCTTTTATTTTATTATTTATTCTTTTCATCTTTCTTTGTTATATATAGCTTCCTCCATTCCAGCGAGATGAGCCATTGTTGAGGATATTTCTATGAAAACTAAACGCCAAGGATGTCTCAAAACGTGCTCGGCTTGGTCTCCTCTTGATTATCTCTTACTTCGAGATTATGCTGAGGTCTGCTGGGCTACTTTTATTATCTCTCCCTGAACCCCGAACTTTATTATCCCCTAGTGTTTATTCTCACGGGCATGAGGTTAGGGGTAGAAGTTCCGTTCATCGAAGGGTCTGCTTCTGATGGCATTGCGTGTACGTGTAAGGAGGAGGAGAAGGAGGAGGAGGAGGAGGTGGGAGGGAGGGGGAGGGGGAGGAGGAGGAGGAGGATGGAGTGAGGAGGAGGATGAGGAGGAGGAGGAGGAGGAGGAGGAGGGGGAGGACGGGGGGAGGGGAGGAGGAGGAGGACGAGAGGAGGAGGAGGGGAAGGAGGAGGAGGAAAGAAGGAGGAGGAGGACGACGGAGGAGGAGGAGGAGGCGGAGCGGAGGCGGAGGGGGAGGGAGGAGGAGAGGAGGAGGAGGAGTGGAGAAGAGGAGGAGAGGAGGAGAGGAGGACGAGGACGATAAAGAGGAGGTGGAGGAGGAGGAGAGGAGGAGGAGGAGAGGAGCAGGAGCAGGAGAAGGAGGAGGAGGGAGGATGGGAGGAGGAAGGGGGAGAGGGGGAGGGGAGGAGAGGAGGAGGAGGAGGAGGAGGGAGGAGGAGGAGGAGGAGGAGGGAGGAGGAGGAGGAGGGGGAGGGGAGGAGGAGGAAGATGAAGGATAAGAAGAAGAAGAAGAAGAGGAGGAGGAGGAGGAGTAAGACGAAGGGGAGGAAAGAGAGAATGTCTCCGCAAGTCCTGCGTGACCGACCCTGGAAGGTGACCGACCCTGGGAGAGGCCCTCCCCGAGGCCCGCGGACGCCCTCTTCGGGCCTCCGATGGGGTCCCCTGAACAGCTCCCAGAAGGCCTCTGCAGCGCCAAGGGGGGTACGGGGCGAGTAAGCACCTCGAGGAGGAGGAGGAGGAGGAGGAGGAGGAGCAGGAGGAGCAGGAGGAGCAGGAGGAGGAACAGGAGGAGGAGAGGAAGGAGGAGGAGAAGAGATGGAGGAGGAGCAGGAGGAGGATGAAGAAGAAGTGTACGAATCCAAAATACCAATTCTAACCATACTATCACACCCATTATCCGCTTGGAATCGTAATAGTTATCATAATACGACTAATACGAATACCATTGATAAAAAATAAGCATGCGGCGACTGGTACACCAATACGAATAGTAACACTCATACGACTAATGCATACACTGATAAGACTAGCAGTCGTACTGATTGTACCAATACTACTACTATTAATACCAAGCGTTATAATACTACTACTACTACTACTACTACTACTACTACTACTACTACTACTACTACTACTACTACTACTACTACTACTACTACGACTACTACGACTACTACGACTACTACGACTACTACGACTATTAATAACAATCTTAATACCAATCAAAATGATAATAGTGTCACTATTGTAATGATAATAAAACTGATGCTACTACGACCCATGATAATAAGAAAAAAGTAATACGAATAAGCTAAGAGTACTAACACAAATAAGACGAAAAATATTATGACGAAGAAGGTGAGGAGCAGGAGGAGCAGGAGGAGGAGCAGGATCAGGAGCAGGAGCAGGAGGAGGATCAGGAGCAGGAGCAGAGGAGGAGCAGGAGGAGGAGGCGGAGGAGGCGGAGGAGGTGGAGGAGGAGGAGGAGGGAGGAGGGAGGAGGGTGGAAGCGAGGCAAGAGGGGCGATCGCGAAGGGGGACGGGGCTCGACGGCACGGTGGGCGCGTGCAGCCCCCAGAGGTCTTCCTGCTGTCCGCGCGCGCCGGGGGCCTCGGCCTGAACCTGCAGGCCGCGGACACGGTGGTGCTCTTCGACATCGACTGGAATCCCCAGAACGACAGGCATCGAGGGCAGCAGTGACCTCCGGACTCCAGAGGGTCTCCAATGCTAACCAGCCCCCCCCCCATAAGCTGTCGTACCTTCCCTCCTCGTCCGTCCCTCCATCATCACCATCAGCATCAGCATCAGCAGCAGCAGCAGAATTAGCATCAACGCCGGCATCATCATCAGCATCATCATCAGCAGCATCATCATGATCATGATCATCAGCAGCAGCAGCATCATCACCACCAGGGATTCCCCCCGATCATCAGCGGCCGCCGCCTCGCAATCATGATGTTCGCACTGCTGTGGGGGCTCGAGATCCGTCAGTGAGCCCGCGCACTAAATACAGCCGGCCCGAATTAGTAGGTCGATCCTGCCAAATCGAGGGTACCTTTTGTGTCCTGTGCACCGCGCGTCGTGTCCTCTGCAGTCCCAGGGCGCGGCGAGTCGGATATCCTTGGCGTCCTGTCCGGCATGCGCCCCCCCTTCGCGGGGCTGCGGGTCGGCCGCGGGTGATCGCGATCGCGACCTCGGCAGGATGCCTTGTGTGTCCTGTGGTTTCGGAGGCCGTAGTGCCGTCGGAAGAGTCTTGTGTCCTGCCACGTGTCCTGTGCAGTCAGTTCTGCCCTCATCTGTGTTCCCATCATTGGGGGGGGCACCATCTGAGGTTGCCCGAGACGTTTCCACGCGAGCAGAATCTTTGCATCAGCACTCCAGACAAGGGAACAGATCACCAGATATGCACCATCTGCGCTGCCCTCATCTCCGCCGTGCCTCCCACGAGCCCACGAAAAGCGGCGTCAATTGCGCAGCCTCCCAGGGGGCCGCGAGGTATCGGCTGGATCTGCGTGGCCCCCGACTCCGCTGGACCTCCCAAGAGCCAACCCAGGTGGCGACATCGACATCGACCGAAATCCCCAGAACGGTAGGCATCGAGAGCAAACACATTGCACGCGCGTGCAGTCGAGACACTGCGGGCTCAGGAGGGGCTCGGGTGTTCGCGCCGTTCCGTAGGTCTGGGTCGGGGACCGAGGCTCGCATTGGGAGGGAGAGTCCGTTGGTTCTTTGTGCAGCGTTCCCCACGGTAGCACGACGACCTGTAGGCTTTCGGAGTTGGGCGTGGACTTCTCAAACGCTGGACCCCCCCCCGGGCTCGCCGCCAAGAAGATGCAGCAGAACTGCGACGACGACGACGACGACGACGACGACGACGACGACGACGACACGACGACGACGACGACGACGACGAAGAAGACGACGACGACGACGACGTAGCGCGCCCCTCGTGCTGCGCAGCGCTGACCCGAGAGATCCGCGCTGACCTCCGGAGGCCCGCGCTCGTGCGGCTCTCGTTGTCCCTTTGTCCATCCCCCAGAAAGGCAGGCGGTCGCTCGCGTGCACCGGGTCGGCCAGACCAGGGAGGTCCGCGTGGTGCGCTTGGTGACGGACTCGAAGGTGGAGAGGCCTCCTCCTCCTCCTCCTCCTCCTCTCCCCCTCCTCCTCCTCCCATCCTCCTCCTCCTCCCCCTCCTCCCTCTCCTCCTCCTCCCCTCCCCTCCTCCTCCTCCCTCCTCCTCCTCCTCCTCGTCCTCCTCCTCCTCCTCCTCCTCCTCCTCCCTCGCCTCCTTCCGCTCCTACTTCCCCCTGCTCCTTCCTCCTCCTCCTCCTCCTCCTCCTCAAACTCCTCCTCCTCCTTCCTCCTTCCAAGCAGACATGCAGGCCGACGGAGCAGCGGAGGAACATGCATTACCAGCCGCACAACTCGGATGCTACGAATGGGTCCGCGCGGTAGGCAATCTGATCCGCCAACGCATCACACAAGCAATCGTTGACAGCATGGAGCGGAAACCACCAATGTCATGGGACGAGCGGGCCAGACTACGACGTGAAGCAGTTCAGCAACGACCACCACAACCAGCGCTCGACCAACTTACAGCAACAAGCCGGCACAAACTGACACCAACCAGCACAGGATGGGAATGCATGGCCTGTTCGCAAAGGGCTATCCGCAGACGAAGCACGGTGGCGAGATGGGGGCTACAAGCAAGTTGCAACGGGGTAGACAGCGCAGAACACCAGCCACTCATTCTGAAAGGACGACGTGCACACTTCTCGCACCAGATTATGTGGCATCGACGGGACTAAGGCTACTACTGCTACACATGCGGCAGCACCGCCAAGCAGTACATCAGCGAGAAGCTCGAGCAACCGTGCATCCCTCCACCGCCAAGCCGACTATCTGGTGCGGGCCAAGAGGAAGCACGCCTAGACGTGCTGGAGACTCATCCCACGTGCGGAGAAGCGCCGAGGAACATGAGGTGTGCCCAAGAAGGCGAAGAGTGTTCCATTAGTATCGTATCATTGCTGTTTCCAAGAGGCGGGCCGTGGTTTTCACATTGTCTGTTGCTTGGTGATGGCTTCCAGGTTTACGTCGCGTTGCCCACAGTGTTGTCCAGCTGGGCCGTGATATTTCACATTCGCAGTTTTCTGGGAGGTTGCGTTTGTCAGTTAATGTGCTTCGTAGAGTTCGTCTTTCGGTGCGTGCGCGTGCTCATCCGTGTCGTCCCATTGTTCCGCGATAAGACGGCACGTGTGTTGTAGTGTCGTTGTAATTTCGTTGCCAGGGTGCTCATTCCGCACCATTCCGCTCCTCCTCCTCCTCCTCCTCCTCCTCCTGCTCCCCCTCCTCCTCCTGCTTCCCCTCCTCCTGCTCCTCCCCCTCCCCCTCCTCCGCCTCCTGCTCCTCCTCCTCCTCCTCCTCCTCCCCCTCCTCATCACCATCATCATCATCATCATCATCATCATCATCATCATCATCATCATCGTCATCATCATCACCATCACCATCACCATCACCATCACCATCAGCACCAGCACCACCACCATCAGCACCATCATCATCATCATCATCATCATCATCATCATCATCATCATCACCATCACCACCACCACCACCACCATCACCATCACCATCACCATCACCATCACCATCCTCATCATCACCATCATCATCAACATCACCAGCACCAGCACCATCACCATCACGGTCCTCCTCCTCCTCCTCCTCCTCCTCTTCTCCCTCCTCCTCCGCCTCCGTCCGCGTCCATCTTGGCTCCATTGGGGCCTGTGCCCACGGCCGCCCCCTGGGCCGCCGCCCGCCGCAGCATCCCCTCCTCTTCGCATCCGCCCCCCCTTCGCCGCGGCGGCGTGGCCGCGCGGAGCCCGCGCCGGTGCCGGTGCCGCTGACGCAGGGCGCCCCCCCGCAGCGGCTCCGCTGCGCCTCCTCGTCCTCTCGGCGGGCGCCGTGGCGGGGGCCGAGCGACGGCACGGTGGGTATGGCTGCCCATCGCCGCTCGCCGCGCGTCCTGCTACTTCGTCGTGTTCGTCTTGACCATGTTTTGACGCTGATTTATCGTGAGCATGCTTGTGCTATGTTTCGGCTTCGCCCTGTTGACCAAAGCTTGACTATGTGCTATGTTTCTTTCAAAATCCGCCTGTGGGAAGACGTGCCCGACGTGATGCTACTTCGTCGTGTTCGCCTTCGGGGAGGTCGGGAGTGCGCTGCCACCAGCATCGTGGCACTGCGGTGCGGTTTTTGGCTGTCGCCGCAGCCTTGCCAGCAGAGCTCGTCGGGCGCCGTCCCGCCCCTCCCGCTTAGTGTTGGTGTCGACCTTGAGGCCTGCGAACTTGGGAGGTCCGCGAGGAGACGTTCTTGGGCAGGGCGCTGGACACTCCCCTCCCCCTGGCACGCGGAGCGCGCCAGGGGGCGGGGACAGGGGCACCGCCGACGGGATCCAGCGCCCACCCGAGAAATCCGAGCGGACCTCCGGAAGCTCATGCGTAAATCCGGCGGCGAACGAGGGCGGGGACGTGAGCAGGGGCGGGCCTTCTCAGAAGGCCCGGAAGCCTCCCGGCCTTCTGAGAAGTTTCCTGAGCCTTCCCTGAAGACACGATAACAGCTCGCGGTGCGGGTTCGGCGCGGGGAGTTCGTCGCGCTCGATTGCAGCATCCGTGCTGCTGCACGCCGTGCTGCTGCACGCGTGATGGCGCCCGGCCTGCGGGCCTCTGGCCCCAGTGGCCCACAGCGCAGCCACGTCGCAGGAGTTGGAGACAAATTCCTCCTCCTCCTCCTCTTCCTCCTCCACCTCCTCCTCCTCCACCTCCTCTTCCTCATCCTCCTCCTCCTCCTCCTCCTCCTCCTCCTCCTCCACCTCCTCTTCCTCTTGCTCTTCCTCTCCTCTCTCTCTCTCTCTCTCTCTCCCCCCCTCTCTCTCTCTCTCCCTCTCTCCTCCCTCTCTCTCTCTCTCTCTCTCTCTCTCTCTCTCTCTCTCTTCGAGAGAGAGAGAGAGAAAGAGAGCGCGGAGAGGCACATGGAGGCTCGCTGCAGGGAGAAGCTGGAGATGGAGCAGAAGGCCCGGGGAGACGTCCCACCGATCACCAACCCCGGCCAGGCCCACGCACGAACCCCTGCCAGGATCGGCGGGCTGGATGGCTTCGGGCGGGCCCAGGAACGCTTCTCCTCCTCCTCCCCCTCCTCCTCCTCCTCGTCCTCCTCCTCCTCCTCCTCCCCCTCCTCCTCCTCCTCCTCCTCCTCCTCCTCCTCCTCCTCCTCTCCCTCCTCCTCCTCCTCCTCCTCCCAGGCTCTGTGGCGGGCGCTCTTTGGCCATGCCGTTTGGGCACCGACGTGCTATGATATGTTTGTACCATATGTTCGGCTCGGCCGCGAACCTCCGAGAACTGGCCCCAAAGGCCGACCTCGAGGAAGAACGCTCGGATGGAAAAAACATGTCGTCGGAGATCTGGGTAATTAGTCGGCTTCCCCGAGGTGGTCTGGACCTCCTCCAGGGGACCAGGGTTTCATCCCTGGCAGTTTATCCCAACAGTCCTGTGGTGCTGGGTCCTCGTCTTGAAGCGCCCCGCGTCTCACTCACTCCTTCCTCCTCCACCTCCTCCCTCCTCCCATCCCTGCCTCTGCCCATCCCTGCCTCTGCCCCCCCCGCATGTCAACAATTTCGGAACACCCTTCACACGGTTCGTGGCCCCATGGAGAGCTCAACCGAAGGCGCCAGTGGCAGGGTTCGCATGGCGGCCTCGGGCCATCTCGGCACACCCCTCACAAGGATCGTGGCCCCATAGGGAGCTCCACCAAAGGTCCCAGTGGCAGGGTTCGCATTGCGGCCTCGGGCCATCTCGGCAGTCCCCTCACGAGGATCGTGGCCCCATAGAGACCTTCACCGAAGGCCCCAGTGGCAGGGTTCGCATGGCGGCCTCGGGCCATCTCGGCACACTCCTCACGAGGATCGTGGCGCCATAGGGAGCTCCACTAAAGGTCCCAGTGGCAGGGTTCGCATGGCGGCCTCGGGCGATTTCGGTTTTCCCCTCTCACGCTTCGTGGCCCCATAGGGAGCTCTGAACGAAGACCTCAGTAGTAGCGCCCGCATGCGTCCCCCGCTCAGTTCGGCACACCCCACGCTCGTTTCGGGGCTCCCATCCGCGTTGCCCCGTGCTCCATCCCTTTCGCGGCGCGCTACTTATGATGAGAGGGGTATTTCATGCGATACTCGCAGCTGCACATGGTTGGGTCCTTCGCCAGACGAATATACGGTCCTCGTGCACGACGAGGGCCCCCAGAGGACGAACACAGCATAAAAATGCCCGCTGCGCCTCTTGTCACGACGAGAGGGCATGGGCGAGGGTCGTCGCGCAGACTGGCGACGGGTCCCGCTTCCATGCAACATCGACGCTCTCCGTCACCAAAAATCGGGCGACACTGGCCCCATGTTTCGGAGGGGGGGGATGGGGGGCTCCCCGATGCGTGGATGTGGCGCCCACGCGCCAGATCCACAGATCCTTAATCCATGTGAGTCTAGCCCCCCAGATGGGGTCCGAGCAAATGGCGTCGGAGGATTCGGAAACTGGAACATATGCATTACCAGTGGCGGGCTGTTTTTCAATCCCAGGACTTCTTGAGGGTCGAGGACGACGCTGGTGTGGTGTGGTGTATACGTTTTTCTCGGATGTCCCGGAAAAACAACGAAAAATGTATGGACCAGGGTCCCGTATACACCAGGATCCGCTCGCCAATGCAAATTCCAATGCAGGGCTGGAAGAAGCGTCGGTATATAGAGCTCGGTCCCCAAAGGATAGCACCGCATCGCTGATGCATCGACGATGCGGTTCGAAGCGGAAAACTACTTTCTCAACGCCGGCTCCGCGGGCGCGTCACCGACGTCGACGATGCATCGACGATGCAGCGCGATCATCCGACCCCATCTGCTCCGACCCCATTTGGGAGTGCCCAGTTGAGCCCCCCCCCGAGAGCCGGCGACGCGCAGAGGGGGGTTAGGGGGAGGGGGGACGGCTTCTTGGAAGCACCTGTGCTCCTTAGAGGGCACGCGCGGCCTTGTCTAATAGATGTATGGCCGGCGTCCTCTAAGAAGCAGCCTCCTTCGAAGAAGCCTTCCCCCCTCCCCCCACCCATTTGTGCGCGCCGCCAACCCACGCCAAAGCATCAGTGGCAGCGAGACGGAGGGCAAGTTCTGGGAGGAGCATCGAGCCCAAAGTGGTGATCTGTGGAGCGTGCCGCCCTTGAGAGATGGCAGCGACAAATGCTGAGACCTGGGTGTCCGGGCAGGGAGCCCATAAGCGGCTCATGTGGCAGCCTGTCCGGTGCTTCCCACACAAGATGGTAAATTTCGTCATGTCATAACGGCGCGGCTCTCGTGGAAGCTCGATGCAGTATTTTGGCTCGTTGTCGCGTTTGGGCGCCCGTGCAAACTGTGCAGTGCTGGAGGTAACCCTGCACCCAGACCACGGCACTGGGGTCTCGGCGTTCTGCCCCCGCGCAAACCGAGGGAGGTCCGCACAATCTAGCGGTGGGAGTGCATCAGAGCCAGAACCAGCACACTTGGAGTTCGCCAGATAATCCCAGCGTCGTGAGGAAACCCAGACGGAGGGTCCTGCTCGCAGGACACCGACGACAAGGCCTCCGTGGGGTGCAGGGTAGTGCTGAAGGTTGCTGGGTGGTTTGCACAGGTGTGCCCCCGCCACGCACCACGGCGGCGACACCGGGGTACCGCCGAAGGACGTGCACGTTGGCTGCGCCGAGGGGCGGCCCTGGAGACCTTCCGAGCCCAGCGCGAGGGGGAGCATCGAGCCCCAATCGCCTTCCCGTCGCCGATCTGGGCCTGAGCGGCCCACCCTGTCCGAGAGCGTGTGGCTTCGCTACCGGGGGTCTATTCCCGCTCTATCGGCGACTCGGCGACTCGAGCTCGATGTGAGCTACCCCCTTGTCCCAGACCCCCGACGTCATGATTTTGTTCGTAACGTCGACGCCCAGGGGTCCAGAAAGTGCCCCAGGACCGGTTTTTTCATCCTGGGTCCTTTCTTGACGTCCCCGCGGCCCGGAGAGGGCTCCCAGAGGCCGAAAAGAGCGAGAAACTTCCCGTCGGGATTTTTTCACAACTCGAGGGGATCCGGTAGAGGGAAACCATCAAAGTTGGCACGCGCGGGGGAGACTGCGGCCGAGGTGCAACTCCTCAGACCCACCGCCAACTTTGAACCTTGGGGGGGGAGTGGGAGATGTTGACAGATGAAGGTGGCACGAGTGCTCGCTACTGTTTGCCGGAGCCTGTCTGGGTCGGCGCATGGCGTACCTTGTCTTGTGCAAGATCTCCGGCACCGCCTGTACTCTGCACCCTCCGGCCGCCCGAGGCCCCGCCCGCCCGCGCCCTGTCTCCCCCATTAGGGCTTCGCGCGCCCCGCCCAGCTCTTAACCGGAAGGGGCCCGCTCCCGACCCGCCGACCAAAAAGAACAAAAAAATGTCTGGGTCTGCCCTGGGTGGGGGAACCGCATGCGAACACCCCCACTGGGGCCTTCGGTGGAGCTCCCTATGGGGCTACGAAGCGTGTGTGAGAGGTGTGCCGAGAGCAGAGGCAATGAGGGGGAGGAGGGAGGAGGGGGAGGAGGAGAAAGGAGGAGGAAGGTGGGACGCGGGGCGCTGTCTCTTCAAGACGAGGACCCAACACCACAGGATGGTTGGGACAAAAAAAAAAGACTGCCTGGGTCGGCGCGCCCCCCGAGAGGTCCTGGGCGCGGGCATGTTCCGCAGGCAGGCCACCGCAGAGCAGCGCAGCGCCGCGCTGCGGGCCGTGCTCGGGCTCTCGGAGACCGCTGGCGGCCCGGGCGGCGGCGGCGCCGGCCAGGGCGTCACCTCGCCGGAGGATCGGGCGGGCTGGCCTGCTCTCGGGGGCGGACTGTCGCTTGTGCATAGATTGGGGGCCACATGCGAACCCTACCCCTACCCCCCACGATTTCTATGGGGGAGGGTGGGGTTCACTTCGCTCGGGAGCTCCCGAACGCAGTGAACCCCACCCTCCCCTTTAGAAATCGTGGGGGGTAGGGGTAGGGTTCGCATGTGGCCCCCTAATAGAGTTCGAACCCCCACGAGAAGCCGCCCAGGTTTCCAGCGGGGGCCCAGGAAGGTTCCGGAGCAGGCCGGAGGGAGGCCTTCCGAGCCTCCCGGGAGAAGGTCGGGCCAGACGAAAGGGGGGGATTGGGAAAGGGGGGGTTACGCAATCCGCTGCATGCAGCTGGTTTCGGCCCCGCCGAGGGGCCCATCCCTCGATACGTGGGCTCCCGGCGCCGGGAGGCGCCGAGAAAGTCGGCCACGTGAGCTGATTCTCACCCCCCCCTGTGCTGTCCCCCCCTTTCGCCCGGCCCGATGCTCTCGGGGACGGCCAAGACCCACAGGGCCGCCTACAGCCGGGGCCCTGAAGAAGGGACCCTTTTCGTTGGGGAGGGGCTCGGTGTTCCTTGATTGTTCGACAGTTTGCCTTCTGTTTTCCTGAAGTTTTCCATGGGAAATCGAAGTTCAACTTATGGGAGAAAGGGGCCCCGTTCCTTATTTAGGGTTCCTGAGGTCAACGCCCCCACTGTACGATTCGATGCGATGCGATTCGACTCGCCAGCTGGGGCCGCGGTTCCGATTCGGTCCGATTCGGTCCGCTTCACCAGCACCGGCCGGTGCCAGCTGGAGCCTGGCGCGGCGGTCCGATTTCGATCCGATCTGGGACGGGTCGCTGGCGATCCGACCCGATTCCGATCCGACGCGATCTCTCGATTGGATCCATCGGGCCAGACGAAAGGGGGGGATTGGGAAAGGGGGGGTTACGCAATCCGCGGAACGGGGTTACGAAATTTGCTGCATGCAGCTGGTTTCGGCCCCACCGAGGGGTCCATTCCTCGATACATCGTCGCCTCCGGCGCCGGGAGGCGCCGGGAAAATCCGCTACGCGAGCTGATTCTCAACCCCCTCCTTTGCTATCCCCCCCTTTCGCCCGACCCGAATCCAGCTCGTGCTTGCCAGACCCCTTCGAGTCATGAAAACATCCCGACGCGAGGTGTTTCACTGTTTTCAGCGTCTGGGGGCCGTTCCCGGGCCGCGGGGCCGTCCAAGAAAACGATTCGGGATGAAACTCCGGTCCCCGGGGAAGGGGCCGAGACCCCTGGGGGGGGTCCAGGAGGCCCCAGAAGGCCCCGCGAGGCCTCCGGAGGCCACTCGAAGCCCCAGGAGGCCCCAGGAGGCTCCTGGAGGCCCCAGGAAGCCCCAGGAGGTTTCAGGAGGCCCCAGTCACCACCCACCAAACCACCCCAACCCAACCCGAAGGCTCAAATTTACCCTCGATTTCCAGCGGGGGGGGGGTCGGGAAACGTCGAAAAAACACATGTGGAACCCTTACCCCCCCCAACCAGAAATTCGGGTCTTCGGGTTGGGTTGGGGTGGTCTGGTAGGTAGTCACCCAGGAGGCCCCAGGCTCATGCGCAGAGACGCGCTCGTGCTACTGAGACTCATTCGCACTCCAATTCACTCGCAGTTCGATTCATGTCCAGACCGTCACAACTCAAGCCCGCTTGTATTCGAAATCTCTTGCGATAGACACTCGTGGTGGACAGGTCCATGCAAATAGATGCACGCATGGGGATCTCCACGCAGTAATAAATATGTTTAGGGCTGCTGTGGGACTCGTGAAAAAACTCGAGAAGCGAATGTGTTAAACTTAGACGCTTCCGTTCGAGAAAGGGCCGAGGTTTGGTTCCGCCAGGCCTCTTGGGACGCGTCCTGGTGGCGTGTTGGGCGCCTAGGAGGCCTCTGGGGTCAGCTGGAGGCAAGTGCGGGCGTCTGGGAGTGATCTCCCCACGAGTCGCAATTCGCAGTCTGGAGCCGTCGGGGGGGCCTTGTAGGACCCATTTGGGGACTATTTGGGGGCCGTCCTGGGTCGGTTTGGTGGTTCCTGGGGCTTCTTGGCGTCCATTTGAATTGTTTTGCAGTTCTTTTGGGAGCCCTTTTGGGTCGTATCGGGTCGATATGGAAGACTTCTTGGGTTGTTGTGGGCCTCGTGAAAGCCAAAGAGGCGAACGTGTTGGGAATGTATGATGTCCGTCGAAAATGAAACGCCTTTTGTTTCTGGAAAGTCTCTTGGGAGGCGGTTTCTTGGGCCGTCTTGGGGGGCTGTAGGACCGCCGGGAGGCAATCTGGAGCGTCTTGGAGCGATATCTCGACGGCTCGTAGCCCTCGTGGGCCGTCCAGGAGGCCTCTGGGGAACTCTTGGCCCATTTTGGGGCCCTGTTGAGGCCGTCCTGCGGCTCTCCTGGGCCGTTGCGGTTGTTTCTGGGGCCTTGGCGGAGCCCTCGTTGGCCGTCTTGGGGCCTTGTTGGGGGCCTCTTGGGTTATTTGGGGTCGCTCTTGGAGGTTTCTTGGGCCGTTGTGGGCTTCGTGAAAGGCCGAGAGGCGTGTGTGTTTAGAATATATGCTTTGTCCGTACGGAATGGGGCGATGTTGTTTTCTAGATGGCGTTTTGGTGGCTTCTTGGGGCGTCTTGGGGGCTTCTGGGGCCGTCTGGAGGCAATCCTTGGCGTTGTGGGACGATCCCTCGTCGACTCGTAGGTTTCTTGGACCGTTCCGGGGGCCTTTTGGACCTTTTTCATTCGTTTTGGGAGCCCCCTTGGAGGCACATGGGGTTTCCTTGAATTGATTTGGGTGCTTTTTGGGTTGCTGTGGACCCCGTGAAAGGCCAAGAAATTAATGTGCTAGACTTGGACGTTTCCCTTAGGGAACGGGCCGACGTTTTGCTTGTGGAGGGCCTCTTGGGCCGCGTCCTGGTGGCGTGTTGGGGCGCGCGGGGGTCTCAGGGGCCGCGTGAAAGGCCAAAAGGCGAACGTGTTGGAAACATGTGTTTTACATCGAGCATGGGACGGTTGTTGCTTCTGGAAGGCTCCTTGGGGCGCCTCTGGGTAGCGTCTTGAGGTGTCTTGGGGGCCTATAGGGCTGTCGGGGGGCAATGTTGGACGACTTGGGGCGCTGTTGAACGACTTGGGCCGACCAGGAGGCTTTTTAAGAACCCTCTTGGCCATTCTTGGGGCCCTCTTGGAACCGTCCTTCGGCTCCCCAGGGCCGCTGCTATGGTTTCTGGGGCCTTCGTGGGGCGCCCGCAGGCCGTCTTGGACCCCTCTTGAAAGCCTCTGGGGTTGCAGGAGGTCGATGTTGGATGCTTCTTGGGCCGTTGTAGGCATCGTGGAAGCCCAAGAGGCGAATGTGCTGAAAATGTAGGCTTTCCTGGGGAATGAGACGATTTTTGCTTTTGGAGGCCTTTGTGGAGCGCCCCGAAGTAGCTTTTTCAAACGTCTCGGGGGATTATGGGGAATCGTCTGCAGGCAAGCTGGGGCGGTTTGGACCGACTCGTCCCCCTCGTGGGCCCTTCAGAAGGCCTTTGGGGACCCTCTTGGCCCGTGGGGCTCTCGTGGGACCGTCCTGCGACTGTCCTGGGCCGTTGCTGTGGTTTCTGAGGCCTTCGTCGAGCGCCTGGAAGCTGTCGTGGAGCCTTTTTGAGAGTCTCTTGGGGGGTCGGGGGTCGAATTTGGAGGTTTACTGGGCCGTTGTAGGCCTCGTGGAAGCCCACGAGGCGAACGTACTGAAAATGCATGTTTTCCTTAAGGAATGGGACGATTTGTGCTTCTGGAGGCCCTCTTGGAGCGCCTCGTGGACGCGTTTTCAAACGCCTTGGGGGCCTATGGTGCCGTCTGGAGGCAATCTTGGGCGGTTTGGACCGAAACGTCCCCCGCGAGGGCCGTATGGGCAGCCTTTGGGGACCCTGTTGGCTTGTTTTGGAGCCCTCTTGGGACCGTCCTGCGGCTCGCCGGGGCCGTTGCTATGGTTTCTGGAGCCTTCGTGCATCGCCGAATCGCCTGGAAGCAGTCGTGGAACCTTTTTGGGAGCCTCTTGGGCTGTGGAGGGTCAATATTGGAGGCTTCTTGGACCGTTGTGGGCCGCGTGGAAGCCCAAAAGGCGAATGTGCTGAAGATGTTCGTTTCCCCTTGGGAATGGGACGATTTTTGCTTCTGGAGGGCCTCTGTGGAGCGCCTCGTAGTACTTTTTCAAAAGTCTTGGGGGCTGATGGGGCCATTTGGAGGCAATCGTCGGCGTTTTGGAACGATCTCTCGTCGAGTCGACTCGTAGCTCTGTTGGACCGTTCCGGGACCCTTTTGAACCTTTTTTGTTCGTTTTGGAGCTTTCTGAGGCTCCAAGTGTGCGGCCAGAACCTTTGCCCCCCACCCCCTCGGCCCCCCTCAAAACCGACAGGACTGGGCCCCTGGGGAGGGGTTTGGGGAGGGGGGAGCATTTCACACGCCGTGGCCCCAAGGGGTCGGCGGATTTTCCGGCCTCGGGGTGCTTCTCGTCGGCTGCTCCTCGTCGAGAGCGTTCGGGGGGGGGGGGGCCTGGGGGCCTGGATCGTTCCGAGCGGCCGCTGGAAACCTGAGTTACGACCCCAAAATTTCAGGGTACTAGGCTCAGAGGGGGGATGCGTCGAGTCCTGATCGCCCACGCATCGCCGATGGGGGCACGACAGCCTCACCCCGCCCAGGAAGGCGTGGTTTCGCCTTCGGGGGCCTGTCGCCGATGCGTCGGCGGTGCAGCGCCGGTCACGGGTCGACGTTTCCCCCCCTTGGAGCCGGTCGCCCCGATCGTGCTCCCCCACGCGGCGGCGGCGGAGGCTCGAGGCCTGGCAGGGAAGGCGCCCCCAGAGGGCCCCCAAGGCTGCCGCCGCGGACCCGCGAGGCGCCCGCGAGGCGCACGCTGCTGCACCCTCTCGCCCCCCTTCGACCGTCGTCGTCGGCCTCCCTCCTTCCTCCGCGTGCCTCCCCGCTCACGAGGCTCGATGCCTCCTCGATGGGGCGGGAGCAGGTGGGGTTTTGTGAGGATCGCGCCGCACCGCCGCTTCGTCGGCGGTGCGGCTCGATGCAGAGCAGGGCTGGACCCGAACGGTGTTTTTGATGATTTTCGTGGGCCGTTTTCGTTTCGACTTCGTCGTGCAGTAAAGGCGGGTTCGAGACAAAGGCGAGGGGAAGCGAACACGCAACGAAAACGAAAAGCACCGTTTAGGTTCAGCCCTGATGTAGAGCCGATTTCCTCAACGCCGGCTGGCGGCGCCGAGGCACCGCCGACGTCGCCGGCGCATCGCCAGTGCATCGCCGCTGCATCGGGGACGCGGCGCGATCCTCCGACCCCTCCGACCCCGTCCAGGAGACCTCCAGGAGCACACCGGGGACCAAGTCGTATCCCAGGCTCTGGCCCAAGCGACGTGCTCACACGGGGCCGTCCCCGTGGACGCCTGCCGGTGATTCTCGCCTCGCCTCGGCCTCCCCCCTTTGCGTGTTGCCCCCTGGCTTTAAGTCGGGCCTGTCCTCCTGCAGGGGGATTTTCGACCCCCAAAAAGAGTCCAAAAATAGTCGTGGGACTATTTTTTGAGTATCTTTTTGACCTTTTTGGGGCATTTTTGGGGGCATTTTCCATCTTTCGTCGAAAATCCCCCCTGTAGGGGGACACGCCCGACAGAACCCTGGCTGTGGCGGGCGCCCGCGAGGAGATGAACGAGCTCATCGCCCGTGGCGCGGAGGAGCTGGGCACGTCGGCTCGGCGGCCCTCCTCCCTCGTCGTTTCGGGGCGGCCGACGTGGGTCAGGAGGGGAGAAAACACACAGACACTATTAATCGCCGATCCCCAAGAATATGGGAACATAAGGGAAGTGGGGGGGAAGACAAAAACCCGACAAGTATGGGAAAATATGGGGAATCGGTTTATTTGTGTGTATTTACTTGTGTGTCCTGGAGCCCCTTCAGACGTGGGTACGGAAAGAAAGGGCAGTACAGTCGGACCGAGGTATAATTCAGATCATGTCGGGCGTGTCCCCCTACAGGGGGATGTTCGACGATTTGTTATATATTATATATAAGAAAAAACACCCCCAAACAGTACGCCAAAAAGGTAAACAATACGCAAACAATAGTCCCCAGACTATTTCTGGACTATGTTTGGATTATGTTTGGGGCATGTTTTATTTTTCTTCGAAAATCGCCCTGTAGGGGGACAGGCCCGACTTGAAATTAAGATCGAGGTCGATCCGGGGAGGCGAACCCCAGTGTTCGTCGTGCTTGCTGGATGTTCTTGTGCACCCTAGGGAGGGTACCCTCGGATGTTCAGCTTCTTTGGGGCGACGGAGGGTCTCATGCTCTTGAGGGATGTTCTTCTGGCCTGAGTCGGTCTTATTGTACGACGACCGACAGCAGATCCTGTCCGTTTTGAGCAGGACTCGCTGTCGGCGTCGCCGCGGACGTGGTCCGTTCGAAGCAGAAGGCCGCCTGCCCAACAGCGGCCGCTGTCGGCTTTGGACAGAAATTGTTGTTGGGCGTCGTATCCATTTTTGCCCGTACCCACTGCATGTCCAAGTCTTCCTCGCTGCCTCCGGGCCCCTCATGCCGCGGCGGGGGGCCGACGCTGCCGCCGCCGCCGCCGCCCAGTCCCTCGATACATCCTCGTTCTCCTCCTCCCTCGCTCGGGAGGGCCATCGGCGTCTCGCCCCGCCCTCCCAACCCCCACGCATGCGACTCGTCGGGCGTCGGGTGAGAGGGGCTTCGAGGCCCGAGACTTTTTTCCCGTCGCGGTAGAGACCACGACGGGGGGGGGTTGGGTAGCGTTCGGCTTCCGTGGGCTCTCGCCAGGCCCCAGGACCATCAAGAAACGGAGAAGACGGTCCTGGGGAAGGGGTCCAGACCTCTGGGGACTCGGCCCCGCCGTGTGGCGTTTTCCTCAGGTAGCTGGGCGCGGAGCAGGGAGGCGTCGGGAGTGACAGATCGTGCAGCTGGTTCGGGAACCCCCCTTTTCGACGATCTGCAGGACGTGTGTCAGCCCAATGTGTGTGTGTTAACTACCCTGTGCAGCTCCACCGATAACACGCAGCCTGCGCCGACCGTATTGCAAAGGCCTAACAGCTGCTTCCACCAACCTTGACACGGGATCAGCAGCAGCGCGGGAGGTGGCGGGAGAGGAGGAGTCCTCTCGGATGCTTCTTGGCGCTCTCGGGGAGCTTTCTGGGAGCTATCGCGAGCCTGCTGGCGGTTTCGGGGGTTCTCTTGAGGCGGAGGCCTTGACATGTGAAGTAGCGTCCCCCTCTTGGCCTTGTCTCTGGCCGTCTTTGGGCCATCTGGGGGCTGTCTGCCCACCGCTCAAGCCTTGGGCACAGCGGGCGCCAAGGGCGACGGCGCCTGCAGCACGTCGGGCGCCAGGCTCGACGCGGGAGGAGGGCCCGCCATGGGCGCCGGGCTGGCAGAGCCTGGCCACGACGATGCGTGCGCCTCGCTCTGCCCGGACCACTCGCGTCCGGCGTCCTCCTCCTCCTCTTCCTTCCTCCTCCTCCTCCCTCCTCCTCCTCCTCCTCCTCCTCCTCCTCCTCCTCCTCCTCCGCCCTCCGCCCTCCGCCCTCCTCCTCCTCCTCCTCCTCCTCCTCCTCCTCCTCCTCCTCCTCCTCCTCCTCCTCCTCCTCTAGGCGCTGGATGGTGGCCATGTTTTTTGCGATGGCTCTGGGGTCGATGGTTTCTTCCCGTGCTTTAGGGTTGCTGGTTGGGGTGTGGCGGTTTTCGACCATGATCGCTGACCCCTGGCAGGGGTGGTATGGGGCGGTCCCCCCACCGCAAGGCCCCGACCAGGTAGCCAGAGACGGGGAGGATTACGCCATCCTGATGGCCTTGAGACATCTAGTAGGCAGGTACACGATTTACTCCGATTGCAAAGGCACAGTTCAATGTTGTCAGAATGCCAGATATGCGCAGAGAGGTGGCAACACTCGGGCACACATCTGGAAGAAGGCATTCCGTGAAGGAACGCCCGCTCTGGTGAGTTTTTGTAAGGTGGCGGCCCTGACGTCGATGACAGATGTGCGCGAAGGACGGATCAGCCATTTTGAGAAGGAGGGCAATGCCGAAGCTGAAGATAACCAGCCTCTCATTCTTTTTTGTTCGACCTGCGGGGGGTATGCCACGGTGTCTGCGGGATCCAGAGGCCTGCGAAAGAGCTGTGGAGGGTCCCAGCAGGCCTTGGTGGACCCAGGCAGGAAGAACACTCGGGCTGTCTGCAAGGGCAAGTACCCCAACAGGCCTCTCAAACTGGGC
This sequence comes from Prorocentrum cordatum, assembly GCA_963575745.1. Lineage (NCBI taxonomy): Eukaryota > Dinophyceae > Prorocentrales > Prorocentraceae > Prorocentrum > Prorocentrum cordatum. The sequence continues at coordinate 228,979 of CAUYUJ010015402.1, forward strand.
TCTTGGCGAACTCCTGGGGCTTGGGCGCGAGAGCTGGTTGGGGGGGCTTCGGAGTCCAAGAAGGCCCAGAAAAGAGAGAAGGAGGTTTCTCCAGGGCCACTTCGGACCCACCTGCACGTGCATTTTTGTGCCTGGCAGAGGTCCTGCAAGCGTTTGGACTCAATGAGTTCGAAGCCGCTGAATTGGGACTGAAGCTGAAGGAGCGAGACCCAGACAACGATCTGGAGGAAGAAGAACTGTGCGGTTAGATACCCAAGGGGGGGCCCTGTCGTTGGCCCCTGGCAGGTCTTTGGCCCTCCTGCCAGGGTGACAAAAAGTTCCCCTCGGATGGGCCCCCCTGGGTTTTTTGGAGCGTCGGACTTTCCCCCCCCCTTTCCCCTCAGTGGCGTGCGATCCTCCTCCTCCTCCTCCTCCTCCTCCTCCTCCTCCTCCTCCTCCTCCTCCTCCTCCTCCTCCTCCTCCTCCCGCCGCCTGCATCGGTGTCTGGGGCGACGCCCCCAGGCGCCCTGGACATGCCGGGCCCCTGGACCTGCGGTGGCCGCGGCGGCAGCGCCGCCCGCCGCCAAGGCGGCAGCGCCGCGCCGCAACCAGGGCGCGGGCGGCGAGTGTTGTCCTGGCATCGCTCGGACGTGTGCATTTTGTTCTCGGCGAGAACCATCGAGGACCACCCTGGACCATCGAGCAACAAATTATTCACTGCGTGGAGCTCCCCATATGTGCATCTACTCGCATGGACCTGTCCGCCGTGAATGTCTAGGCGCAAGAGCTTTCGAATATTAACGGGCTTCAGTTGTGACGGTCTGGACATCAATCTAACTGCGAATGAATTGGAGTGTGAATGAGCCTCAGTAGTACGAGCGCGTCTCTGTGCATGAGCCTGGGGCCTCCTGGGGCCTCCTGAAACCTACTGGGGCTTCCTGGGGTCTCCAGGAGCCTCTTGGGACCTCCTGGGACCTCCTAGGAAGGTTTCGTGCCCCAGGAGAGGCGCAATCTATAGCAACAGACGTACATAAAACATTGCGGATTAGAGCCACAGGAGAAGGGCAATCTATAGGAACACGCGTAAAACACCAAGGACTCGTGCCCCAGGAGAGGCCCAATACATAGGAACATGAGTAAAACATTTAGGATTGTGTACACAGGAGAAGGACCATCTATAGAAACATACGTAGAACATCAAAGAATCGTGCTCCAGGTGAGGCCCAATCGATAGGAGCATACGTAAAACACATGGGATTGGAGCCACTCCTGTTGCCTTCTGAGGCCTCCTGCTCCTGGGGCCTCTCGGGGCCTCCTGTTGCCTTCCGAGGCCTCCTGGCGCTTCCTGTTGCCTCCTGGGGCCTCCTGTGGTTTCCTGAGGCCTTCTGGAGCTTCCTGGGGCCTCCTGGAGCCTCTTGGGACATCCTGTGGCCTCTTGAGTCTTTCTGTGGCCTCCTGATGCCTCCTGGGACCTCATGTGGTCTCCTGGAGCCTCCTGGAGCCTGTTGGAGCCTCCTGTGGCATCCTGAGAAGAATCTGCGCCCACGAGCCTGGCCACCAAAACTAGCAAACCGATCGAGACATCCTCAAAATCTGGCCCACCTGGGGGGTGAAAATGAGCGCCTCGCTCGAGACATCCTCCAAATCTGCTCCGAAAGCGAAGGATGTTGGGCACAGAAACAGGCAAACCGCCTGAGACATCCCCACAAAATGGCCGCGAACGAGCCCGTGCAACCACCCCTGGCGGCTCCCCTTAGGGGTGCTGAAATGAGCGCCACGCTCGAGACATCCTCCAAATCTGCTCCGAAAGCGAAGGATGTTGGGCACAGAAACAGGCAAACCGCCTGAGACATCCCCACAAAATGGCCGCGAACGAGCCCGTGCAACCACCCCTGGCGGCTCCCCTTAGGGGTGCTGAAATGAGCGCCTCGCTCGAGACATCCTCCAAATCTGCTCCGAAAGCGAAGATGTTGGGCACAGAAACAGGCAAACCGCCTGAGACATCCCCACAAAATGGCCGCGAACGAGCCCGTGCAACCACCCCTGGCGGCTCCCCTTAGGGGTGCTGAGCATGAGTAAGTCTGTGTATGAGTAAGTCTGTGTATGAGTAAGTCTGGGTATGAGTAGGTATGTGTATGAGAAAGTCTGTGTATGTGTACGTCTGGGTATGAGTAAGTCTGAGTATGACTAATACTGTGTATGAGTAAGTCTGGGTATGAGTGAGTCTGTGTATGAGTACGGCTGGGTGTGAGTAAGTCTGTGTATGAGTAAGTCTGTGTATGAGTATGTCTGAGTGTGAGTAAGTCTGAGTATGAGTAGGTCTGAGTATGAGTAAGTCTGAATATGAGTAAGTCTGTGTATGAGCAAGTCTGAGTATGAGTAAGCCCGACAGGAGGGGAGGAGAAAAGAGGAGGAGGAAGGAGGAGGAGTAGGAGGCGTCCAAGTAATAACAAGAACCCCATCTTAGGATATGGGGAAAAACACGCACGAAGCCGAAAAACGCACGCGAAATGGACGTCCGAGCGATGGCGGGCGGATGCCGTGCAGGGCCCCCCCCCCGCTGCGGAGCTGGCGTGGCCTGGCCCGTGCCTCGGGCTCACCTCGAGCGGGCCGCCGCCGCCGGTTGCGACGCTGCTCTGCTCGGCGGCGCTCTCCTTCGCAGCGGCCCTGGCAGGATGCGCGTGGCAGTGCATCGTGCACGACGCCGTCATCGGCCAGCGACGTGCCCGCCCTGGCCGGAGCGCGCCGGCAGCAGTGCCGGGCGCGCGCCGGCATGAGCTCCCCCCCTCGATGGCGCGCGCGGGGATGCGCCACGCCACGCAGCGCGAGTGTTGGAGGTCAGGCGTGAAGCACGCCGTGACGGTGAAATCGCCATCGAGGATGTCTTTCAAGTGCATGTTGCGCACGAGCCGGAACTCGAGCGGCTGCTCGAGTGAGCCTGGCACATAGACATTCACGTTCTGCTCCATGACGTGCTTGCCCACGTTGCCCTGCGGAGTCTCTGTCTCCTTCCACTTCGCCCCCTCCACGTCTGGTGCGCCCTGCAAGGCGTCGTAGAACTCTTGCCCGGTCAGCCCGCGGTCCAGCGCGAGCTCCACGAACCCCGCCGTCGAGGTCCTGGCGTACTCCAATTTCTGCTTAGATTTGGGAGGCCCTTTGCAGTCCCCAGTGGCGCTGGCAGATCCTGGCACCGAGGGTCCTGGCGGAAGTGCCGCGCCACTTTTGCTCGCCATCGGTGCCACCAGAGAACATGCGCGAGGGGTGCCGAATGCTCTTGCGGAGTGCTTGAGCCAGACTGCTGTGGTGATGGCGGCAGTGGTGAGAGGATCTAAACCCACAGGGCGCAACGAGACACCACGGGGCGCCGCACGACACCACTATCGATCACTATGGGCCCCAGTGTCGATTTCACCGTGGATCTCACTACCGGCCTCACGCGCCCGCGCCTTCCCATTGAACCAGGTGGCACTTATTTGCCTGCGCGCCTGTTCCTTGTTGAAAGAACATGATAGATAAGACGAGCAAGACCACGGGGCACCCGAGGACACCGATATCGGTGTCACGATCGATCCAGGTGGGATTGATTTGCCAATGCCTTTTTCTTTCTATGCCTACGTACTACCAAAGTGCAGGGCAATATGTTTGGCCGTGTATCTATCCATCTCAATCTCTATGAACCTGTAGATCTCACTGTCGATATCCCTCTACCGACCGATCTCGTGATTTATTGATCTCACATCGATCTCATTATCGATTTTAAAATTGACCTCACGGGACGGCACGGGACACCATGGGACCCCGCGCCACGGGACACGGGCGGGACTACCGTGGGAAGGGAATCATTGAGCCCAGCGTCGCACTGGCAGCGGCGGGTTAATTCCGTTCACCCGCCCACGCAGCTCCGCCCCGCACGCACGACAAAAGAGCACGAAGCCGACAGCGATTTTTCCCGGTGTGGGTCCCTCTGTTTTCCTTGTGGAGGCCACACATCATGGAGGGGCGATGCATGAAGGGGGGCAGAGAGGGCTGCCGAAAAGGGCCCCTTCACCTGGCATCGCTCGGACGTGTGCATGTTTGTTTCGGTGGGGACCATCGAGGACCATCCCGGACCATCGAGCAAAAAGAAAAACACGCACGAAACCGAAAACATGCACGGGAAATGGACGTCCGAGCGATCCCGAGTTTAGGGCCCAAGAGGGGGCCCTTCGGGCCCGAAAAGGGTGCCTTACTCCCCCAATCATCTATCACCCCCCATTCAGTTGCGCCCAATCGCTGCGATCGTACCCCCCGACCTCCGATGTATCAGCTTCGAGCCTACGGTCGGTTGTTCCTGAAGTACATCGTATATATATATATATGGGATTCGGTGGACAAGCACACGTTGGCGCCAGGACACGCCCTGAGGATCATCGACCTGTGTTGCCCCCGCCTTTTCTGCCTGGCCCGGCCCGTTCGTGACCTGGACGCCCGACCACAGTTTGCACGGCGGTTGAGCAGCTCTGGACTTGGAGGGGTACAGTCAAGACGCTGAAGTAAGGAACAGTTTGGGTACGAAAGGGGCTCGATGTTCCTTCGGTAGTTCTGTGGCTGCTCCTCTAGCCCTCGTGCACGCTGGCGCTTTTGGGACCGTCTGTACCGCTCCATAATTTCAGCGGCCCGATTGTATCCCCGAGTTCTTTCGTGTTTGGGCCCTCGACCTCAGAGCTGCTCTCCGTTTGGGGCATTGTCGTGGGGCCCCGGGCCCTCTGGGAAGGGTTCATTTTGGTTTCAATTTGCGTCCTCGTGGCCACGCTTCGAAGGTAAGAGTGGCCCTTCGCCTGAATGACCTTACAGTCGACCCGCATCGTAAGGACGCACGATATGAATGCAAGGGCCTCGGACGCCCATTTCGAAGCTTTCCCAGCGGGGCGCGGCCAACGAAAGTGGCCAAGGATGGATCGAGGAGGCAAGGATGCAAGGGTATAAACTTGGGAAGGTTGCCCATCCTTACCATGCGGGTTAACTACGCCCACTGCGACGCGATCGCCGTGGCTTGCGCGCTTGGGGTTGGCTCCCCCGCGTGCCCCGCCGAAGCCGCGCACCGGAGGTCACTCTTGCCCAGGGCCGGTCCCGCGTGCGGTCGATACACGTCTGCGCCGATCCTGTCCAGACCCGGGCCCGGGATCTCGGGCGTTGCGTGATTCAGGAGGGACAAAGAACACACAGACACAATTACTCGTCGATTCCCTAGGACATAGAGGAAAATCTGGGAACTGGGGGGGAAGACAAAAACCCAGAACAGATGGACAAATATAGAGAATCCTGTTAGTTGTGTCTATTTATGATGTGTGTGTGACGTCGCGGATTTCCGCCGCCGAGCGAGGAGGCACTGGCCGCATTTTGGGGAGGGCACCTCCCCCGATCCATGGATTTGGCGACCTCGCACCAAATCCATGGATCGCTAATCCATGCTTGCGCGCCCCCGAGAAAGGAGCCCCTGGTGCCCCAAGTCGGAAACTGGAACGTATACATTACCAGTGGCGGGCTGTTTTCAATCCCAGGATGTTTTGAGGGTCGGGGGCGACGTCGGGGTGGTGTGGTGTATACGTTGTTCCCCGATGCCCTAGGGAAACAACTACAAATGTATACACCAGGGTCCCGTATTTACCAAGATCCGCTCTCCAGTGCAAATTCCAATGCAGGGCCAGAAGAAGCGTCGGTGTATGGAGTTTCGGTTCCCTGCGAAGGGACCACGAATGGTGCACGCCTCCTTCGTCCTCCACGTAGCAACGCCGAGAGATCGGTGCACGTGCATGCCCTCCCGGGCCAGGGGCGTGCACACCGTCCCTGGGCCTGGCCAGGGTCGGTGTTCGCTATGAAGAATGAGGACGAGGAGGAGGAGGAGGAGGAAGAGGAGGAGTAGGAGGAGGAGGAGGAAATTGATGAGGAGCACGAGGAGGAGGAGGAAGAATGGAGGAGGAGGAAGTGGAGGAGAAGGAAGAGGAGGAGGAGGAGGAGGTACGCGCTTTGCGCGGCTGCAGCGATCCACTGCGTTTGCTGTTGCCTCTCTCTTCCACCGTCCAATTGTCTATCTTTCCCACCCTGTTGTATGAGCTTCGACCTTCCTGCTCGCCACCGACCGACCGACCGAGGAGGAGGAGGAGGAGGAGGAGGAGGAGGAGGAGGAGGAGGAGATGAAGGAGGAGGAGGAGCAGGAGGAGGAGGAGGAGGAGGAGGAGATGGAGGAGGAGGAGGGAGGAGGGAGGAGGGAGGAGGAGGATGGGTAGGAGGGAGGAGGGAGGAGGGAGGAGAAGGAGAGGGAGGAGGAGGAGGAGGAGGAGGAGGACATGGAGGAGGAGATAATGGATGAGGAGGAAATGGAGGAGGGTCGGGGTGCCTGCAGGAAGCTCGAAGGAAGAAAAACGGGGGACCGTGACCAAGACGTCGCGGGATCATGCCGACGCCGAGCTTGGTCATGGTCCACGTCGGCCGTTGTTGATTCTGGAGGGTGGTCCATGACTTGGTGCTGACAAGGATGGACGGTGACCAAGATCGCCCCACGTTCAGATTTGGCCATTGTCCCATCCAACATGGGTGCCTGAACCCCGCCGTAGTTTTTCCGAGTCGTGTCTTGACTCTGGGTCGGACGAAAGGGGGATTGGGAATGGCGGGATTGCGAAATCTGCAGCATGCACCTTCGGCAGGAAAACAAGTTTCGTAAGCGGCTTCACTAAAACCCTCCTTTGCTAGCCCTACCTCGTGTCCGAGAGAGCAGGGGAATCCTGGGGGATACTTTTTTCCTCAGGACCCGCTCCCTCGGTGCTGCGGTGTAGGTGTACAGGTCGCGCCTTCCAAAAATCAGCCGGTCACAGGACAGGCCCTGATCTTGGCGTGCCATTTTTTTCGGGCTGGGCTTTTTCGCATTATTCTGGGCCCTGGAACCCTCGCAGATCGATCCCGCTCGAGAAGTTACGCAGAAAGATCGGGTTTCGGGCTTCGAGCGTGATTTTTTACGATGTTGCACTGTACGTCGGATCTCAGGGGGATGAATCGCTCCAGAGCGCCCTCGAGCGTTCTGGGAAGGCCGCGGCGCCCGATGCTTCCTCCAGAACCGCTGGCGGATTTCAGAGATCACCGGTGTTGTCCCTGCCCTGGCTTCTCGGGCGCGAATTCATGGGGGGCGATACATGGGGGGGGGGGGGCGAGAAAGGTGCCCTACTTGGGCCCTGAAGGCCCCCTTTTCTGCAGCCCTCGCTGCCCCCCACCCTCCCCCCCTCCCATGCACCGCCCCTCCATTGATTTCGCTCCCAGGCTTCGTTTTGGGGAGAGGAGTTGGACGCATTCCACGGCATGGACGCTGAGACCCTGCAGCCCCCCCGCGGTTCGGCCGCGGGCCCGGAGCCGACGAGGGCGTTGCTGGAGCGTTGCGGGCGGCTGATGCGGCCCAGCGAGGTGCCGCAGGGCTTCTCCACGGCGGCCTCCGCGAGCAGCGGGTAGCGTCTCCAGGCCTCCTCCTCCTCCTCCTCCTCCTGCTCCTCCTCCTCCTCCTCCTCCTCCTCCTCCTCCTCCTCCTCCTCCTCCTACATTTGATTAGGGGGTCGACTTCCAAGTTGATTTACCCCCAAATTAGTATTCGTCAAGTCTACGAGAAAAGACGCAGAATGCTTTGCAGATCTACGAAGAGGTTCTCCGTTCAGGCTCCAGATCCGACGACGATTCCGATTTTGGAATAAACCACTTCTGTACGTAGCCGATCCCCTACTCAACAGATAGGTCAGGGGCAGCGTCGGGGGGGGCTCGGGGGCGGCTCTCGCCGGTTTCCGAGAGGTCTTCCGGCCTCGGGGTGTTCTTCAGCGGCCGCGCCTCGTCGAGAGCGTTCTTCGGGGGCGGAAAAGAGGGGGGTGATGACTAGGGGGGGGTGGATATCATGGCGGGGGACATGATATTTCCCCAGATTTCATGGCGCCTCTTCTTATTTCATTACGTCCCTGGCCCCCCCGCTGGGCCGCGCACATGCCGCCGGTCATGATTTGCACACCCCCCTCTTGGACACCCCCCTTTTGGCCGCTCCCGAGTTCCAGCGCCCGGATCATCCGTGTAACGGCCGCCAGAGGGGCAACGCTTATCAGGAGCGAAAGAAGGACGTACACGTACATGAATCCACGCTGGTTTCGAGAGTCCGCATTGCGCGAATGTTCGCAGCACGCGGCCGGTCTCGCGGATCGAGGGGCCGTGTTCATGTACATGGTTGGGCGCGTACGTCCTTTGTGGGCTCCCTAGCCTAGGGGGGGGGGTAAGGCTCAGGGGGGATGCATTAACCTCCACTCGACCATTCATCAACGATAGGGGCCCGATAGCCCCACCCCGCCCAGGAGCTTGCGGGTTCGCTATCGGTTGCCCATCGCCGAGCTATCGGGGACGCATCGCCGATACATGTCGATGTGCTTCCCCCTTCCTGAGCTGGTCCCCTCCCAACGTTGCCCCTCACGCACAGGGCCAGAGCAGATGGAAGACTCGCGCCGCATCCGCCAGTGCACCAGCGGTGCAGCGCGATCTGCAGTCCGATCCAGTCCATCCCGACGTCGCCCGCTGCATCGGCGATGCGGTGCGATCCTCCCCGTGAACTCTGGCCCCAGCCGTGAGGCTGCGCGCAAGAGTGACCCTTGGCCAGAGTGACCTTTGGTGCGGGCTCACAGGGACCGCAGGGGTCCCCCGAGCATTGGCATGCGCGCTTGGATTTGGCCCCCCCCCCCCCCCCCGCGGCCCCTAAAGCCGCGCACCAAAAACGTCACTCTTCTTGCTTGGGGTCACTCTGGCCTCCAGCGACTCCCGTTGCTGCCCCCGCCGCTCCTCGTCTTCTCCTCCCGCGATGGGAGACGCCGTCGGCAGGCGCGCGGGCTCCTGCCCAGGGCCAGTCTTGCGTGTCTTCGAGCCTCGAGGCCTCCGGCGTCTCCTGCTGCCGCCACCCACCGCCGCTCCTCGCCATTCCTCCCGGGGAGGAGGCGCCGGGAGCGGCCTGCTGCTGCGCGCCCACCCTCCTGCGGCAGCTTCGCGTCGCATCGACCGGCGGCGGCGACCACGCCGCCATCGTTGAAACGTTAGTCGCCGGCGGCCGATCGTTTCAGGTCGAACGATTTGCGCGGCGTCAGGAACCAGGGCCGAAATCGGCACGACACGAAGCTGCCGCATGCGAGAACTGCGTGTTTTTCTGAGGTCCAGTTCGATGTCGCAAACCAGATCGCAGTCCTCCTGGCTGCTGCAGTGGAATCGAACGTGACTTCGACAAACTCGCAGGTCTCTTGACGAAGCTCCTCCTCCCTCTTTCTCCCGCGGCATCCTCGCGTCTGCCCCCGACCTCGTGCTCCAGGGCCGGCCGGCACGCCAGCATGCCCGTGCATGATTCGTGCATGGAGTTCTGGGGTGAAGGACCATGCAGTTCTGGGCCGAGGGCGCAAAACATCATCACGGCGCATCCCGTCGCCGATCGCTGCACTGCGCAGCACCTCGCCGACCCGCCGCCTCCGCGCGTGCCGCGGTGCCCGGGAGAGACCGCCTCGGCCGTTCAGGTCTGGTTGCCCGGTGCCCGGCCGTCGTGCCGCGGGGCGGTGGCGTGGCCTGTGTCGGGGGTGGACGGAACAGGGGGGGGGGGGAGGGCATCGGGAAGGGTGGCGTGGCATCGCTCGGACGTGTGCATTTTTTCTCGGCGAGAACCATCGAGGACCACCCTGGACCATCGAGCAAAAAAAAAAAACACACGCACGAAGCCGAAGAATGCACGCGAAATGGACGTCCGAGCGATGGCAATGTGGCACGAGACCTGCGGCATGCCGCTGGCTTCGTCTCCGCCGCCCGGCGCTCTCCTCAACACGCTGGCGCCTGCCCAGCGCCAGCAGGCGCTGGGTGAGCCATTGTCGTCTCAGAGATTGACGCCACGCGTACGCACCTTCTTTACACTTCGAGAAGGGGATTCACCACGTAATGGAGTTACACAAGAGTTGGTGTTCTCGCCGACTCCATGAACGAAACGTGGAAACTTCGTACAGCTGCAAACATGTTACGCATTGCTCATGGATTCGGCGAGAAAGTCAATGTTGGGGTAAATATGTTCTGTAGTCGATGCCCTACTCGATTACTCGAGCCTCCTGTGTTCAAGTGGGCGACGCAAAGAAACGGGCTCGTCTTCACCGACGCCGGCGCGTGAGCTGCCCGCGTAAGGTCGCGCGCAGGCGCCCTCGCTGCCGATGCAGCGTGCCGCGCTGGCGCCCCGCGTAAGCCACCGCGTAAGGTCGCCATGCCAGTGTAAGACCAGTCTTTGATCGTCGCTCAAGTGGCGGCGCCTACACGACCACTGCTGTTGTAGTTGTTTGCAATTGTTCCCACTCCGCCTGGCTACCAGCCCCACCCGCTCCCTCGCTGCTTCTTCCGACACAGGCGAGTGCAGACGTGCTGGGATGCACCCTCTTTGGCTCAAGCCGTCTCGACAGGATTGCCTGGCCATTACGGTAGCTCGGTTAGCATTCGCAGGCGTTCGCGGCCATGGATCAGACCGAGAAGGCTTTCCAGAAGCAGGACGCCGTGTTCATCGGCGCGAAGCGCCTGCTCGGGAAGAAGGCTGGCAAGAAGGCTCTTCGCTACTGGCGCAACGTCGGCCTTGGTTTCAGCACGCCGAAGGAGGCGAAGGAGGGCAATTTCGTCGACAAGAAGTGCCCTTTCACGGGGAACGTTAGCATCCGCGGCAAAATTCTGAAGGGCATGGCGATCTCTTGCAAGATGAAGAGGACTGTCATCATCAGGCGCAATTTCCTCCACTACATCAAGAAGTTCAACCGTTTTGAGAAGCGCCACACCAACTTGGCCGCGCACTGCTCCCCTGCCTTCGATGTGAAGGAGGGCGATATCTTGACCGTGGGCCAGTGTCGGCCTTTGTGCAAGACGGTGCGCTTCAACGTGCTCAAGGTGGAGAAGAATCAGATCTTCGGAACTGCCCGCAAGCAGTTCCGGCTCTTCTGAGCGGTGCGTCGGCGATCGCAGTGGCCTAAGGTGAGCGAGCATGCGTTTGGCGTCTGTGGCAGCGAAGCGGACAAAAGCAGCGGGCATGCAAGGGGTTGGGCGTCATCGGGGCGAAGCTTGCCTTTGGGCGCGAGACCATCGGAACGTTACTTCCTTGTCATGCGTACAGTCGGGTCCCTGAAGAAGGAACCCTTTTCGTTGGGGAGGGGCTCCGTGTTCCTTAATTGTTTCACAGCTTGCCTCAGGTTTCCCTTATGTTTTCGATGGGAAAGTGAAGTTCAACTTATGGTAAAAAAAGGCCTCGTTTTTCATTTAGGGTTCCTGAGGTCAACGCCCCGAGTGTACGCGAGGCGGGACAGTTTGAAAACCGCTGCCTCCCGTCCGGTGCCCACCTCGCCGAAGCATCGCTGGCACGAGGGTGAAGTTTGACGATCGTAGTTAGTCACGGTGTGCGCCCGCTCGAAGTAGGGGCTCGCAGGCCGCCTGGGTCGTTCGTCCCCGCCGGAGCGAGCAAAGGGCCAGCATTGGTCCAGGCCAACGGTGCCGCACCGTCGCAAGAGTGGGACTTTTACTTTGTATCTTCGGGGGGCCTTCCCTGCCCTGTAAGTTCGGCGGCGAGCGGGGAGGTGAAGTAAGAAGGGGCGGGCCTTCTCAGAGGGCTCGGAAGTCCCCCAGCCTTCTGAGAAGTGCCCTAGGCCTTCCCCGAAGACACAGAAAGCTTGAAGGCGCGAGGGCTTCTGAGCAGCCCCGCCGCCTTCTGAGACTGCCTTCTCCTTCTCACTTCTACCCCCTCGCTCGCCGCCGGCTGTAAATAGCTGTCCTTTTTTCTACTCCGGCACGGATTCGACGCGGATTCGACGCGAATTCGACGTGGATTCGACACGGATTCGACAGATGCCACGCGGACTCGACACGGATTCGACAAGGATTCGACGCGGATTCGACGCGGATCTCGGCGCGACGGGACAGACAAGGTCCCCCGAAGATGCAACCCAAGGACTTCAGGGCGAGGGGAGAGGATGGAAGGACTCGGCGGCGCGCTCAGGGGAGGTCGGGCGACGAAATCTATACATATCCAGTGCTCCCTGACCATGCCCATCTTGAACCCAGGAGCTGTGTATGCGCCCTCCTGGCCAAGCCAGGAGGGCGTGGCGTATACACCGCTGCGGGGTTGAGGATGGGCCTGGCCAGGGAGCAGTGGATATGTATAGATTTCGTCGCCCTAGGGGGAAGGCCGAGCGGGCATCTATGCGAAGGCTCAAGATGCATCCCGCCTTCTGAGAGCAATGTCTGGGCCTTCTCAGAAGGCCGGAGGGCCTCCGAGGCCCTGCCGCCCTCTGGGAGGGCCTGCCCCATCTCACTTCCCCCCTCGGCGAGTCGCCGAAGGAGGGGTGACGAAGGAGAGATTGCAAAAAAAACCAAGGATTGCAAAAAAAAACCGAAGGATTGCAAAAAAAAAAAAAGAAAGAAAAGATTGCAACGAAGGATTGCAAAAAAAAACCTGGATTGCAATCCTTCGTTGCAATCCTTCGTTCAAGGGTTTGTTTGCAATCCTTTTTGCAATCCGACAGTCTGGGTTCAAACGCCTGGCATCTTTCGCGCAATCGATGTAGCATCATGTTGTTCCGTGGAAGCTGTCCGAGCCTCAGTTCCAGAAAAGTTCGGCGGCGCGGCCAGGGGGGAAAGCAGAGGGGGCGAGCCTTCTCAGTAGCCTCGCCTTGCCCCTCTCATTTTCCCCTCGGCGCGCCGCCGAAGGATGGATGATGGAGGAGCAAGAGTAGGCAGGGGCAGGAGTAGGATGCGGAGGAGGAATAGGGCGCTCTTCGGCTTCTTGTCCTTGTGGCCGAGGAGAGATCCGACAGTCTGGGTTCAGACGCCCGGCGTCTCCCGAGCAATCCATGTACGATCTGCCGGTTTGTGGAATCTGTCTGGGCCTCAATTCCAGAGGTGCGGCGGCGCGCCCAGGGGGGAAAGCGGAGGGGGCGGGCCTTCCCAGGAAGCTCAGACGGCCTCCGGCTTTCCGAGCAGCCTGTCTGAGCCCTCTGCGAAGCCCCCACGAGCCTGCTGGGAGAGCCTGCCCCCTCGCGCTTCCCCCTCGGGGCGTCGCCGAAGGAGGGGGGGACGGAGGAGCAAGAGTAGGCAGGGCAAGGAAGCGGAGGAGGAGGAGGAGGAGGAGGAGGAGGAGGAGGAGGAGGAGCAAGAGTAGGCAGGGCAAGGAAGCGGAGGAGGAGGAGGAGGAGGAGGGCACAGTTGGGTTTCTCGTTTGGGTGGTGGCCGAGAAGGCGCTCCGACAGTCCGAGTTCCAACGCCTGGCATCTCCCGCGCCATCGATGTAGCATCTCCTTGTCTCGTCTCGTCGAATCCTCTCGAGTCCCACCTGCAAGAATTGTACGAAGTCCATGTCGCACTTTCGTGTACCCCGAACGTTCGAGCGCACGACGTCGGCGCAGCTGCCGCTGCTGAGAGGCGGCCCGCCTTCTGCCTCGTGTCTTCGGCCCTGGGGGTGTTCCCGCACCGCCTGGGCGCAGAGAGCTCCTCGATGGTTTTCGACCTCGATCTCGAAAGAGGCTCCCAGGAGCCAAACATCCAGTACATCCAGTTCACCATCGATCGAATGAGACACAACAGCATAAACATACTTGTTTGGCGCTCCGCGCGGATTTCTTGGATGCGCGCTGCCGCCCCTGGCGCGCTCTGCGCGCCAGGGAGGGTGGCCCGGCGCAGGTCCGAGAAATCCGCGCGGAGTGCCACAAGTTTATGCCTATGCTGTTTTTTCTCCTTCGATCGATCCTGTAGAAGGGGCCACTCGTGGACGGCTCCAGAACATCGTCCCGGGAGCTCCGCCCCGCCGGTTCCGAGGCCGGTTCCGGAAGCGCCCGCGCAGCACAGGCGGCAGCAGAGCGGGAGACACATCAGGTGTCCACCTACAGTCGGCCCAGATTAGTAGGTCGACCCTGCCAAATCGAGGGTACCCTTGCGTCCTCTTTCTCGCGACCCATGCCTCCTACATTCCTATGGCAAGATGGCCCTCGGAAGGTTCTTGTGTCCTCTCGCGTGTCCTGGCCAATCAAGTCCGACTGTACACCAGTCCCGGGGCGGGCCAGCCGCGTCGGTCTTCGCAACATGGAGGGTGGGAGGGGGGGCGATGCATGAAGGGGTGAGGCGCGGAGCGCGTTTCGTGCACATTCTTCCAGGGGCCTGAAGGGGCCAACTGGGGCGCAAGAGGGGCACGAAAGGTTCACTCGTTTCTCCACCGCTCCCGTGTGCCGCCACCTCTGCGCAGCGCCCAAAGCGTGAGCCCCGGATCGGTGGACGTGCGCCCTCGGCTGGGCAGGGAGGGGGCCGTGGCCGCCGAGCCTGGGCCCGGGAGGGGCCTGGCCAGCTTTGGTGCGGCAGGATGCTCGGCGGCCTACGCTTCCTGTGTGTCACCGAGCGCGTTCCACAACTCGCAGAGTGCCTACTCGCAAACGTCAGAGAGAAAAACACACGGGGTTGCCCCGGTGTAATGGATCGCAGATCCCGCGCGGCGGATCCAGGCCATTTGCGAATAGTCGCTGTGCGAGTACGTAGTGGAACGCGTTCGTCCAGCGTGGCCCAGGCCCAGGGGGTCTGAGCGGCCCCCCCTCCCAGCGGGGCAGGGCATCCTTCTGGGCAGCTCCACCTGCTCTCGCCTCCCCTCGTGCCTGCGCTCCCTCCCCTCGGCATCGCTCGGGCGCGTGCATCTTTCCCCAGCGAGAGCCATCGAGGACCATCCTGGACCGTCGAGCAAAAAAATAACACCACGCACGACATCGAAAAAAAAGAAAAAACAAAAAACAAAACAAAACAAACAAACCAAAAAAAAACACGCACGAAATCGAAGAGTGCACGGGAAAAGGACGTCCGAGCGATGGCGAGTCCCTCCGCGCCCTCCGAGGCAGGCGGGCACCCCGAGCGCGCCCGTGCACGGTGCGAGGGGCGGCCGCACGCCGCGCCGCGCTCCTCGGGCAGAGAGGCTGCCGAGGCCGCGGGCCGCGCGGTGCCGCTCGGGCCGTGCCCGGGGGGTGCCGTGCGGGGTGCCCCGTGCCCAGATCGGGGGCGGAAAAGAGGGGGGTGATGACTAGGGGGGGGTGGATACCATGGCGTGGGCCATGATGTTTCCGCAGATTTCATGGCGCCTCTTCTTATTTCATTACGTCCCTGGCCCCCCCGCTGGGTCGCGCACATGCCGCCGGTCATGATTTGCACCACCCCCTCTTGGACACCCCCCTCTTTGCCGCCCCCGACCAGAGAACCAGCGCATTGAACAGAATCAGGACGGAGGTGTTCCTCATTTCTCGGCCTCGAGGGGCCCTCGCCGGGCCCCGGGAGCGTCAAAAAAAACGACTCGGGCTGCAAAACCGGTCCTGGGGAACGGGTCGAGACTTCCGGGGACCCCGCATGGAAAAAATCCCGACCTCGGATCTCTGGGTTTGCAGCTGGCGCGAGCCGTGCGCCGTGCGGGATCTGCCGGGCGGTTCGCCGTGCGTCCCGATGCCCTTTTGCCACTGCCGCCGTGACCCGTCTTGGCGGCGCGCAGGGGGGGGTATACTTTTTTGATTTGCGGCCCGCAAGGAAAAGTCCAGAGGGCGGTGTGAACGAGGCTGGGGCACAGCGCAAGATAAGTAGCGCGAGAACGCGCGGAATGCACATGCAAAAACAGAGGGGGATATACGGGGAGGGGGGAAGGATTCCGAGCAGGAGGCCGCTGCTAAGAGGCCTTCAGCCCTCCCCCTGCCCCCGCCAACCATCGGAGGGCGCCAACTACGCACCTGCACCCTGCACCAGTCCTGGGCCCGGGCTCGGTGCGCATGTCCCCCAGGGCAAGCTGGGACAGCGTGTACACCGGTCTCCAAGTTTGGCCAGCAAGGCATGCACCGTCTCCCAATCAAACAAAAACGGCATTGCCTAGATTCTCGGAGGTCCGCTGGGAGTTCCTGGATCTGGGATGGACCCCCCTGGCGGCGCCTCTGGCGCCGCCCTCTCGCGCGCTCTGCGCGGCCAGGGAGGGGTGTCCAGCGCCGATCCAACACTTCCGCGCAGTACGCAGTTGTTGTTTTCCATCTGATACTCTCATCCTGCAGCGCCGGGCCCCAGAGGCATGCGTGCAGAGGCTCTGCAAATGCGCACGGTTGCAGGGGCGGGGTACTCCAGATTTCGTAATAAAGGGAGGGGGGTCTCATTTCGGGGGGGGTCTCTTCCAGGCTATCTTGGAAGGCCTGGGGGGGTCTGGGGACGATGTTTTGGAGGGTTCTCCCACGGGGGGGGGTCTGAAATGGCTCGTCTTGGAGGGTCCAGACCCCCTTCCTTTTATTACGAAATCTGGAGTAGATGCTCTGAGCCCAGCTCCATCAGGGGCAGCGCAGGTCTGCCCAGCAGGCGGCGGGTCTAGAGACCGGCAGCGACCCAGTGGCTGGCACCCTGTGCCACGGGCGCCGGCGCAATCGACCGGGCGCGCACACGCACACACACACACACCGAAGCAAGAGGGCTGAGAAACAGGAAGCTTGCAGCCAAACGCGCCACATGACAGCAACCGCCGACGCGGCGCCGCGGAGCAGACGCGGTCGGGGCCTTAACGACAGCATGCGAGAATGCAGGCAGGCTGCGCTGTTCGTGCGGGAGGGCAGTGAGGTGCCTCGCATGGCGACCCCGCTGATGTTGGAGTGAGGTTTTCCCCCGTCTCCTCCGTGCCTCCCGTTGGTATGGGTGGTGCCACGCGTTCCGGTCGACCCAGTGGTGACCACGCTCGGGGAAGACATTGGGTTGTTACCCCGTGCATTGTCTAGCACGACGTGGGTCGCAACATGAGGGCATGTTTGCGTTCCTATGACAGAGACATAGCGTGACTATTGCTTCTTCGTCTTTGTTTGCAGCAGATCTCTTCGCATTTTTGTGCTCGTTTCAAAGGCGGTCGCTGTGTGCTGTCCTCCCGACGCGAGTGCACTGCCAATGCCTGCAACAAGACCTGCTTGCGGTGCGATGCCACAAGTCAAGAGACGAAGCAATGCGGGACGTACACGAATGGCAAACGGCTGGAGTGGCAGAGGGCCGCCTGCAGCAAGCGAGGTGGCCCTCCCTCCCTCCCTCCTCCCCCGCTCTGCTGGGGTGGGGGGCGGCCGCCTTCGTGCCACGGCTCGAGCTAAGCGGTGTTTCGGCGATTTCGTGGACCGTTGCCGCTTTGGTTTCGCTTTACGGCAAAAGGCGGAGCGAAGACAGAGCGAGGACAGCCGACACGAGCCCTGCTTCGTGTGCGGCGGTGCGCTGGGCACTGTTCTTGCTGCCAGGCGCAGCTGGGTTCCAGTCGAGGCCCTCCGATGGGTCTTGAGTCCTCTCCAAACAATCTCGATCGTAGTTTGGCATTCCCTGTGCGTGCCTGGCATCTGTTCCCCCTGCTGGTGCGCTATGTATCTTGCCGACCAGGTGGTGCCGCGACGGAGGTTGTAACAGCCTGCGGACCAAGGCATCTGTGCAAACAGCCCCAACAAAGGGCCATATTGAACATAGTTGTTGAACCCCCTTGCCAAATTGAAACGACGGTAAACGTAGCCCCTGATGCAGACGAATTTGGACCAGCACCTTGATCTTGTTGCCCACTGCTCGGAGAAGTGTTCACACCTTTACCGACGCTGGCCAAAAGCTTGGCGCAGTGTTCAAACTAATTCAAGACGCTTCTCGCAATCCCGCCAGCCCAGTCAGAAACGATACCCAGGCGAGTTGCCCTGATCAGCTATGTGGAGGATGATTTAGTGGAATAGCGGGCAAGGGAAGTCGTCATACCCCAAGAGGGGGAGGATGGCCCAAGATGGGGAGGATGGAGGAAGAGGGAGGAGGAGGAGGATTGGGAGGAGGACCAGTGCAAACCCAAGAACCATCAACGATGTTGCAACACATCATCCTTACACGTTCCCTCTTCATATGTCACTACTCGGTGTGATTTTTGTAGAAGGAAATGCCATATTAGAATTCAATTGTCCAATCATCCTGAACTGCGCCAGAGTACCAATCATGAGATTTGATAGCCGCGAATCATTTTGACTGTTGCGTCTTGGCGCCCTTGCGCCATTCCTAGGACTTGAACAGCAGTTCCGCGTAACTGCTGCGCCCTCACATCATTACAGCGTGCCAAACTTGGCAAGCTTTGAAGACGAATGCGCGCGGCGCTAAAGCGAGAGCCACATCTTGAAAACGACCCGCCCTCCATTCGCTAGCCTCTTGCGAACGTTGAAAACGAATGTGCGCGGCGCTGAGACGAGAACCGCATTTTGAAAACGACCAGCCCTCCATCCGTGAACATCCGTGGAGCTCTTGCATGCTCTGAAGACGACTGTGCGCGGCGCCATGGCGAGCGCCACATTCTCAAACTTACCAGCCCTCGGTCCGCAAAGCGGTTGAACTTCTGCAGCTGAAGGACCAGAACTGGTGAAGAAGTCTCGGGCGAAACACCTGGCCCGCCCTGCCGACGCGTCTCGGGGTGCGCCTCGCAGGAGTTACACATGAGGAGAAGGAAATAACACACATAATGAAAATACGAACAACCAAGAGAATACGAATAATAATCAAGCTCTTAGCCAGCCGGTGTAGCGCAAGGCGGGACGCCAAGCATCAACACGAAAGGTTGAAGTTTGAGCTTAAGCTTCGACTTGAGATTTCGCGTGCGAGGCGAGGCGAGACGCGTGCGAGGCGAGAGCGGTGTGGGGATGGACAAGGAGGGTCTGAAGCCCACGGCGCCAACGACCATGATCAGAAGTACAGCTGTTTCTGCAGTGCGGCTTTATTTGCATTGCAGTGTTGTTTGCACTGCAGTCTTGCCGGTATAGTTTCAGCGTTGGATTCCGCGCGCGAGGCGAGAGCGGTTTGGGAGTCCGGGGAGAATATGATGCCCATGGCGCCAACGACCATGATCAGATTTTCAGTTGTTATTTGCATTGCAGTTTTTCCCAACCCTCTTTGGTTGGGCATTCGTTTTGAATAGGGCACTGTGGTCGCGTCCCTCCTCCTCCTCCTCCCGCCTCCCGCCTGCTCTCGCCTCCTGCCCTCTCTTCGCCGTCCCTGGGGGGCTGCGATCTGCGAAGCTGTCGCCACTTTCGAGGGCTGCTGGTGGGCCCTGCGGAGTGAGGCACCGCGCAGATCTGAGGTAGACCTCGCCGTCCCCGAGGGACTGCGATCTGCGGAGTGAGGCACCGCGCAGACCTGAGCGAGACCTCGCCGTCCCTGGAGGGCTGCGATCTGCGAAATTGTCGCAACTTTCGAGGGCTGCTGGTGTGTCCTGCGGAGTGAGGCAACGCGCAGATCTGAGGTAGACCTCGCCGTCCCTGGCGGCTGCGATTTGCGAAACTGTCGCAATTTTCGAGGGCTTCTGGTGGGTCCTGCGGAGTGAGGCGCAGCGCAGATCTGAGGTAGACTTCGCCGTCCCTGGGGGGCTGCGATCTGGGAAATTGTCGCCACTTTCGAGGGCTGCTGGTGGGTCCTGCGGGGTGAGGCACCGCGCAGACCTGAGCGAGACCTCGCCGTCCCTGGGGGGCTGCGATCTGCGAAATTGTCGCCACTTTCGAGGGCTGCTGGGGGGTCCTGCGGAGTGAGGCACCGCGCAGACCTGAGCGAGACCTCGCCGTCCCTGGGGGGCTGCGATCTGCGAAATTGTCGCCACTTTCGAGGGCTGCTGGTGGGTCCTGCGGGGTGAGGCACCGCGCAGATCTGAGCGAGACCTCGCCGTCCCTGGGGGGCTGCGATCTGCGAAACTGTCGCCACTTTCGAGGGCTGCTGGTGGGTCTTGCGGGGTGAGGCACCGCGCAGACCTGAGCGAGACCTCGCCGTCCCTGGGGGGCTGCGATCTGGGAAATTGTCGCCACTTTCGAGGGCTGCTGGGGGGTCCGGCGGAGTGAGGCACCGCGCAGACCTGAGCGAGACCTCGCCGTCCCTGGGGGGCTGCGATCTGCCAAATTGTCACCATTTTCGAGGGTTGCTGGCGGGTCCTGCGGAGTGAGGCACCGCGAAGACCTGAGGGGACCTCGCCGTCCCTGGGGGGCTGCGATCTGCGAAACTGTCGCCACTTTCGAGGGCTGCTGGTGGGTCCTGCGGGGTGAGGCACCGCGCAGACCTGAGCGAGACCTCGCCGTCCCTGGGGGGCTGCGATCTGCGAAATTGTCGCCACTTTCGAGGGCTGCTGGTGTGTCCTGCGGGGTGAGGCACCGCGCAGACCTGAGCGAGACCTCGCCGTCCCTGGGGGGCTGCGATTTGCGAAATTGTCGCCACTTTCGAGGGCTGCTGGTGTGTCTTGCGGAGTGAGGCACCGCGCAGATCTGAGCGAGACCTCGCCGTCCCTGGGGGGCTGCGATCTGCGAATTTGTCTGCATTTTCGAGGGTTGCTGGCGGGTCCTGCGGAGTGAGGCACCGCGCAGACCTGAGCGAGACCTCGCCGTCCCTGGGGGGCTGCGATCTGCGAAACTGTCGCCACTTGGGAGGGCTGCTGGTGGGTCCTGCGGGGTGAGGCACCGCGAAGACCTGAGCGGGACCTCGCCGTATCACAATCACAGTTCATGTTGCATTGTAGTTATTGTTCGCATTGCGGTGCTTTTGCATTGCAGCTTTGCCGTTCGAGCTTCAGCGTTGGATTCCGCGTGCGAGGCGAGAGCGGCTTGGGGAGGTCCAGGGAGGGTATGACGCCCACGGCGCCAACGACCATAATCAGAGCATCAGTTGTTCCATGACAATTTTCTTGTTGCGTTACATGATTTGTGAGTTGCAGCTTTGCTGTTTTAGCTTCAGTTTCGGCTTCCGCGTGCGAGGCGAGAGCAGTTTGGGGAGATCCAGGGAGGGTACGAAGACCACGGAGCCAGCGACCACGATCAGAGTTACATTTTTGGGAGCATGACAGATTTCCTGTTGCGTTACAGTCTTGTTCCACTGCAGTTTTGCAGTTGTGGCTTCAGTGTTGGATTTCGCGTGCGAGGCGAGAGCGGTTTGGGGGGTCCAGGGAGGGCATGAAGCCCACGAAGCCAACGGCCATGATCCGAATTACAGTTGGTCTGCATTTGCGAGTCTCCAGCCCCCGATGTCAGAGCAAGACATGGATGTATATGGCGCAAGCTACGCGTTGCATCCGACGTTGTATCTGCTCAGGCGCGCCTTGGCATCCCAGGAGAAAAGCGGGACTCTTGGGGCCCAGGGTTGGGCTCTTTGGGCTCCATGGGGGCCTTCGAGGCCGAAGTGCGGCCCACGCGTGGTAGCGGAACCCTGAGTTGGCTCCACGGACTTGGCATTGATTGCTGAGGGCCCGACGCTGCGATGGAGGCGGCGCGGCAGCAGGTGGAGTAGCTGCCGAGGCAAAGCTGAACCGCCGCCCCCTGGAGACGGAGCGCCTGACCCAGCGGGCGCCAGTGCAGAGGCCGGCGGCGACAACAGCTCCAGCGAGCAGGGCCGACACCAGTGTTGTCAAGCAGCCAGGGGTGTTCGACAGAGCCCGCGCGGAGTGGTCGGGTTGGAGCTTCACGTTCAGAGCCTACGCGGCGGCGGTGAGCATAGCTATCACGAAGCTGATGGCGGCCGCGGGGGCGAAAGGTCCAGAGCCGATGGAGCTCCCGGACGAGGACATTTACGCGGAGCAGGACCAAGCGAACGGGAAACTCTATTATGTGCTGGTGATACCCGTGAAGGGAGCAGCACTGAGGAAGGCCAAGAGCGCTCCAATCGAACACGGCTGGGAGGTCTGGAGGAGGCTGGTGTATGAGTACGGGCCAAAGCAGAGGAGACGGTTCCAGGCGGTGCTGCGGTCCGTGCTGCGCGCAAAGCTGCCCGACCTTCCCAGCGAAAGCTTTGACAATTTTGAGGGGCTGGTCAAACAGTATGCGTACCAGTCGGGCGGGGAGATTCCAGACGAGATCTTGGCAGCGACGGCCTTCAGTGGCATTGAGAACCAGACGGTCGGCCAGCCCCTACCCCTGAACGACCCCACGATAGTGGAATCTGTCAGGACATACATCAGCGCGAGCAGGACGTGGCAGACGACGGAAGCTGGTGACCCGATGGAGGTAGACGCGATGTTCAGCAAAGGTGGTAAAGGAAGAGGTAATGGCAAAGACGCAAGGCAGGGGTCAGGACCCAAAAGGCAAAGGCAGATCGGCTGACGAGAGCGACAAGAAGTGCTTCCACTGCGGGGGCAAGGGCCGCATCGCGCGCAATTTCCGCAAGCGGGCTGCCGACGAGAAGGCCGCAGGCAGGGGGGCAAGAGGCGACGGCAGTAAAGGATCCAATGATTCAAGGGGGAGAGAGGCGCGCGAGGATCGCGGCCCTCGAACAGCAGCGGCAGGGCCGGCAGCCCGCTGCGCCCGCCCAGCAGCCAGTGCCCGCTGCCAGTCTGCAGCCGCAGCAGATGGCGGCGGCGCACGCTCAGTTGGCCGCCCAGGAGGAGGCAGCAGCGGCAGCGCAGCAGAGGCCACAGCAGCAGCAGCCCGCGACGCGGATCGCAGCCAACGTGGACACGCGGCCCGACACCGATGACGAGCACGGCATACACATGCCCTTCGAGGCGACCAGCAACGACGGCAAGGAGAGCCAGGGGCACGATGCCGACATCGGGCTCGGCCTCGACGAGCTCGACGTGATGGCGACCACGGTGATCGAGGGCATCCTCGGTGGCGACCTGCCCGTGGCGACGATCAACGGGAGCCAGCCCGACCCCGTCACCCGCGTCTACCAGGCCTAGGCGGAGATCTCGGGCAAGAACGACGTGGTCTGGGCGCTGCTCGACACGGGTTCGGGGGGCCACGGCTTGCCCGAGCAGCTTCGCGCAGGACATAGGGACAGACGCGTCGATAGGTAAAGGGCGGAGGTGCGAGGCGGCGATTGGGGCCTCGATTGAGCGCCGAGGTAGGCTTTGCGTGCCGATGCTCGTCGAGGGCCAGCCGTTCGGCTTCGACTTCCGTGTCGGGAACGTCCACGGGCCGATCGTGGGCGCACGTGCCGTTCTGGATGCGGGCTTCGTGGTTCACCTCGAGCAGGGCTACAGCTACATGTTGGGCCCGAGGGGCCAGGCCATCCCCATCCACCACAGGCGCAACCCCAAGATCTGGCTGAAGGCGAAGAGGTCTGGCATGACGAGTGGCATGGGGGTCATCTCGGCCGCGCAGCCTGCGCGGGAGGGCAGGCCCCTGCCAGTAGTGGCAAGAGACGGCCCCAGGGGCGAGCTCATCCTCGGCGGGGCCAGGAGTGGGCTCGGCAGCAGCAGCAGCGAGCTCATCCTCGGCAGGACCAGGGTCGGATTCGACAGCGGCAGCAGCAGCGCAGCAGCGCAGCCACAGGACGAGGAGGCGCCCCTGCCAGCAGCGCCGAGGGCACGGGCCGAGATGGACGCTGGCGACCATGTGGAGGACACGAAGAGGTCTCAGGCGATCTCGGAGGAGGCGCAGCGGACCCGCGCGCGCGGGATCCCGACCACGCCACCCGTGGTTGAGCGTTTCACGCATCGGCGGCCCACATGCCGCACAGAAACTGGCGCGTGGACTGCGTGGCGGGCAGAGGGCGAGAGGCACCACGTTCTAGGAGGGCAGACTCCCGCGCGCGCGGATGGACTACAGCTTCCTGCCCACTAGGTGCGAGGTGGCCAACCTAGTGGCGAGCTCCAGGAGGACTGGGGAGCGATCGAGGCACTGCCCGTCGCCGAGAAGGGCCCAGCGGGGTTCCCAGTGAAGACGGTGACCAAGGCCATCGAGTTTTTGGGGGCACCAGCGAATAGTGGGCGCCACCGGCGGTGAGCCTGCTATCAAAGCGCTGCTCGCGGCGATCAAGCTGGAGCGGAAGGACGAGGCAGCGCGTACCTCGCCGCCTCGGTGCGACCTCGCAGTCGGCGGGCCCCAGTGAGGACGCCGTCGGTCGGGCAGAGGGCTTGCTGCGCACGGTGATCAGCGCGGCCGAGCGGAAGTGCAAGCTCACCCTGGACCCCGACCACGCAGTGGTGCTGTGGCTCGTTCGGCGCTGCGGCTGGATTCTCACGCGCTTCAAGGCGGGTCCGGACGGGTCGACCCCTTGCCAGAGGCTCCGAGGCAGGCCCTACAGGGGAGCGATTGCGGGGATCTGCGAGACCGCCTTCTTCCACACGATGCACAATTCAAGGGGGAGTTCAGGGCTCAGAGGGAGAAGGGCATCCGGCTGGGAAAGGTCGCAACCACAGATGCGCACGTCATCGGCGCGCCGGGCGGCAGGCAGCCGGCCAGGGGACAAGCGATGGACAGGAAGGCCGCCGGCCCTGGTCACCCGCGCGCCGCGCGGCTCCGCGGCCACCCCCACACCGAAGGAGGCGGTCCCGAGGAGCACCTACCTCACGAAGTCGGTGCTGGACAGGTTCGGCACAACTGCTGGCTGCAAGGCCTGCGAGGGCTGAGGAGGCCCGCGCGCCCGCGAGCGTCGGGGCAGGCTCGAGGAGCCGCTCGCCGAGGAGAGGAGGCAAGCAGGCCGGGAGCCAGCAGGAGGCCCCTGGGGAGGCAGCGCCAGCGCCAGCCCAGGAGGCTAGCGCGGGGCCCGCGGCCGCAGCGGCCGCGCGCGTGCTGCGGAGCGAGGCTCGCGGCGAGCGCGTCGGTGCCCAGCGGCGCGCGTCGGCGAGCTTGCTCGCGCGCGCCCGGTGGCGGCGCCAGGCATCACTCATCGCCTTGGCGCTGGCCGAGCGAGACACCTGGAGACCGAGCAGCTTTGGATCCAGGAGAAGACAAGGTCGGAATATGCCCACCTGCTCACCAAGTTATTTGACCCCGAGAGGCATTGGGCACTGGCCAGGGCCCTCTCTGCCGCTGAGCGCTCCTTCGGCAAGGCGCGGTGCGAGCGCACAGGCGGTGGCGACGGCGCTGATGCCCGTGCCCGAGACGGCAGAGGCGTCGGGCGCGAGGGGGGCTGAGAGCATGGCCAGACTCGATCATCATCGGGTCGGCAAGCAGCATTGCGAGGCGCAGGGGGCGCGTCTTCGCGGCGCTGGGTTTCGGGGAGCAGTTCCACTCCACTCTCGCGCGTTGCGGTCTGTCGACCGCGAGGAAGGTGGATGAGCTCGAGAGCTGCAAGCTCTGCGCTCTGCGGCTGAGTGAGTGAGTCCTCAGGCCGCCGACGCACGATGCCAGCGCGGGGCAGCCAGGCCCCATGGCGAATGAGCCCCGACCCGAGGGGGTCGATGGTTTTTTCCTTCGAGGCTCGAGCGGGGCCAGCTCGAGCGGGTTCCCGCGGAGAGAGTCGGGGGCACATTCGTGGATCAGAGCGCTGGAAGTGCTTTGATCGAGGTTGCGCGCGCAGCAGAGAGAGCCCCTCCGGCGGAGTTGGCCAAGGGGCCGTCGACGGGGGCCCGCTGAGGTCCGAAGGGGCCGCAGCGAGGAGGCGCGCGAGTCTCCAGCCCCCAATGTCAAAGAAAGATTGTGATGTATATGGCGCAAGCTACGCGTTGCATCCGTCTCTGCATCTGCTCAGGCGCACCTTGCCAGCCCTGGAGAAAGGCGGGGCTCTTGGGGCCCAGGGTTGGGCTCTTTGGGCTCCTGGGGGGCCCTAGAGGCCGAAGTGGGGCCCACGCAGCATGGCAGTTGTTCTGCACTGCAGCTTTGCCTTTCCAGCTTCAGGGTCGGTTTACGCTCGCGAAGCGAGAGCGGCTGGGGGGGGGGGGGGGGGGGTCTGCAGCCCGCGGTGCCAACGACCATGATCACAATTACACTCGCTTTTGCGTTGCGTTTTGTTCGGCGTTACAGATTCGTTTGCATTGCAGCTTACCGTTCTAGCTTCAGCTTTGGATCCCACGTGCGAGGCGAGAGCGGCACGGGGATGTCCCGAGGGGGTCTGAAGCCCGCGACACCAGCGACCATGATCATCATTAAAGTTGGTTTAGGATTGCAGTTCTTCTTCGCATTGCAGTTTCTCTTCCTTGCATTGCAACTTGGCCTTTTCTAGCTCCAGCCTCGGATTCCGCGTGCAAGGCGAGAGCGTCTCGGGGGGGCCCAGGGAGGGCATGGGGCCCGCGGCGCCAACGACCATGGTCATACTTAGAGTTTCTGTTTGCATTGCATTCGATTTTTCTGCATTGCAACTTGCAACTTGGCCGTTTCAGCTTCAGCACTGGATCGCGCTCGAGGCGAGAACGGTTCGGGGGGTCCAGGGAGGTTCTGGAGCCCGCGGCGCCAACGACCAGAATCAGAATTGCAATCGTTGCGCGTTGCAGTTGTTTTGCGTTGCCGTTTTTTGGCTTATCGGCTTGGCCTTTCTAGTTTCAGTTTTGAACTCCGCGCGCTAGGCGAGAGCGGCTCGGGGGGAGGGCCAGGGAGGGTCTGAAGCCCACGGCGCGACCATGATCGAAAGTTTGTTTGCTTTTGAATTGCATGTTTTTTTTTCTGCATTGCAGTTTTTGTCGGGGGGCGCCCCCGGAGCTGCCCCGGGGCTTTGTTTCGCCCCTCTTGGGAACTTATTCCAGTCGTGTCGGGGCCATCTTGAGCCCGCGAGAGCCCCGTCGGAAACGAAGAGGCGAGAAAGCAGACATCAACGATTTCGTTTAATCGCTTCGCTCATTCCGCCAGCTCGCATTGTGCCATCGCTGGCGTCTGGGCCGTTGGGGGGCCTCTTTGGGGTCTCCTGGGGGCCTCTTGAGGGCTTCTTGGGGTTCTTAGAGCCTCCTGGAAACTCTTGGAGCCTCTCGGGGGTCTTTCGGGGGCTTCTCGGCGCCTGGGCGCCTCTTGGGGCCGAGGGCTTGAAATGTCCGTTCGGGTTCCCCGTGTGGGGCCTCTCTTGGGGCCGGCTTGGCGGCCTGTCGGGCCGTCTCGGGGCCCTCGCGGGCCGTCTTGGGGCCCTCTTGGAGGCCTCTTCGGCATGATTGAAGCGATATGTTGGGCTTCTTTGGCAGTCTGTCAGCGCCGGATCGGGCGAAAACGTTAAAGTCTTTCAAAAACAATAGGGCCATTCATGATTTTTGCCTCCATCGGGCCCACTTGAGAATTGTTATTGGGGACCTCTTCGGGCCTCTTGGAGGCGTCTGCGGCCGTTCGCTTGGCGGCCTCTCGGGGCGCGCACGCAGCCATCTCGGAGCCGCTCGGGGCCCGCCAAGGTCTCTCCACGGGCCTTCTTGGAGGCCATCGACCAACAGAGAAGGCGGCGTCAACTTGGATCCCCCCGCTGGACCATTAAAATCACCTCTTGGAACT
Organism: Prorocentrum cordatum; assembly: GCA_963575745.1. Taxonomy (NCBI): domain Eukaryota; class Dinophyceae; order Prorocentrales; family Prorocentraceae; genus Prorocentrum; species Prorocentrum cordatum. Next base: position 256,119 of record CAUYUJ010015402.1, read on the forward strand.
CTCTTGGGACGCCCTGGGGGCGGTCTTGGGCGCTCTCGGGGCCGTCTCGGGCTTCTCGCGGGCCCGCCCCGGAGCCGCCTCGCCATGGGGGTCCATCGGGGGCGAAAAGGCGATGAGGCAAACAACAACATCGATGTCCATTAGATTTTTGGCGGTTGTTGGCATCTCCAGGGCGCTCCTGGGAGGCTTTTGGGCCACTTGGAGCCGTCTTAATGCTTCTTGGAGGTCCGTTGCATGCTATATTTGGCCATGTTGGGTTATCTCCAGCAATCGTGGAGGCCATGTTTAGCTGTTCGGGGCCGTCTCGCAGCCATCTCGGGCCACGCTGGACGACCTGACCTCTCGCGACAGGCGCCGCCCAGGTCTGGGGGGGCGGGCCGAAGAGGAAGAAGGAGGCTGGAAGAGGGGGCCATCAAAACCACTCGCGCCCTCAGGGCTGGTAGGAGTTTAGCCCCGCCTCTGGCACCGTCAAAATCGCCACTTGGGGCCCTCTGGGGCCCCTCCTGGTCGCTTCGTGGAGGCCTCTTGGGGCGTCTTGGGCGTCTCCTGGCAGTCCTGGGGGCATCTTGAAGAGTTGGCTGTCCTCGGCGGGGGCGGCTCTCGAGGCAAATGAAGGGCCTCTTTGAGACCGCTTGAGAGTCTTTGGAAACCTCTTGGAGGTTTTCTTGGAGCCCTTGGGCGCCTCTTGGGCCCTCTTGGAAGCCTGAAGGGCCTTCTTGGGACCGCGCGCTACCAGTGCCCTTCCGGCGCCAGAGCTCGCGGACTCCGAATTTGCCACCTGCGCTTGAACGCGACGCCGAGGACCCTGAGCCCGCGCCCGCGGGGCAAGCGCAGCCAGCGGCAGAAGCACGACAAGCGCGACGACGCTATTCCTCGGGGTGGCCGCCGCTGGAAGCGCCACTTCGGGCGCCGACCAACTCGGGCGCCTACGCGCCCCTGCCGTTGGCGGCGGCCAGGTTGCTCGACGGGGCCGAGGCCGCGCAGTGGAGCGCGCGCCGCGCGGTGCAAGATCGGCGGCAGCCGACGGCGGGGGCTCTGCAACTGTCCGAGCCTGTTCCCGCGGAGCAAGTCGCCCAGGGGCTTGAGTTTGCAGGGGCCAGCCCGGGGGGCGGGCGCGCGCTGCGATGGCAGCTGGGGGCGGCGCGCGCCCCCGACATGCGCGCCCGGCGCCCGTCGCCCGAGCCCTGGCGGACAGCGCGGGTTGCATGGCCAACCAAGTGCAAGACCTCCTGTTGGAAATGTTTGGAGGCGCGGTTCTGGCTCGGGGCGTGGACCGGCGCGCAGACGAGCTGCGAGATCCAGCGGGGCGGGCGGCTGCACCGCCCGAGGCCCCGAGGAGGGCGACGACGGCGCCGGAGGAGAGGCAGGAGGAGGAGGAGGCCGAGGAAGACAAGGCGCCAGAGGAGGAGGAGGAGGAGGAGGAGGAAGAGGCAGAGGCAGAAGAGGCGAAGGAGGCGGCGGCGGCGGGCTGGAGAGGGACCCCGGCGACGGCGACGACAACTCCAGCGAGAGCAACTCCAGCACCGGCGAGACCACGACGCCAACAACGCCCACGCCCCAGCACAGCTCAAGAGGGACATGACGAAAAATCTTGGGCAGCCCTAGGAGACATCAACCTCCAACGCGAATTTCGGAAGCTCGCGCCGACGCTGCAGAGCGCGCCGCGTTTCCTGCGCGCGGAGACCTGGATGGCGCTCGCTGTGGCTTCTTGCGGAGGGTCAACTGGGGGCACGACCAAAGCAACCAGGCAAAAAAAAAAAAACAGCATGGACGGGCGTTTTTTTCCCTCGCCTCGAGGTCGAGGCCCATGCTGAGCAAGCCAAAAGGCACCGACGCCGAATGCCGGCAGGAGCTCATGAAGCGCGCCCTGCGCTTTCGCCGGGGCGACTGGTCCGCCCTACTACGCGAGGCCTACGCCACAGCAGGCGCCCGCGCAGCGCCGAGGCCAGCCACGAAAGAGCAGCGACAGGAGCGACGGAGAGAACAAACGCACACCCACGTCCGCAACGGCAACCAGTCACGCGGGCGACGCGTCTTGACTGCGGCGGCCACTGCGCCAGGTATCAGTGAGACATTGGACGAGCTGCGGGACCCGGCCCGCCGACCGACCGCCCGCCCTGAGCCGACAGCTACCCGTCGACCTGGGCAGCGCATCCGCGAGAGCGCGACTGGACAAGGACAAGTTCCTCGCCTGCGCCCGGTCGGCCAAGAAGGGCGCAGCAGCAGGGCCGTCAGAGATCCGAGTCGAGCACCTCGAACCGCTGCTGGAACACGAAGAATCCATGGACCTATTTGGACACGGCGCCGCCGCCCTCGCGGAGGCGCGGGCGCCCGCCCCGATTCCCCGAGCCCTCGCCTTCTCCAAGATGGCGGCGCCCCAGAAACTAGACGACGGAGCGCGGGGCATCGCCGCGGGCGACGTCTTCCGCAGTCTGGCCCACAGGGCGCTAGCGCAGCAATTTGCCGAGCAGCTCGCGGCCGCGACCGCGCCCTGCCAGTTCGCCCTCGCCACTCGCGCGGGGGCCAACTGCGCCGCCGCGCCGCTGAGATCAGTGCCGGGCCACGACGATGACGCAGTCATGATCAGCATCGATGGAATAGATCGCGAAGACGTGGCACGGGCAAGACCCCACCTACCTCTGGCAGGGCGAAGCAGGGGCCGCGCGCGATGTGCACCAGGGCGAAGAAGTGGAGCAGGGTGGCGCGCTGGCCCCAGCCCTGTTCGCCGTCGCTGTCCACGGGGCGCTAGAGGGCGCTGCAGGGGGCTTCAAACAAGGGGGCTTCCTTGTTGCTTTCCTTGACGACGCGCACATCAAGACCACGCGGAACAGGGCCAGGACTGCTTTCGACAACCCGCCGGCGCAATCAACCTCCACGCAAACATGGACTGCCGCCTCGGCAAGTGTCGCGCCCAGAACAGAGGCAGAGTCGCAGCGCCACCAGGAATCGGCCAGCTCGGACAAAATGTCTGGCGGAGCGACAGCGCGCCACCCGACCGATGGGCAAAGATCCTGGGCGCTCCGCTCGGCCCCCTGCGCCCCCTGAACTTGTCGCCGCCCACCTCGCTGGCAGACTGCACGGGAAGAAGCTCTTGGACAAGTTGGAGCACGTGCCCGATCTGCAACGCGCGTGGCGCATTCTCCTCCCCCTACTCTGCGCTTCCCCGCGGGCCAACCACCTGCGGCGAACGCTTCCGCTTGGAGACATCGCCGAATGCGCGAGAGGCCACGGCGCAGACATGCGGGCCACCCTGCGCCGCCCCCATCGGGGGCCCCGGCACGTCGCAAGAGGCGGAGCGACGGGCACTCGCGCGGGCAGCAATGCCAGAGAGATGCGGAGGACTCGTGCTTCAAAGCGCCGCGCGCACGTCCCCGGCGGCCTACTGGGGCGCGCGGGCAGACGCCCTTCACAGGCTCCGCCAGCGGCGCCCTGTCGAGGCGGCTGTAGTTAGGAACATCCTCGACGGCGACCAGCCAGGCCGCAGGGGCAATCTCGACGCCGGCGCCGAGGCCGCGCAGGCGCTCGGAAACGATGGCTACCAGAGACCAACCTGGACCGACCTGCTCCACGGGCTTCGCCCCGAACCGCCGCCGCGCTCTGAAGCCGCCCAGTCGGGGGCACGGCAGCACGGCCGGCAGTTCCACGCTTGTTCCACGCGCAACACTTACTACAGAGGCAACGCATGCATGTCAAGCCTCGCCAGGGCGAACCGAGCCATGCTAAGGTCAGCCTCAGGACCAAGAGCTGCCTACTAGCTACACGCGCTGCCCGCCGCCGAGGGGCCGAGCGGCGCGCAGGTTGCTGGCGCATGGCTGAACATATTGCTGCCGAGCAGCATAACATCAGCGACGAGGAATCGCGAGATGCCAACTTTGCACAACGCTGGAATGTAGATCCCTTCCGAGACGCCGTCGTTAAGAAGAAAGAGTACGATGGCAGGCGCAATCTGCAAGTTCTGACTTTTCGACGTAGATTGGTTTGCCGACCGCGAGGGCTCTTGTTCCCGGCAAGGACGGCGTTCGAAGTAGACGCCGTTGCGCTGAAGGCTTGGACACACCCACCTTGAGCCCTCATTTCTCGTGCACTCCCATGGATGTCCGCCCAAGCGGATAACAAGGCTGCGAGGAAATGCCCCCCCGCGTCCCGCAGGAGGCGCGTTGGTTTCGCGCTTGCGCTCTCCAACATTGCGAGGGGCGTGGTTTCGATGATGGCCCAATGCAAGCGGCGCTTTATGCTGGCGCCGTGCCCCTTCCGAGTGACGTGCCAGCGGTTCTGCCGCCGCGACCTTGACGGGCAGTATTCCAAAGGCGGGCCCCGCTTATATATATATATATATATATATATATATATGTACATTCATGCATACAAACATATATATATATATATATATATATATATAACTATACATACATACATACATACACACACATACATACATACATACATACATACATACATACATGTATACACACACATATATAGATACACGTATATACATATATCATACATATACATGTTTATATATAGTTTGCCCCTGGCCCTTCTCGCTCCTGCGCGGGGCGTCCAGAGAAAAGAAGAAATCGCTTGATGTGGGGGGAAACAACGGGGAACCGTCCGAATCCCGTCCTCCAGGACCGGTTTCGTTCATCGTCGGCGTGATCGGCAGTGCGTAAGCATGACTCCGCGATCCGAGGACTGTATTGCCCCCTTTCCGTTGGCTTGCTAGTTCTGCATTGCAAAGCTTTGACAACTTGGCTGCGCCTACTAAGGCTACAACATTTGCCCCCCACCATTGTTGTTCCTTTTTCCCGGCCCTTCTCCCCCTCCTGCCTTGCAGAGTCATGGCGCATGCGATTTTTCATGTCATTTCATACCGCAGCGACGGGGGCCGGAGCGCCGCGCGACCGCGCGCGCCGCCCCAGCGCGCCCCCCCGCGCGCGGCCCGCTCAGGTCGCAGCCGCCCCTGCGCTCCCGGGGCAGGGCCGCGAGCAATGTGCAGCTTCCTTGTCGATAAACCTAACTGTCCATAGTTCTCGGCCCAACCGTTCAGGCGATTGCCGTCGGCCTTCTTGCCAGCGCTTCAGCCGCCAGTTCCTCGCTCTCTCCCGGGATACTTTCGGCCAGGCTGCCGTCGAGGAGTTGCTCAAGACGGCGATCCAATCAGGTGGTTCCCTTTTCGGAGGCCCTTACCAAAGCTGCGCAAGACACCGCCCAGAGGCTTTCGAACGATCCGGGGTCCGCCCTGAGCGTTGCTGTCGGAGCCGCTTCCACTGCAGCGGGGCTCCAGGCAACCACCCAAGACGACGCGATCAAGAACGCGGGTGCGAAGGCGCCCGGGTTGGCCGTGCCCCAGGGCAGCTTGCGTGGCAAAATCTCGGGCGCCACCAAGATGGACGAGCTCGATGCGACATTCCCGCGGCGCGTCTTCTTGCACCAATGTGATCCGGCCGAGATGTCTATGGTCTGGAAGCGGCTTAATTAACGCCGATCAAGATTGGCAAACGCAGCCGAAAACATGGCAGGCCCCGCCGCGGCTGACTGCATGGCGGAAGTCGCGGCTTACCGGGCAGCGCCGAAGCGACAAAGTTTCGGAGGTCCCTCATGTTGGAAAATGCGCCCAAGACTTCGCGGAAGTCTTTGCGCCTGTCTGGCCTCGGCGGCGGCGCCGACCGATCCCGAGCGCTCATCTCGGGCAAAGCCGCCGACGAAGACGCCGACGCGGTAGCAACGTTGGCCCGTGAGCTCTGGATTTGTTTTCTGCGTTGGAGGGCCAGCGCGTGAACCCTGCCGCGGTTAGGCCGCAGTCTGCGACAAAAATGCAGACGCAGCGCGAGGAGATCACGCCCCTGATCTACTCCATCATTGGCGCAACCAAGCGCTACGCCAAGAAGTCGAACGCGCGCCCCGATGGATCGGGCAATTTTAATTCCCGATTTTCTGATTGACTGGAGCTTGGGAGTGGCGCGTTCAGCCGCCGCGCCTTTCATGTTCGCGCCGTCCGGCCCCGCGCTCACCAAATGCAATCTCTGCGCCTGGCGCGCCGCCAGGGGCCCCCCCCTTCGAGGAAGCCCAGGCCGAGGAGTCCGGCGCCTGGGCCTCGGCTTTGCCCCTCCGGGGCGCTCCACCACGCCACCTCTCCCAGCTCCGGTCGCCGCGCGCCCGGAAGGCAGGGGGGGGCGATCGGGGCCCGCAGTTCAATCGGGGCAAGCAGCAGTCATCGTTTGGAGAACGACTGAGCTGCAGCAGATGATGGGCCGGCAGCAACCCGCGGCCGCGCAGAAGTATGTTGATGAAGTGCATGGCGGCATAGAGAACGAGCGCAAAGCGATGGGCGCCACTATGGGGCAGCATTGCAAGCATTGTTTGAACAATTCGCGCGCGCTCGCCAAGCATTCGCTTGCGACTTGCCGCGGCGCCGTGCTCGAAACGCGCGCGCGGGCAAGGCAGAGTGCCACTGCCGCAGGAAGTGCAGCAATTAATCCTGCAGTCCAATACTCCTTGCTTTTTTCCTTCGGCAGCACTGGTAGGCCTACTCCCGCGCCCCTTTCAATGCCCGAACCCCCTTCACAACCGCCTTAACTGCAAGCTTCCAGTCGCCCTGCGCTGCGGCATTCTGTCTATCCTCCTATGGGCGCCCCACGCTGTGCCCGACAGGCGCCAATCTCCTGCGTTGCGCACAGGTTCGCCGCGCATTTGGTTGCCGCACTTGGTGCAGCGATACACCCGAAAGCGATGCAGAGCTCACCGAGTCGAAATTATCCCGTCAAAGCAACCTAACAGCGATGTGTATAAGCATATTTGGAAGCATTCCCTTTAGGATTCAGGTGGGAATCCAGTTGTAGAATTCTGTTGTTTTCGCAGTCGTAGTCGCATTCGCAATGACAGTCGCAGTGGCAACGGCCTCAGCATCCAATGTACGCCTAAGGATTCCTGTGGATTCCTAAGCATCCTTAGGAGTCCACAGCCTCAGCCTCAGCCTCAGTCTCAGCCTGCCTCAGCCGCAGCCTGCCTCAGCCTCCTGAGCCTGCCTCGGCCTCAGCCTCAGCATGCCTCGGCCTCAGCCTGTCTCAGCCTCAGCCTCAGCCTCAGCCTGCCTCAGCCTCAGCCTCAGCTTGCCTCGGCCTGCCTCGGCCTCAGCCTCAGCCTCAGCCTGCCTGAGCCTCAGCCGCAGCCTGCCTCAGCCTCAACCTGCATCAGCCTCAGCCTCAGCATGCCTCAGCCGCAGCTTGCCTCAGCCTCAGCCTCAGCCTCAGCCTGCCTCAGCTTCAGCCTCAGCCTCAGCCTGCCTCAGCTTCAGCCTCAGCCTCAGACTCAGCCTGCCTCGGCCTCAGCCTCAGCCTCAGCCTGTCTCAGCCTCACCCTCAGCGTCAGCCTCTCAGCCTCAGCCTGCCTCAGCCTCAGCCTCAGCCTCAGCCTCAGCCCCAGCCTGCCTCAGCCTCAGCCTCAGCCTACCTCATCCGCAGCTTGCCTCAGCCCCAGCCACTGCCTCAGCCTCAGCCTCAGCCTGCCTCAGCTTCAGCCTCAGCCTCAACTCGCCTCGGCATGCCTCAGCCTCAGCCTCACCCTGCGACGGCCTCAGCCTCAGCCTGCCTCAGCCTCAGCGTCAGCCTCTCAGCCTCGGCCTCAGCATCAGCCCCAGCCTCAGCCTCAGTCTCAGCCTGCCTCAGCCTCAGCCTGCCTCAGCCTCAGTCTCAGCCTGCCTCAGCATCAGCCTCAGCCGCAGCCTCAGCCTCAGCCTCAGCCTCAGCCTGCCTCGGTTTGCCTCAGCCTCAGCATCAGCCTCAAACTGCCTCGGCTTGCCTCGGCCTCAGCCTCAGCCTGCCTCAGCCGCAGCCTGCCTCAGCCTCGCCCTGCATCAGCCTCAGCCTCAGCCTGCTTCAGCCTGCCTCAGCCTGCCTCAGCCGCAGCTTGCCTCAGCTGCAGCCTCAGCCTCAGCCTCAGCTTCAGCCTGCCTAAGCTGCAGCCTCAGCCTCAGTCTCAGCCTGCCTCGGCTTGCCTCAGCCTCTGCCTCAGCCTGCCTCGGCCTCAGCCTCAGCCTCAGCCTGCCTCAGCCTCCGTCTCAGCCTGCCTCGGCCGCAGCTTGCCACAGCATCAGCCTCAGCCTCAGCTTGCCTCGGCCTGCCTCAGCCTCAGCCTCAGCCTCAGCCTCAGCCTCAGCCTGCCTCAGCCTTAGCGTCAGCCTATCAGCTTCTGCCTGCATCCGCCTCAGCCTCAGCCTTCCTCAGCCTCACTCTCAGCCTGCCTCAGCCTCAACTTCAGCCTCAGCCTCAACTCGCCTCGGCATGCCTCAGCCTCAGCCTCACCCTGCGACGGCCTCAGCCTCAGCCTCAGCCGCAGCCTGCCTCAGCCTGCCTCAGCCTCAACTTCAGCCTGCCTCGGCCTCAGCCTGCCTCAACCTCAGTCTCAGCCTGCCTCAGCCTGCCTCAACCTCAGCCTCAGCCTGCCTCGGCTTGCCTCAGCCTCTGCCTCAGCCTGCCTCAGCCGCAGCCGCAGCCTCAGCCTCAGCTTCAGCCTGCCTCAGCCTCGGCTTGCCTCAGCCTTTGCCTCAGCCTGCCTCAGCCTCAGCCGCAGCGTGCCACAGCCCCAGCCCCAGCCTCAGCTTGCCTCGGCCTGCCTCAGCCTCAGCCTCAGCCTCAGCCTGCCTCAGCCTTAGCGTGAGCCACTCAGCCTCTGCCTGCATCAGCCTCAGCCTCAGCCTGCCTCAGCCTCAGCCTCAGCCTGCCCCAGCCTCAGCCTCAGCCTCAGCCTGCCTCGGCGTGCCTCAGCCTCAGCCTCAGCTTGCCTCGGCCTCAGCCTGCCTCAGCTTGGGCATTCATTTATTATGGCGCAGGACCGGTGTTCTGGGAACGCGAAGAGCACGAAGTGTTTCACAGCTAGCCCCGGGCAATCAAAATGTGGAACAGGAGTTGCGTCCCGGGAACACGAAAAGCACGAAGTGGCCTAGAGGTGGCTCTGGGCATTCAAAATGTGGCCTTGGAATGGTGTTCTGGGAACACGAAAAACACGAAGTGGCCTACAGTTGGCTCCGGACATTCAAAATGTAGCCTGGGAGTGGTGTTCTGCGAGAGCGACGAACACGAAGTGGCCTACAGTTGGCTCCGGGCATTCACAATGTGGCCTGGGAGTGGTGTTCTTCAAAGACAATGAACACGCAGTGGCGCCTACAGCTGGCTCCGTGTATTCAAAACGTGGCCTTGGAATTGTGCTTTGGGAACACAAAGAACACGAAGTGGCATACAGCTGGCTCCGGGCATTCAAAATGTTGCCTGGGAGTGGTGTTCTGGGGATGGGTTCCTAAGGGTTCGTGAGAATTTCAAGCGATTCCTAATGATTCCTGGGGCTGCCGGATCTGTCTGGGTCCCGCCGAGACCCCCCTGGGGAGTCAAGATGTTCTCTTTTGACACCACTAGAAACCGATCAGTCTTTGCTGTTAGGTAAAACAGAGCTTGCTTCATCTGGTCCCGCGTGGTCGGGCCCACCTCCGTGCACGGGCCGGCCGGAGATCCCACCTGTCTCGAGAGAATACGGTTTCACGGCCAAGCGGGGCCGCTTGCCTTGTTAGCCTGCTTGACAAGGTTAGTGTTGGGTCGTTTCGCGTGTTTTGTGCGGCCATGTACCACGAAGCTCTTCTGACACATCAAACCGGCTGCGTGAAGGGTGGCGTCGGCGGGCTCGAAACATCGCGTTTCTGATGGATGCGCCTGTAGCAGCGCAGGCTGCCACGCGCGTGCAAGCTTGAGCGACATCAAAAAATCGCGCCGGCATCGATCGTGCCAGCGTGGTGCAGGTGCCAGCCAAACGCTCCAAGGCAGCCACAGTCGCATGTGCTGGCACGCGTGTGCACGTACAGAAGCCACTTGCAACGTCTCCCCCATGCGCAAACGACCGCTGGCAGGCGGTCGTTGTCCCCACGAGCGCGCGCCAAGCATATTTCCATGCGTGGTAGTCGCGGTGCGCGCGTGCAGAGGCGCATGTGTCTATCGCGTGTGTTCGCCTTTCCCCGGTTTTCTGCCTGCAAGAAGTTGTCGTTCGCCAGCCCCGGCACTGCTGGAATATCAACTAATATATGCCTTCTGCCTTTCCCCCTCCTCCTCCT
>CAUYUJ010015402.1:271214-281214 GCA_963575745.1 Prorocentrum cordatum
TCTTCCGAGTACGGCTGCTCTGGCCCCTCCTAGCCGGAGCTCGCGCCAGCGCGACGGATGGCAGCGACCTGGCTTGACATGCGCGTGCGTTCGGCTGGGCCCTGCGGGGAGTCAGTCTCGGCGCGCGAGCAAAGGTCCCTACGGATGGCGTCGAGCACCTCAGCTGTCGAGAGAGCCGCGCCAGAAGACTCGTTCGTCCACTAGCTGCGTGTCGAACCGGGCTGAAGATGTGAAAACGCCCGTGAGGAAGCGTTCCGCCGCGCCTGCGTTCGTGTCCCTACGGGATAAATACCGGTGGGCCGCTTTGCGCCGCTCCTGCCACGCAGCAGTCTCCACGGCGGACTTGTGCGCCTCGTGCGCCGGGAAAGACGCGGGACTCAAAGGAGCTCGTGGAGGCGCGCGCCCCTCGCGAGCACCAACGCGGCCCACCTTCGTGGCCCCGCAGCGTGACCTACTAAGGCGTAAGTGGCACCCCTCGCCCAAGCCGCGTTGTTGAGCACAGCTCGGCGCTGCAGACGAGTGGCGATGCCCCCAAACCAGGGCAGCCTAAGCCACGTGCTTCTGGCGGCCTGCTCCACAGCGTCCGCTAGCACGCCCAGCAGATCCGAAATACTGTCGAGCGCGGACGTCCACTTGTCCCCAGACGTCCAGGACACCCGCCCAAAGCCCGCAGACCACGAAAGGGCCGGGGAGAAGGGGACGTCGACCTGGACAAGCTTGTGGTCCGATGGGCCAGCGAACTCATCAAAGACAGACACAGAGGAAGGTAAGCTTCGGCAGGCCCCTAGAACAGATCAATCGTCGTGCCAGAGACGTGAGCAGGCAAAGGAGGGTTGCAATGTAAGGAAAAAATTTAGGGCAAACGATTAACACATGTTTCGCGGGCCTCCTCGCCCCCGCAATAGGGGAGGGGGGGGGGGGGCAGACGGGGGGCTGACAATTCCGGGTTGCCTGGAAGGCCATGGGAGGGGGGGGAGGGGGGGAGCACGAGGTGGCGATCCAGGACGCGGGGGCGAGGGTGGTGGACGGGGTGATTTTGCAGGGCGGGCTCGTCGTCGTCCTCCTCCTCCTCCTCCTCCGCCTCCCCCTCGCCCTCCTCCTCCTCTCCTCCTCCTCTTCCTCCTCCTCCTTTTCCTCCTCCTCTCCCCCTCCTCTTCCCCCTCCCCTCTCCGGCTCGGCGGGCAACCCTAACTCCAGATCCGCCCTGCTTTTGCTTCTTTTTTTTTCCAACTTAAAATTGCCTCGGAAATCCACCTATAAGGAGCTGAAGAAGTAGAGCGGAAATTTCTGCACCCAACATAAAATGGTGCGAAAATCCACAGAAGTAGGGCGGAAACGACAACAGAAACGTAGAGCGGAAATTAGCACCAGCGGGGCTTGATAAGTAAGGCGGAAATTCCAAGCCCTACTTAATTACGATTTTCTCCAAAGTAGGGCGGATCCGGGGCCAGGGGAGGGAAGCGGGCGCCCCGCGGCCGCTCCCCCTCGAATTGCGCAACGGCGCGCGCGGAAGAGAATTCTGGCAGGGAGAGTCAAAGCAGGCGGACCGTCTGCGGCGACGAACGTGCCACGTCGTGCTCTGCCATGCTACGCTTTGATCTTGAACGCCAGGCTATGCAATGTTATGTTCGGGGCCGCTGTGCGATGCCATGCTTTGCGTTGCAAAGATTTGCAATGCAATTCTGCGCTGCGCCACGCCACGCCACGCCCTGCTGTGGCATACTACGCTTTGCGGTGCTCTTCAACGCCCTGCCATGCCGTGCTCTACAATGCTCCGCGTGCCCTCTCGAGATCATTGCCCTGCTCGTCATCCATCTGTGCGAGTGGAGAGGGGATCTACGCCATGGTAAGGGATGGGAGGGGGGGTAGGCTGTCATATGCGAAGCGACCGCCGGGGGGCGGACGATTTTAAAAAAAAACAGTTTCCGGCGGCTGAGTTCTATGAGTCCGCCCCACTCAATCATTTTGGGTGGTCCGGGGAGGGTGGGGGTGAGGCGTTTTTTAAAAAATCGCTTCATCGCATTAAGCGCGGAGCCCTGCGTCATCGAGCCACGCCTGGATCTCGCGATCTGGGGCTCTCTGTCGACACTGGGGGCAGAGGCGCCCAACGGCGCGGGAGGCGCAGTGCGACAAGTGGAGGTTCGCATCACCTCCGATTAGCAGGCGAGCAGCAGGAAAGCGACGTAGCAACAGCCGCACGTGGGCAACGATGGGCGCCCAAGTGTCCCGGTCCCCGCCGTGGACAGGGTACATTGCGCAGAGGACGGCGCTAGGGGTGCTCTCATCGCCTGCGCCCCACAGCTCAAACCACTGTTCGCGAGTGCTGGAGATTTCGGGGAGCGGCCGGAAAGCATGCTCCAGTTCAGGGCGCAGAAACACGCAGACGGAGTCCCAGCCAGAGGACGCGGGCCCTTCCCACAGAAAAGGGAAGCCAGGTGGCAAAGAGGCGCCGGCTGGAAAACGCGCGCCTGGAAGAATGCACGCGTCGACATCCCGCTCTACCAGCGCGTGCGCGACGGCTTCAAGCCGCCACTCGGGCAACATATCCGAACCTAGTTGCAGGAAGCCCGTGCGCCCCCGGTTGAGGATTGCCAAGCGCAGGCTGGATTTCGTGGAGGGGCCTGGCCGACGCCCATGCTCACCTGCTCCGACAACTGACGGGTGCAAGCCGCCTACGTACGGGGAGGCAACTGGCGATCCAGTCGCCGGATTTGCCTCCAGCGTTGGGACAATCCCCCTGCGTAGAAACTGCTCGAGCTCTTCGGCGATTGCCCACAACAGAGACGTTTCAGCGCCCGCTTGCCGAGTGACCTCAAGCGGGCGTGGCGGCGCTAGCTTTAGCAAAGCCAGTGCATCTAACAGCGCGGCCGTCTGCTCACAACGTCGGCCCCCTACCGCCGCCCAACGGATAATTTTATCTCGCAGTGGCGCGAGCGCCCGATCCACCTGACGCCGCCGAGCAGCGCGCGGGTCCGCCCCCATAGGGTCCGCGGGCGAGGGCGCCGGCGGGGGCGACCGACGGGGCCTGCTCGCCGGGCCCGCTCGCCCGAGCTCGGTGGCAGCACGCGGCGGCAGAGGGCGCGAGAACGGGGAGGACGACCGAAGGAGAGACAAGGCAAGACCGCCGGCGTCGCACGGGCATGCGCGAGCGTTCTGCGGCCTTGCTCCATGGATGGCAAACGCGCGCTCCAACTTACAAGAAACGTGGGAACAAACCAAAAGACAACGAGAAGGGCGAACAAGAGACTCGACAGCGGGACCTCCTCCCAAGCGCCACCATCTTCGTGGACTCCTCCCACTGGAACAGGTTCCACCAGGAGATGCAAGGAGAGAACGACAAAGTAGGGTGACAAAAAGCCAGCAACGCGCCACAAGACCAAACGACGACGACGACGGCGACGGCGACGACGACGACGACGACGACGACGACGACGAAGACGACGAGGGAGGCGAAGGCGACGGAAGACGACGGCAACGCCGGCGAGGCAGGCCGACAGATTTGCAAGAGCGCAGCGCCGCCTTGCAAAAATGGCGGCTGGCATTTTCAACTTTAGAAGGCGACAAAAGAACAAGACGGCAAGATGGCAGCAACGCCGGCGAGGCAGGCCGACAGATTTGCAAGAGCGCAGCGCCGTCTTGCAAAAATGGCGGCTGGCGCTTCCAACCTGAGGGGGCGACGCGCGAACCAGGAGCAAGGGTAATCGAGGGGCCACAAGCTCAGCCATCTGTTTCCTTGCGCATCGCGTGCCCCCTGCCGCCTGTCAAGGAGCCGCCGCTGACAACCGATATAATCAGGCCCTACCCCGGAGCATGGCAACGACCGCCCCTGCAGGGGTATGCGCGGAAGGCCCCGCGGCCTCCGCCCCATCCCACTGCCGACGCCGCCGCTGCCTAGGAGGCTGCCGTCAGGTACGCGCCGAGCGTCTACGCAAGCGGGGGAGAAAGGGCTCAACGCCTGCCGAGCAAGTCGCCCGCTGACCACCGGGTAGGCCTGCGCTGGGTACCCGGGGCCGGAGCGCGCATTGGAGCCGCGGCGGACCTAGTGTCCGTTGCGTGGCCGAGGAACAGCAAAAGCTGATCTAAGCAGGCTTCAAATGCACCCCGTTTGCCCTTAACTACGATCTTACCCTGGCGCTTGTTTTGTAGTTGCACCGTAAGCTTTAAAATTGGGGGCGTCTTCCAGGTAACTTCCAAGCCTGGCTGGTCAAAGTCGCCCGAAACGGTTGCAAAGGGCGGTGCCGCGTCGGGGCCCGCGCGAGGGCCATCCAACAGCGCTTCGACTCCCATTGCGCGAACCAAGTCATAGAGGTCAGACTGGCTAGGGCACCGCACTAAAAAATGAGCCTGCGCGGGCGCTCTGCCATCTACGCTGTCGCCTACAACGTCGCACAGGCGCTGACGCCAAGCGCCGATAGCTTCGTTGCGCTCCCCGACTGTAGTAAACTTGGCCAGGGATCTGGCGTGCACAAGTGCCTCGCCTGCTGGCGTGACGGAGCCCGGCGCAGGAGGAGCCCACGGCGCCGACCGAACAGCAACCGCCGACCCCCCCTGGGGCGCGGGCGCGGCAGCAGGCACAAGCTGGCGTGGAGAGCCCGCGCGCCCGGCGACACTGGCAGGGTTAAAAGGTTGGGGCGCAACAGGAGCATGGCGCGCTGGCTCCACAACTGCTGACTGCGGCGGCGCCACTCCTCCAACTGGCGGCCGGTGCTGGGACAACGCGGCCAAGCGCTCTTTAAGGGCAGAAGTGCGAGCGAGCTTCTGGGCACCCTCGGGCGGGACACCACGCGAGACCACGTTCGTTTCCCGATGGGTTCACACTCTACCGCCAGCAGGGCTTGCAAATTCGTCCCACAAGACTGGAGCCGCTTGCAGCACCTGCATCTCTGCCTTGATAGCTTCAAGTTCCAGGTGCTGCTGGGAAGCGCGCTGCTGGGAAGGGCCCCCAGGCGCTGCCAAGTCCACTGTGGGGGGCGCGGGGTCTGGGTAAGTCCACTGCTTCTGCCCAGAGGCGCGATGCTGATTGTACAGAGCACCAGAAAAATCGCGCCTGGACTCCCACCCGATCGGTAAAGGAGGCGGGCTCACTTGCGGAGGACCAGGCGACGGCGGGCACGCTCCCGCAGCGGATCCAGCGGGCGACGAGCGCGCGTGAGCAGGCAGCGCCCCCTCGACCACCCCCGCACGCGGCGGGGGCGGCGGCGGCGGCAGCGGCGACGGCGGCGCTGCCCCAGGCCAGCCATCGGGAGGAGAGCATGGGCCCAAGGAGCGGGCTGGCCTCAGGGTCGCTGGCGGGCGCTCCACGCAGGCCTTGCCGGCCGCGCCTCCGACGATGGCGAAGTCGCCAGGCGGCGGGCCCAACGATCCCCCAGGCGGACCGCCTCCGCGCATAGACGGCAGCAAGGCCCCGAGCTCTGCCGACAAGCCGCGAGCCTCGCGGCCAGGGGAGCTCGACGCTCTCTCTGTGGGAGCAACCTGGACAGAGCGCGCCGAAGAAGGAGGCGATGTCCTCCGTCTCCTCCTCCTGGAGCGCGATCTGCCCCGCCTCTCGCGCCGGTAGCGCGAGTCGCTCCTTCGTCTGCCTCGCCCGCCCATGGCTCGGAGGCGCAGGGGCATCTCTTCGCAGTTCACGGGGAGAGGCCCGAAACAACACGAACAACAACAAGAACAACATCCTGCAGGCGCCATCCGAGCATCGATGGGCACGACGACGCGGCACCACGACACATCACCACGACACGGCAAGGCGCCAAGGCACGGCACAGCACCGCGGCAGCACGAGAGGCTGACGAGGGGAGCCATAGACAATAACAAAAGAAAACACAACACTCGAGACAACCTCGCAGCCAAGACAGACGCCCAGAGCGGAACGACACGGCACCAACGGCACCCAGGCCAGCAGCACATGAAGGGCGGAGTGGGCCGCGAGGCTATGATAATAAACCAATGGTCTGCGCACCAACAAAACCAGAGCAACATGCCATGCAACATGGGCGGGTGGAAGCAGATGGCCGTTGACATGCAGCAGCACAACATGTTAATTTATGAGCCACGAAGGGCGGTCGGGGCAACCCCGCTGCATCCAACTGTCAAGAGCTGACGGCCTCGCGAGCAATGACGGCGATGCAATAACCTGAACAGAATAGGACGCTGGGGACAGGGTGACACCTCGCCAGCAACCCAAGACGACACGAGACCAAGCGACGACAACGACAAAGAAGACGACGAGAGAAGCGACGGCGACGGCAAGAAGACGACAACGTCGGCGGGGCAGGCCGACAGATTTGCAAGAGCGCAGCGCCGTCTTGCAAAAATGGCGGGTTGCACTTTTTTACGTTAGAGGACGACATGACACAAAGGCTAGGGCGGCAGCAACAAGGCACAACAAAAACCTCACATGCAAAATAATTCGCCTGCCCGTAGAAGGGCCGTCGTCGGCCAGGCCGCCCGCCGCGCCGAGGGCGGCGCATCAAGCCACCGCGTCGTCCCGCTTCGGATCTTCGCTCTCCGCTGCTCCAAGAAACGTGGCCCATATTCATCCTTCAAAATGCGATCGGTTCGCGGCATCTTCAAACGAAGCGGCCCGAGAAACCCACCTCGCAATGGAAGAGGCAACGGGGGGCGAACGCTGTGGGGCTTCGCTGCCAAAACTCGAACATCAGAATACGGCCTCGCAACATAGATTTCTGTCTATGACGTTAACGCCGTGGGGCTCTTGGGCGAGCCGACCCTGATGGAGGGCCGCTTTCGCTGCCCCCCCAAGGCCGCGCGGCTCAGCCTCCCCTTCTGCGGCAAGAGAGCCCCGCATGGCTGCGCACTCGCTCCATGGAAGTGGGTCGCGCGGGCAAGCTCGAAACTCATGGGCTTTTAAAGATGCAGTCTTATATCCAAGCTGACCGAGATGACGCGTAAGAGGGGCCCAGGCCGCCGCCCAGCCAACCCCCTCTGCTAGGAACACAGCCAAGTCAATATCATAGCCCCATGCCGCCATCGCCTGGTCACGCACAGCGCCCGGGAAACCACCCCACATGAGCGCGCACTCGCCCAAGGTACCATCAGGAATAGCAGCCACTGCAATCAAACTGGCCCCCCCCATTCGCCGATTCAAAAAAAAAACAAGCAACATCAGCACGAGCCTGGTATAGCCAATTCACAACAACAGCCGGGCTCAAAGGAATGCCCTCCTGAACGGTCGAATTGCCTACGGCCCCTCCTTGCTCGTTTGTTCTGCGGCGCGTCTGAGCAACTGCCATCCCAGATAAAACTAGCTGGCGCCACGGAGAGGTAGCTGATGACGCCGCCAGGGCTCGTTTCAATTCCGACTCGGCCAAGGCATTGCGCGACCGCAACACAGACACCCATTTGGACAATGAAGGGGCAAGGGCCCGCCCAACACTGAAAGCTGCCAAAAAATTGTCTGCCTTTGCAACGGTGGCTTTATGCGTGGTGGGGGCGCCTTCCAACAGCGCGGCAATGCTATCAACCGCGGTGCCGACAACCCTGCGCAGACGCTTGCCCAGCGGGGTGGACCTAGGAGGGCGGGCGCCGCACCTGTTAATGAATGCGCGCAGTTCCGTCTCCAAGGAGAGAGGCGACACATCAGCGCCGGCGGGGCGCTTGCGGAGCGACATGGCAACAACAAGGCGCGGCTCAGAGCAAACGCGGCGACATGAGCAGAGGGGGGGGGGGGGCAAGAAGAAGGCGACACAACATGAGAACACGAATTGCGAGCAACCCGCTTGCACTGCACCCCGTCTGATCGATCCATGCCAACGCCATGACACTCTCTCCCGCGCTCGCCGCGCGCACACACACACAACACACACATAACACAACGCGACCTGCATGATGATAAAGCTGAGGGCCGCCAGATTTGCAAGACCGCGGCGCCGTTTAGCAAAATCGTCGCTTCTTACCATTCAATGCAGGGCGTAAAGAAGGGGCAGCCAACGGGAAAGGCAAACCATCAGACACGCGGGCGCCAACAAGAAAAAACCGCGGGCCGACAGATTTGCAAGACCACGGCGCCGTCTTGCAAAAACGGCGTTGGAAATTCACTCCGACGTCAAAGGAGGGGCGAGGGGCAGCAAGGGAGACAGAGGCGAAGGAGGAGGACAACCAAGCAGAAAGAACTTAGCAGCAAAGCTCAAGACGATGCATTCTGCTGGACAACGCCGAGCGCCAGTGGTCAGCCTCCCCTGCAGCGAAAGAGGCAATCGCAAAGAGAAGAGAAGGGCCAGCCCCCTCCCCAGCGCGCGCGCTGATGTGCGCCGCTGGACAGCGGCCCGCCCAAACAAAGGGGATCAACCAAGGCAGGTGGCAACGTTGGCGATGGCGGCACTGTCGTCGGTGGCCGACATGGGCGGCGCGCCAACCCCGCGCGCGGCCCCACGGCAGGGGCGCCCCACGACGACACGACGCAACGTTGAACGCCTTGAACGCCTTGAGCCAAAATGGCTTGAGCTAAAATGGTTGTTGTTGTTGCTGTTGCTGTTGCTGTTGCTGTTGCTGTTGTAGTTGTTGTTGAAATCTCTTCTCTGAAGAATAATTCTTGTTGACCCCCCCCCAACCGGTGCATACTGCTTTTTCTCAATCAAAGTGTGCACCTCGACGCTCGCACCCTGTTTTTTGACAGGGGGAGTCTTCCTGCTCAAACAGGGCCCCTGGCCCCCGGGTTACAACAACAACAACAACGGCTCCCGCCTGAGACTTCCTTACCATTTAGCCAGGACCCCCGCTCCCGCCCGAGACTTCCTCGCATGTTATTCAGGAGTCGAGCTCTCGCTGGTGACTTCCTTGCAATTTATTTAAAAACTTCGCTCTCCCGGCGCTCTGGAGTCGCGCTCTCGCTGGAGACTTGCTTGCAACTTACTAAAGAAGGGCCTAGCGTTGGAATGTCCTTCAATTTGCCCAAGCGCCGCGCTCCCGACACCCAGGCACCCAGGAGTCGCGCCCGCTGTGGCCCCATGTGCATGCCCTTCGTGGCTCCGCTGTTGCCATGTGCGCCCCCCTCACTGTCCTACGTAGCCCAGTTGCGACCCTCAATGGCACCATAGTTGCCTTCTGTGACACCGCATTCTCTGCACTTCGTGGCCCCCGCTCGTTCGCGCTCGTCGTGGCCCCATACGCATTCCCTTCGTGTCCCCGCTGTCGCCCTTCGTGGCCCACTTCGTGCCCTTCGTGGCCCTGCTGTCGTTCTCTCTCGCTTTCGCTCGTCGTCGCCGTCGTCGTCGTCGTCGCCGTCGTCTTCGACGTCGTCGTCGTCGTCGTCGTCGTCGTCGGTCCCCTGTCCGTCCCTCTTGGGGTCGGGTCGACGGTCCGCGGCCGCCCCGCCGATCAGCGCTGCCGCTGGCCAGGCCGACGGTCCGCGGCCGCCCCGCCGCTTGCCAGGGCCCGGCCTGCAGGGAAGAAAAGTATACCCCCCCAGAGGGGTTCGACCGAAGACGAAAAGGGCGGGTTTCGAAGGTTTGGGGAATACGCGTTCTTGGACACTCGAGCATATAAGGGCGAACAGTATTCAAATAATGATTGTTGTTGTTGTTGTTGCTGTTGTTGTTGCTGCTGTTGTTGTTGCTGTTGCTGTTGCTGTTGCTGTTGCTGTTGCTGTTGCTGTTGCTGTTGTTGTTGTTATTGTTGTTGTGGTTGTTGAACATTATTAATTCTAAAGAATAATTATTGTTGGGGCCCCTGGTGCACGGCTCCCCTGCGCCGCCTAGGCCGCAGCTACATTTTCATCATTTTCGTGAGGAAGCCTCAGGTAATTCGATGTGATCAAGATCCGGTTGTTTTGTTCCCCCCCGCTTTCCCTTCCTTGCAAAAAATAAGGTAAGGTAAAGTGGACATTCGCGCGCGCAAGACGAAATCCTTCCAAAAGCTTAGTGTTCGGAGCGATTTTAACATAAAAACATCAAAAAACCAATGGTTTTTCAACAAAAAATGTCAAAATCTCATCCCGCGCGCTCTTGCGGATTCGTAGGAAACCCAACACTTTTTAAACATTTCT
>CAUYUJ010015402.1:283714-317058 GCA_963575745.1 Prorocentrum cordatum
CGTCGGGTTGCACCCGGTGTTGCTTCCAGTGCCCGTCGTGCTGCTCTTGGTGGCGCTGCTGGCTGCGGTGCCAGATTCCTCTGCCGCCTCTGTTGGGCGTGCTTCCTCCTCCGCTGCTGGGTGCCTCCTCCTCCTCCTCCTCCTCCTCCTCCTCCTCCTCCTCCTCCTCCTCCTCCTCCTCCTCCTCCTCCTCCTCCTCCCTCCTCCTCCTCCTCCTCCTCCTCCTCCTCCTCCTCCTCCTCCTCCTCCTCCTCCTCCGCGCTGTCGTGGTGGTGGCGCAGCTGGTCGTAGTCGTGGTGCGCGTGGTCGCCGTCGTGGTGTCTGTGCTGCTGGTGGGGGCGCTTCCTCCCCCGCTGTTGGGTGCGCGTGGGCGGTGGCGGTGGTGTTCGTCGCCCCCGGCCCTCGCGCCGCCGGAGGCCGCCCCCCGCAGGGGCGCGCCGGCATGCGGCTAGGGACTGGCGTTTCGGTGCGGCGCGCGTCCGCCAGGATTTCTTGCAGCCATGGCTCGTCGCCGTCCAGGGGCAGGTGCAACAGAGAGGTTGCGAAGGCGTCCAGCGCCTCTCTCTTTTTGTCCCGCGTAGCGCTTCCCTCTGGGGAGGGCGTCGGCCTCTCGGCCCCTGTGTTGCCCCTCCGCCGTCGCCCTCTTCCTCTTCCTCTTCCTCTTCCTCTTCCTCTTCCTCGTCCTCTTCCTCCTCTTCCTCCTCCCCTGCCTCTGCGGCCCTGGGGGCTCCCGCCGCTGCGGGGGCGGGCGCTTGTGGTTGCCCGTGCGGGTCTGGGCTCGGGCCCGGGTCTGCCCTCGTCCCCTCCGTCGTTGCTGGGGCCTTCTCCCCCCCCGCCGCCTCCTCTGCCTGCTCTGCCACCTCTTCGTCCTCGGCCTCCTCGGGCGTTCCTTCCTCCTCTGGCGCCTCCTCCGCTCACGCCGTCGTTCGGTTCTGGCCCTGGGGGCGCCTGCGGCGGCGGGAGGGACGGGTGCGGCTCGGCCGCCGCCTACGCCGCGGGGCTGCGCAGTTCGTCCGCGCGTGCGTCCACACCCCTCGCGAGCACCAGGCCACCGAACGCTTCGAGGATGAGGTCTTGCACCAGCGGCTGTATGTAGCCTGTGCTGCTGTGCGCCACGCACGGCCTGGACGACTTGTGCAAAGGATAAATGCCCCGGGCGTTCTCCTCCGTCTGCAGCGAGCACTGCTGGTACTTCCCCGGGCCGGGCGTCGGTGTACGCGAGCATCTGGACGAAGGGCCCTGTTGGGACAGGTTCAGCAAGCCGCAGCGTCTCGACCGTCGGCTGCCACCGAGCCTGCGTGAGGCGGTGCTCTCTCCACTGCACCCCTTCGCTTGGGTCAAGAAGCCCGACGGCCGCCAGCAGCAGGGGTGCGTGCACCGCCGAGTTGGCGCGTGCCTGGAGGGGCGCTGGCGGCGGGGCCCAGCCATGTGCTGTGGCGGCCTCGCGGCGGCCCGCTCTGGCCCTGGCGGGAAGGGGTAGTGGTGGGGCGTCGGCTGCGGCGGCCTGTGGGATGGCAGGCACTTCTCTTGTCCATGCGTCTGGTTCGCACCGACCACACCTCCATTCGCCTTCGGCCGTGTTGGCTTCCGCGGCCCAGGTGCCCAGCCCCAGGCACCTCGCGCACATCTGTTGGCCGCCCGGAGGCACGATCGTGTCGAGAGCGCAGCGCGCCCCGCAATGCTGGCAAAGCCATGGCTCCAGCCACTGTGTGATCCTCCCGCTGGTGTCTCCTGCTGCGATCTCTGGGGGCCATTCCATGCGGCGGTCTGGCACTTCGGAGAATTCCGGCGGTGGGCCAGGCGTCTGCAGCAGAGCGCTCGGAGTAACGGAGGTTCGGGTGGTAGTGGTTCTTCGCCCCGCGCGTGGCTCCGAAACCCGTTGTAGTCTGGGACGGCCTGGGCGCTGGCGCCGTGGGCTGGGGGCGGCGGCCGGTCTACGTCCACGCCCTGCGCCGCGAACCGCGCCCGTAGCTCAGCCGTGGTCGGAAGTCCGGTTCGGCACTGCGGGCAAGTTGTGGCTTCGCCCAGGTGGCGGGCCAAGTCCGCGCGGCAGCCCAAGTGGAAGTGGGCGCCGCAGCATGCCTCTTGTGCTGTTGTGTCCCTGCCTGTGTCTTGCGGGATCTCCTCCTGGCACACGACGCAGGTGTTGGCCTCGCCTGGTGGCGCTGGCTGTCGTTCGGGCGCCTCCCGCTCTGCTGCCGCTCCTGCTGCCGCTGCTGCTGCCTCGCAGCGAGCTCTGGCGTCTGGCTCCAGCCCGTGCTGTTGTTGCGGCGGCTGCGGCTGCTCCTCGGCTGCCCCGCGTGCTGCTGCCCCCCCCGAAAGGCGCAGGGCTGCTGGCGGCCGAAAGAGGCCTGAAAAGTCCCACCGCTTCCCTTCTGCCCCAGGAGGACCTGCAGGCAAGGCGCCGAAAACGCTTTCAAAGTAGCTCAGCTGCGGTGGCGGTGGCGGTGATGAGGCCGACCGTGCGCCCGCTCGCGAGTCTGGCGTGGCGAACCTTTCCGGCGCCGACAGCATGTGCGGCGGCGTCTCCGCGAGCGCTGGTACCGGGGCAGACTCCCCCGATCTGCGTTCCGGCGTGCCCGGCGGCTCGTCGGCTGGCCTGGGGGGGGCCTGGGTGGCTGGCTTCGCCGACCCGTTGTCCGCGGTAGCCGTAGAGCGCCTCCCACGGACTCCTCGCCAGTGCGATCTGCTCCTGTCGACGTCGTGGTGGTGGCGGTGCTTGTGCTGGCGCTGGAGCTGGTGGCGGCGCTGCCGGTCGCTGTCGCGGTGCTGTTGCTGGTCGCTGTCTTGGCGGTGGCGTTGGTGTTTCTGCTGGTCGTTGTCGCAGGGTGTCGTCGTGGTGGTTGCCATGCTGCTGCTGCTGCTACTGCTGCTGCTGCTGCTGCTGCTGCTGCTGCTGCTGCTGCTGCTGCTGGTGCTGGTCGTGGTGGTGGTGGTGGTGGTGCTGTTGCTGCTGCTGCTGCTGCTGCTGCTGCTGCTGCTGCTGCTGCTGCTGCTGGTAGTCGTGGTGGTGCCGCTGCAGCTGGTCGCGGTGGCGACGCTGCCGCTGGTGATGGTTGTCATGGTGGTGGTGTCGCTGCTGATGTTGCTGCTTGTCGTTGTCGTCGTGGTGGTGCTGCTGGTTGTCGTCGTTGTGCTGCTGCTCGCGGCGCCACTGTTGGGAGTCGTACCGCCTCTTATGGTCGAAAATGTTGTCGCGTTGCTCCTGTGGGCTTGCTGCACAAGCCGGGGCGCCACCGGGGACCGCAGCGGAGCCGCGCGAACCCCGATGGGGAATTGGCCCCAGGGGGGTCCTACCATGGGGCTCCTCCCCTGGGGGGCACGGGCTGCAGCTGACGCCAGCCCCGTCCATCGGAAGGGGCTGGAGGGCTGGCGGCCAGACGGCTGGAATGGCCGTCTGGGGTGGCGGAGGGCCCTGCTGGCTGCTGTCGTCCTGGCCGCTGCCGCGATGCCTGCTGCTGCTGCTGCTGCTGCTGCTGCTGCTGCTGCTGCCAGGGGGCTGCCGTCCGCAGTCGTTGGCTGCGTGCTGTGGTGCTGTGGTGGTGCTGATCGTCACTGTGGTGCTGGTCGTTGGGTGCGTGCTGTGGCGCTGGTCGTTTGGTGCGTGCTGTGGTGCTGGTCGTTGGTGTTGGTCGCTGTGGTGCTGGTCGTTGTGGTGCTGTGTGCTGCTGCTGCTGCTGCTGCTGCTGCTGCTGCTGCTGCTGCTGCTGCTGCTGCTGCTGTGGTGTTGGTCGTAGTGGCGCTGGTCGCTGCGTGTGCATGCTGAGGTGCTGGTTGTTGGGTGCGTGCTGTGGTGTTGGTCGTTGCTGTGAGGCTGGTCATTATCGCAGCTCTGTGGTGTTGCTGGCTGTGCTTGCTGCTCTTGGGGCTGCTGGTCGCCGCCGCTGTGTTGCTCGTGGTGCTGCTGCTGGCCGCGGTCGTTGTCTTCGGTGTGGTGCTGGTCGTTGGGTGCGTGCTGTGGCGCTGTGGTGCTGGTCGTTGGGCGCGTGCTGTGGTGCTGGTCGCTGGGTGCGTACTGTGGTGCTGGTCGGTGGTGTTGGTCGCTCTGGTGCTGGTCGCTGTGGTGCTGTGTGTGCTGCCGCTGTGGTGCTGGTCGCTGTGGTGCTGGTCGCTGTGGGCGCGTGCTGTGGCGCTGGTCGTAGTGGTGCTGGTCGTTGCCTGCGTGCTGTGGTGCTGGTCGCCATTGTGGTGCTGGTCGTTGTCGTCGCCGTGGTGCCGGTCGGCGCGGTGCTGGTGTGGTCGCAGTCGTGGTGGTGTTGCTGGTGGTGCTGGTGGTGCTGGTAATGCTGCGGGTCATAGTCGAGGTGGTGGTGCTGGTGGTGCTGCGGGTCGGAGTCCAAGAACACCCGCCCGCGCCATTCTTTGTCTGCCTCAGCCTTTCTGCGAGGTCGCGGCGGTGGCTGGCTGTAGCGTGGTCGCCAGCAAGTGTGCGTGAACTGGCTGCTTCGCCTGTCGTGACCCCGGTGTTGCTGGGCCTGCCGCGCGCTCCTCTCGCGGCTCTGCTCGGCCCCATCAGCCCCCTCGCGCGCCGAGCCGCGCCGTGGTTGTGTCTGGTGGTGCTGTTGCTGCTGCGGCGGTTGTTGCTGCGGCCGTGGCTGCGCCCCCTCGGCCCCCGCAGCCTCCAGGGCCCTCTTCTGTGGCGTGGCCCGCAGCCGGCGCCCCTCGAACCTGGCGGCAAGAAAGCCCCTCCGCCGCTGGAGAGCTGCCTCGCGCTCCAGCCGGGCGCCGTGCTCGGCCAGCGCCGCCTCGAAGTCTGCCTTCGCCTGGCGCTGCGCGGCCCGCTCCTTCGCCTGGTCCTCAACCTTCCTGTTCCGCCTCCCTGGGCTCCCGCCTCCTCGGCCCTCCCACTGCCTGTCGCCGGAGCTTCTGTTGGAGCTGCTGCCAGCGTCGCTCCTCCTGGCCCCCTCGCGCCCCCCTCCCCAGCCTGCGCTGCGCGCGCGTCCAGAGGCCTGTGGGCGGCGCGGGGTCCCGTGGTGGCAAGCGCCTGCGGCTCGCCGAGGCCTGCCTGCCTCCGCCGCCTCTGCTGCCCCTTCGGCCGCTTCGGCGCCGTCTCGATGCCCTCCTCGGCCGCCTCGTCCTCGCCCTGGCGCCCGGCCTCCTCTGGCTCCTCAAGGGCTTTGCGGGGCCTCCCGCGCCCGTCCTCGCCAGCCTCCTCAGCCTTCTCAGCTTCCTCAGTTCTTGTCGCCCTGCCTTGGGCCGCTCTGTCCTCGCGCCTCCGCCCCTCCTCAGGCGCTACCTCGCGCCTGGCCTACTCTGTCTCCTCAGGCGCCCTGCGTCTCCTCCTGCGCCTTCCTCTGCTTTTGCTCTCCGTCTTCCTGCGGCGCTCTCCGGCGCGGGCGGGGGCTGGGACAGGGAGATTACAGCTATCCGCCCCCCCTTTGGCTTCCAGAAAGTGATCGTTTCCCCCTGCCCCACTTGCCTTCCTCCTGGGAAGGACCCCCGCCCGGTCTTCGCTGTGCCTGGCTCCCGCGGCGCTGCTTCCTCGCCCTCCTCTTCCTCGTCCTCGGCCTCTTGCGCGGCCTTGCGGCTGGCCCTGCCTGCGCGTCGCCCCCCCTCTTGCTGCGCTGCCGCTGCTTCCCCTGAGCGGCCGCGCGGCATGTCGGCGCGCGGGCCCCTGCCAGCGAGCCCCGGCGAGGGCGCCATCGCGCGCGGGCCCAGCCCCCAGCCCCGGCCCCCCGCCCCCGGCGGGCTTGTTTCGCGCCTGCGGCTTGTCAGTTGCCCGCGGCGCCTGCCGCGCCCTCAACGGCGGCCGGGGGCGAGAACAGCCTGCCACGGTGGCGCGGAGGATGCTTGACCAAGGCTGGGAGGAGCCGACGCGCCAGGCACATTCGAGGTCCCTCCGCGTCCACGTCCGCGGGACAGAATCAGACATTGAATATTCATTGTTACTGGTGACAGCACGGGCAAAATCACGATTGCGCGTGCTGCTAAGGGCGGCATGTGGTGGCACGCGATCCAGTTGAACAAAAGCGTCATCAAAGCTTTGCGCGCTTGCGACGGCGTCAGCTGTATTTGCGCTTCCGTTTGGGACGACAGAGTGTGTAATTTTTGGCGTGGCTGGAAACAGCGCACCGACCGCAATTCCCGTCAGAAAAGGGCAATTTCCCTGTCGGAATGCACGATGTTCGCGCGCGCCCGGCAAGACAGCAACACGGCCGCTGGCACGCGCGACGCGGCTAATAGCCCTTATAACGGCGACGATGGAACACAGTGCCGGGGAACTGCTTTGAACATCACCAGTCGTTCAAAGCAGTGCCCCGGCACTGCTTTGAACGATGCGGAAATGCGATCAGCAGGAGCCTTCGTCTGTTCCTTCTCCTCTTCTCGTCGCTGTATGCTCTTCCTTGTCCTCCCTCCTCCCCCGTTCCCTCTCTAATTAATTACCTCGTTCTCCCAGTCTCACGCGCACTCTTCCTCCCCCCTCTCCTCCTCCTCTTCCTGCTTCTCCTCCTCGTCCTCCTCCTCCTCCGCCTCCTCCCCCTCATTTGTTATATTTCTCCGTCCTTGTCCTCCTGTCCCCGTTCTCCTTCTCCCTCTCCTCCTCCTCCTCCTCCTCGTCGTCGTCGTCCTCCTCCTCTTCCTCCTCCTCCTCCTCCTCCTCCTCTTCCTCCTCCTCCTCCTCCTCCTCCTCCTCCTCACCTTCTTCCTCCTCCTCCTCCTCCCCCTTTTCCTCTCCCTCCTCCTCCTCCTCCTCCTCCTCCCCCTTCCCCCTCTTCCTCCTCTGCTATCACTCCTCCATAATTCCTGTCCGCTCCTCCCCTTCACTGATCTTCCTCTTCGTCATCATCATCCCTTTCGTCGCACGCCTCTTAATCCTCAATCGGTTCCCAATCTTCTCGACTTTCTTGTCATCCGCGTCCTTGGCTGTTGGAGGGGCCTCAGGAATTCTCAGGGCTCTTGTGTTGCACGCGAAGGCACACCTCCCAGGAACGCATCATCCTCCTCACATTCACCCTCCTCCTCCTCATCCTCCTCCTCCATGCACGTTCGGCTCAAGCCCGCGCCGACGGTAGGTTTCACGGCGGTTGGGCGGGCTCGCGCCCGCCTCCGCGGCCTGCAGTCGGGGCAGAGATGCGTGCAGGGTGGGATGACAAAGCGGAAGAGGAAACACGGGCCGCAGTTGCGGATTCTTCAAAGAGCAGCGGCGGCGGTTGGGGAACAAGTGGGGGTTGGGGCGGCCGCAGTGGCGGATACGGCGGCGGAGGTGACCGCAGTGGCGGCTGGGGCGGCGGAGATTCTCTTGGCGGATGGAGAGGAAAAGCGCAGGATGGCGGCGACGGAAGTGACCGCAGTCGCGGATGGGAGGGCGGCGGATGGGGCGGCAACGGATGCGAGGGTTGGGGAATGGAGGGCGCCCGCTGGTGGGACGACGAGGGTGGCTGGTGGAATGCATGGGAAGGTGGCCGCTCGAGTGCCTCGGCAGGTTCTCCTGCCGCGGAGCCCGCGGCCGCAACAGCGGCGGGCAAAGGAGGCGGTCCCCTGCTTCCCCCAGGGCGCGAAGAACAAGGCGCAGTTGCGCTGTTTCAAATTGTGCGCAATGAGCCGCTGCCAATTTTCAAGTTGGAATTCTTCGAGAACTTCAGGGCGAACTGGAACGGCAATTATAAGCAGCACAACGCGGCCTTGAAGTGGTTCCGAGACGAGTACGAAGACCGAGAAAACCCTTTCGGCAGCCGCACGCCCGTCTTCGGAGGTACCGCAGTTGCGGAGGAAATTTCGAAGATCCTTAAGTACCGCGCAAAGGGGAAGGCGCAGGACAACAGGGATTGGGACTGGGACCACACTGTCAAAGTGCCGTGGTCTTGGCTGGAGATGGTCGCGCAGATGGATGGACCTACAATGCTGCGCGTCGTGTGCGGCCCTGACAATGACCGCAGTCGCGGGTTGGTCCGCTGCGAGTGCCGCCCGTGCCCTAGCAGTCTCGACAACATGAGGCACACGAAAGGGGTGGACAGAGGACAGGCGCAAAGAATCCCTCTGCCCCAGTGGGATTTCGTCCTCATCCGCGACGACGGCTCGGGCATTCGCGTCCACCCATCCTGGTCTAGCCCGAAGTTCAACACGTATGAGGTGGAGCCGCACTCGCATCCCGTGCGGGGCCCGAG
The DNA here is from genome assembly GCA_963575745.1 of Prorocentrum cordatum. NCBI lineage: Eukaryota > Dinophyceae > Prorocentrales > Prorocentraceae > Prorocentrum > Prorocentrum cordatum. Next base: position 291,820 of record CAUYUJ010015402.1, read on the forward strand.
GGCAGGTCTCGGCAAGAGCGATGGCCACGGAACGTTCACGTTCTGGAAGATGCTGCACGCCCATCCGAATCCTGGGCGGTTCGACGCGAGCAAGGGGGCGCAGCTGCAACCGCGGTGGTCCGCGCAGCCTTGACACCGCAGTTGCGGGATTGCGCAGCCATGGAACCGCAGTTGCGGGGACCGATCGCGTGACGCCGCGCTCGTTTGACTCACTATGCGCGCTTTCGGCCGCAGTTGCGGCGCTGCCTTCTAGCGACTTCATACAGCTTGGCCGCAGTTGCGGCGCTCCCACGACTGACCGCTGTAATTAGGTGCTTCGGGCGCGCATCACCTCCGTTGAAGCACTCGTGACGTTAATTAGCGCGGCCGCAGTTGCGGAGACAGGTACTTAAACAGATGGATCCGCAGTTGTTCGTCGTCCTCGTCGCCCCTTCCCCGTCGTCCTCGTCGCAGTCTCCTCCCTCCGCCTTTCCTCCTCGTCGCAGTTCCTTCCGTTGGCCGTAGCCCGCCTCCGTTGGCCGAGTCATTTCCCGTCGTCCTCGTCGCAGTCCCCCCCGAGGGCCGCAGTTGCGGACTTTGTTGATTCCTCCTCCTCCGTTTCTGCCCCGTCATCCTCGTCGCAGTCCCCTTGCTCCTTTCACCCTCGTCTGAGCTCTTCGCGCCATCCTCTTCCGTCGCGTCCTCTCCATCCTCCTCTTCGCCTTCCTCGTCCTCATCCCCGCCGTCTCCCTCGTTGCCCTTCCTCTCCCAAGCCGGCCGCAGTTCCCCCGTCGGACGGGGGCCGCGCGCGGCCACGCCATGGACCCAGGTCGCAAAGCCGAGGTCGACAAGCGGTTCGCCGAGCTGAAGCAGCAACTGCGGGAAAGGTTCGGCCTGCAAGGGGCTGCCGCGGATGCCGCAGTCGCGGAGCCGACGGAGGACCGCAGTAGCGGAAGCCCCGAGCGACCGCCGCGCGAGGCCTCCCCGCAGTCGTCTAGCTCCTCGCGGGAATATCGGCCGCCGCCGCCGATAAGCGCTGCGAGTGGGAGCTCTGCTGGTGGGAGGCGCGAAGAGGCGCAGTTGCGCAGGGCGCACTTGACCCCCAAGGCAAAATGGGGGCCTCGGGCGCAGACGCCGACGAAGCAGCAGGACCAACCAGCAGTGACGGGAGCCGCCACCGAGACCGCAGTTGCGGGGGTGGCCGGCGAGCCAGGTGCCGCGCGCGGCTCATCTGGGAGCAGCGCGCCCTCGGCCGTGCTGCTCGCAGCCGAGTCCAAACGAGGCGCCCAACCCGAAGACGAGGCCGCCTCCCAGGAGAAAGCCGCCGAGACAACCGCCTCGGCCGATTCGCGGCCGAGGAAAAGGCCGCCTCCCACGGAAGACTCGCCGCTGTCAGAACCGCAGTCGCGGGGTCGCGCGGGGCCTCCGTCGGAACCGCAGTTGCGGGAAGATGCGGGAGCACCGCGGAAGAAGCAGCGGACCAGGTCCCCTCCAGGGATAAACTACTTTGGGGAACGCCCCAAGTGGAACGAAGGATTCCTTCGTACAGAAGACGGCAATCGGGTTCCGTCCACCATCGCTTTGGTGTTCAACGTGGTGGTCATCACGAAGGTGGCAACAAAGGAAGATGTCTTCAGGTGCATCTTGCACCAAACTGCGGCGGTCGTCTTCGTCGTATGGGACCCCGAGCTGTTCCGCACGGGGAACGTCGAAGGCGCTTGCAGCTACGACGTTCCCGTTGGACTCAGGACTGCCGTCGAAGACGCTGTCACTTTGAAAAACAACACCGCGGAGCCTTACTGGACGACGGTTGCCCTGTTCAGAGACACGGGCGTGGTGCTCGTGCGCCCGCACATCATCGCAGAGACCGCAGTTGCGGGTCATGTTGTTGGGGCCACCCACGCCGTCACGATCCTGCGCTTTCGCCTGAAGGGCTCCGACATGAATCCTGCCGCGGTGATCCGTTTTGCCGTCGTGTCCAGACACGCAGTCACCGAACGTCTCCAACAGAAGATCACGCAAACAGAACAAACAGCGTGGCAGCCAGGTTTCTTCAAGGACGCGGTTGCTTCCATCCATAAAAATGATGTGCGGTTCTTGTGCGGCCTGTTTGACATCCCGCCTGAGCAGCTCGCAGCATTTGGCCGCAGTTGCGGAGCCAGCTACACCTGCCCGGTGGGGGTGGTGTTCAGGGCTGGACCCGCCCTGTTCGGAGGCATTGTGGAGGGCACACGCGTCATGCATCCGAATTACGTCCTCCCCATTGGCCCGTGCGACGTGCGCATTGCGGACTACAACCTGGATTTTGCAGGGAGGCCGTCGAAGAACGATCCCCAGTGGCTCCCTGATTGGATGCATCGAACAAGCGACTCCATCATCTCTCGGCGCTGGGTCCCAGCGAAGTACATGCCCAAGTGGGAGGATGACCCTGACCGCAGTAGCGGAGTCAGAGAAAAGCTCGGCTTGGCAGCGCTGCCCCCAATCGGCAAGGTCATTCAGAAGGAGCTCAACGAGAAGACCTTCAGCACGCACTGGTGCGAGGGCATCCACCAAAACATCGTCTTCGTCGGCCACGGACGCGCAAGTCGGGCGAGCAAGCGGAAGCACGAAGAGCCGCGATCTGCCGCAGTTGCGGACGAGCGGTGAGTGCGGCAAGACCGAGGAGCCGCAGTTGCGGAACAGAGCTCGGTACTACTGGGCGCCTGCTGCCTGCGTAGTGCATCCCATTAGCGATGGAGTGCATGTTGCGGTGTAGGATAGCCCGCAGTTGCGGGGTTGCGGTTGCGAAGCCGCAGTTGCGGTTGCGTATAATAGGAGAGCACGCGGTTGCGAAGCCGCAGTTTGCAATAAGTGTGCGCGCGCTGGGTCATCATCATCGTCGTCGTCCGTCCTCGTCGTCGTCGCTGCCGTCGTCGTCGTCGCGTCTGTCGTCTGTCGTCAGCAGTCGTCGTCGGTCGTCGTCGTCGTCAAGTCTGTCGTCTGTCGTCAGCAGTCGTCGTCGTCGTCGTCCCTCCTCCCTCCTCCCTCCTCCCTCCTCCCTCCTCCCTCCTCCCTCCTCGTCCTCCTCCAGGCCGCATCCCCCCGCCACCTCCGTCCTAGCTCTCCTTCCCCTTCCCCTCCTCGTCCTCCTCCAGCTTGCACCCCCCTCCCTCCTCCAGCCTGCACCCCCCCCAAGCTCTCGCCCGATATTTTGGATTAAAACTGAGCCTTCAGTCGTCCGCAGGCATTCGGCTCAGCAGGTCGTTGGGCTCCTGGCACACACGCCTCCACCCTGAGCGACGGACGTCGTGCCATAGTCCGCCATATCGGAGCTCCGGGCCGCAGTGGCGGACAGCGTCGGCACAGATATGAACGACAGCGTCGGCACAGATAATGCCGCAGTGGCGGACAAGAAAGCCGCAGTGGCGGACGAGACAGCCGCAGTTCCAGGCGGAACGCAAGGGATCTTTCAGAGGGCCAACGCCTTGAGGTCTAGATTCAGGACAGGGGACAAGGTGCGCCTCCCTGTGCTCATGCTCGCCCCGCACACGGGCAACCGAGGCGGGCACTACCCTCAGCAGGAAAGGGTTCGGGAACTCGCTGTGAAAATCTTCCTGGCTGGATTCACGCAAGCCGAAGCTGACCACGAAGGTGTCTGCGTTCAGATGTACCCAGCACAAGAGCTGGTGCTGAGAAAAAAGGAGGACCCGAAGTTCCAGACGTACACAGAGTACAATCTGGAAAAAGCGACCGGCCACCTCGCTGCGTGCTTCGACCGCAGTTGCGGAACAGACGTTGCGTATGGGACGTGTTCGCACTCCCACTTGTGCCTCGTGTTGCGGGCGTGCGCCCTGGGAGCCAAGTGGCCCATCCCCCAAGGCATGGAGTTCACGGAGGACGAGAGCGCGAGGCTGAAGCGCGTGCTCGATAAGGACGGCAATCTCGACATGGCCGCAGTGGCGGAACATGACCCTGTCGCTAAGAAACTCGTGCAGGGGGGTATGCTCATGGAAGTGCTTAGCTGGAAAATCATGGACGAGGAACCCACTGGTGCTTCGCTCATCAGCCAGTCCCTCAATAAAGGAGCCGATTTTGCGTTGCGAACGACTGAACTCACCGCGCTCCGTGTTCTGTGCAAGGCTGTTGACGCGGAGCTGCACGCCGCAGTTGCGGATCAGGTTGCCTTTGAAAAGGTCAAGCTCTCCGTCATGCACGAACTCGATCGAGTCGTTCAGGACCCAGACTTCATTGAGCTGTTCTCGTTCGTTGTTGGGCTCGGGAGCACGAAAGCGCAGTTCATCCCCTTGCTGCTCCAGTTCTGCGAGGTCTACGTGAACTCCAGGAGAAGGGCCCTTCGGCTCGGTGCCTTCGGGGCAGCCAGCGAGCTTCCCGACGAAGTGCCGTGGGTCAAGGTTGCCGTGGTGATGCGATGCTACAGGAACGCGCCTGCGAGGAAGAGGGGCGTTGACACTCCTGTGTGGTGCCCTGACCCAGAACAATCGTGGAAGAAGAAGGAGTTCCGAGACTTCCTCATCGACATGAACTCGGCTCTCCGTTTGTACTTGTTCACGCTGAGCAAGGCCATCGACGGCATGGGCCCTGAGAAGGCGATCGAGTTCAAGGCGAACCTGTGCATACTGACCGCAGACGGCTTCATGCAGTACCTGAAGGACACCCACGTCAAGGAACGAAGTATCCCAGGACATCGTCAGGCGCTCCTCCGCGCTTGCGCGGAGGCCACGGGGAAGGTGGAGCCGAAGTCCAATCGGGACGCCCTTGAGAAGGCCCTCGGCGAAGTGGGAGTCGGAGGCGGGAAGCCCGATTGGTTCGATTTCAACGCGTTGCCGCGCCCAGAACCGAATGAGCCCGCAGTGGCGGGGAAGACAAAGGCTTCCGCAGAGGAGCACGAGTTGATGCCGACGGTCATTTCCTTTGACCCCACGACGCAATTACCAACGAACCACCAGCGCAGCAGGGACACGACGGCCATTCCACGCGGATCCTTCCCTTTGCCAATCGCCGAATGGAGGCGTTCAGCGGCAGCGAAGGAGCTGGGGCGGGAGCCTGCTTTGGTCAGCGCAGTGTTGCTGTGCCTTTGGGCGCGCCACATGTCCGCAGTTGCGGAAGCGCAAGTAGAGGTGTTGCAAGACGCTGACACAGAGAAACGCACCGTCAAGGCAACCGCTGCAAACGACGAAAAATGCATCGAGTTGTGGCCGTGCGTCCCAAAGGCATCCAAGGTGCACGCCGCAAGCACGCACCCCGAGAGGGTGGCCGTGCAAGTCTGGGTGAAAGGAGATCCAAATGGGGCCACGCCCACGACCTTCTACTTGCACCCCGAGTTCAAGCCGCCTGCGGACAAGACGCCCGCCGACGTGGCTGACCACGATGTGCGGTTGAGAGCATGGAAGTGGGATGCGCAAGAGACAATGCACGTCTTCTGGGCAGTCAACAGAGTCACGGAACAGGAGATCCAGCAGAGAAACAGCCGTAATGAAAGCGCAGTTGCGCGCATCAACATGGAGCTGGAGACGAAAGAATTGGCGGTGTGCGTGCCTGGGACAGGCGGGGTCGTGCTCGCCGTGAATGTCCCTGTGCTGGTGAATACCACGGCCGTGAAGAAAGGAGAAGAGCTCCTGTGGGAGGCGAGACCCAAAACCGCACCGAAGAAGAAGGCGGCCGAGGAGACGTGGAAGACGGACGCGGCCAAGAGGGCCAAAGGGAAGCCTTCGGGCCAGCCCGCGCCGAAGAAATCGAAGAAAGGGTTCGACGAAAGCGGGAAGATGTCGCTCTAATTAATTAAGAAGCCGCAGTGGCGGCAGTCAGGGCGGCTTGCTCGCGTGACCGCAGTTGCGGGCAACAGGCCGAAGGGGGGGGCGCACGCGTGACCGCTGTTGCGGAGCGCTCGTGTAGTTTGCAGTGTCACTGCTTCTGTTAGCTGATGCCGCAGTAGCGGACCGCTGACGATCGAGCACGGAGGTTCGAAACGGACCTCCTCCCTCCCTTCTCCCTCTCCTCCCTCGCCCTTCCTCCACTTCCTCCCTCTCTCCTCCTCCTTTCTCCCCTTCCTCCCAAGTTGGAAGCCGAAACTACTCATTTCCTCACTCCCTCCCTCCCTCCCTGGAGGCCCTGGAGGGCCTCCGCCCTGGAGGGCCTGGAGGGCCCTGGAGGCCCTGGAGGGCCTCCCTGGAGGCCCTGGAGGGCCTCCCTGGAGGCCCTGGAGGGCCTGGAGGGCCCTGGGCTGAGGGCGGAGGCCCTGGAGGGCCTCCGCCCTCAGAATGCTTCAAAGCAGTGCCGCGGCACTGCTTTGAAGCACCCAGATGCTTCAAAGCAGTGCCGCGGCACTGCTTTGAAGCACCCGGGTGCTTCAAAGCAGTGCCGCGGCACTGCTTTGCTTCAAAGCAGTGCCGCGGCACTGCTTTGAAGCATGCTTCAAAGCAGTGCCCCGGCACTGCTTTGAAGCATTCTGAGGGCGGAGGCCCTCCAGGGAGGCGCGAGGATCGCAGGGGCCGAGGGAGGCCCTCCAGGGAGGCGTTCAGCTCGCCATCTGGCTCAACCGCGCGCGGCCCCACTGCCCGCACCTCCGCCTTGCCCGCAGTTGCGGCTGTGTCCAGCGCAGTAGCACACATGCCGACTTCGAGCGAATGGAGCCCTGTGTGCGTTGAGAAGGTCTTGTGCATCCGTGGAGGTTGGCTTGCGCAGACCACCCCCATCCCCGAAAAGGATGTCAAGGTGCTCCACGCATGGCCCCTCGGAGAGATAACTTTCGTGCACGTGAACATGCAAAAGGCTTGGCTGCTCAAGGTGTGCGCCAAAGGTAAACCGACCGCAGGGGCCTTGAAGGCCTCCAAGGCCTGGGACGCGCTGAAGAAAGAAGTCGCGAAGCAGGGCGGCGCCGCAGTTGCGGACGATGAGAGCGACGGCGACGCGGGGGACGAAGCAGATGACCCCATGTCGGCCCTGGTCAGCCCCACGGACGCCACGAAGAAGCAGGCAGCGACCCCGACCAGCGCCAAGAAGCAGAAGACTGGAACGCGTGCGGCGACTACTGGCCTGCCCAGGGGCGAGGCCGTGGAGTCGGCCATAGCCACTGTGCACTCTGTACAGATGCCCGCAAAGAGCCCCATGAAGTTTCCGCACGACACGGCCGTTCGAAACGTGCGGGTGGCCAGCTTCAAGCGGAGGACGTTGTGGCTGGACGCTGCAGACCTTGGGTGGCTGATCGACATGATCGTGGACGACGTGAGCCTCGGCGGTGTCCCCGACATCGGCGACGGCGACAAGGACGAGGCCGCAGTGGCGGACAGGGACTGGGCAACGGCGGTTGACCCTGCCACCCCGCTGGCGAAGCAAAAGGAGGTCGACCCCCCCGCGGCGCAGGGGAGCGGCTCTGGCTTCACCGTCGTTTGGGACTTCAAGGGCGCTTGGGTCGCGACCATCACGCGAGAGTGTGCCAACAAGGGCAAAAGGATCGAGATGGATGTGAAGAAACTTACAAAGAAGAAGTGGCAGTCGGCGCAGTCGGTGAAGGGCTACGACTACGAGTGGGAGGGCATGACGCAGCACCAGCGCAAGCAAGCGGCTCTGGATTACCTCGAGCTCCAAATCCCCAGTCTGTTCGACTGAGGCCCGAAGCCGTATGGGCCGCAGTTGCGGTGGGGCTACTGAGTGCCCGCAGTTGCGGGGTGGCTGGGTGCGCGTGAACACGCGGAGGGCGAGGCGGTGTGAGGAGGCAGGCGGAAGGTTTAGGGTGTTCCACGGGTGCACGCCTTAGTGCGCCAACTTGTGTGGGCGAGCGTTTTTCTTAGAGAAGCATGGAGTGAAGCATCGAAACCCTGTGCGCGCGATGATTGGGGCTTCCGCGCGGGCGTTGTTGAAAAGTACCTCCTTCTTCGCCCCTCCGCATCGTCTTCAGTTGCTCCTCCCTCCTCCCCTCCCTCTTCCTAGTTCTGTAGCCCGCAGCCGAGTGCCCGGCCCGAGTCGTTCGCCACGCGACCGCTCATGGATGTTCCCGTGGGGCGGACATGGTATGGCGAGGAGGACGGAACGCATTTCGAGGTGGAGTGGCTCCATTACGACAGCGGCTGCGCACCGAGGAAAACGAAGTATGGCACCACTGGGCTCGCCAACATCTTGGGCCGCAGTAGCGGCGTTCCGTGCCCCAAGAAGATAAAGGTGCACGCATGTGCGGATTTTCCGTGCCTAGCGAAGTGGCCCGCGTCGCAGTACGGCCTTGTTGAGCCGCCTCGCTTTCATTTGCGGCCGTCTGCTTGGCGACCGGGCGCGACGCCACCCCCCGCAGTTGCGGCTCCAGGCGGCACCGCAGTTGCGGCTCCCTCGGCCCCTGCACACATAGCACCAGCAACACCAGCAGAACTCGCAGCTCCTGCGCAAGAAGGACACGCAGCTCCAGCACCAGAAGCACCCGCAGAACCCAAACCTCCAGCAGCCCCTGTGCCCGAAGCACCCGCAGCAGCAGTCCCTCCAGCTCCTCCAGCTCAAGTGCACGCAACACCAGACCCGCCTGCTGCGCAGGAGACCGCATTGCGGTTGAAGCTCCTGAGGGAGTGGAAGCGGACAAAGACACACCACTTCCAGCACGCTTGCCACCAGCGCGGCCGCTGCCAGAGAACTGGTCGAAGACGCAGGTCGCATTCTTCCCGTGCCCAGACCCAAAGGCTGCAGCACGAGTTGCGGCGCCTGTTGGCGACGCCTTGCGGCCACGAGTCGCGGCGCCACCCCTGGCGCCAGAGAAAGGTGTACCTGTGGAAGACGCGCCAAAGATCCAGGCCGCAGTGGCGGCGACGGTGCCTGACGTCGTGATGGCTCTCCTGAGGCAGATTCTGTCCGAGAATTCCTACATAGGGTATTCAGCTTTCATGCTGTTTGCCTTGCGGTTCGGGCGTCGACCTTACGCGTGGGAAGGCGAGAACCGCAAGGACCTCCTTGACTTCTACATGCCTTGGGCAAAGGAGAAGTGCACTGAGCCATGCGCCGTCGACGGCGTGGCGTGCGTACTCGCCGCTGCTGAGGATCTGTTCGGGGAATGGACAACGGTGGAACTCAGGCCCGTGACTCCCGAGAACCCTCTCCATGAGGTGCGCCACTGGGTGGCCGCAGTTGCGGTGGGTGGCGTGTGCTCTGAGGGGGCGGACGCGTTGAACAGGTTCTACGGTCCTCTGGGACAATGGGTCCTAGGGACTGTTTGCGATGGAAACTGCGGCATTGACCTTATGGCGATGATGTTGCAGAAACCGCAAAATGCCGAGACGCGCAAATGGCTTCGGGAGGAACTGTACGATTTCGGGGTGCGCCGCTGGGACGAACCGTGGTTGCACGACATGCTCGTTGTCACGCAGGAACTAACCTTGGAGGAGGTGCGGGCGTACCGCAGTTGCGGGGCCAGCGGCCCTGCTGGACCCATGGTCCTGCACGACTCCGAGGGCGAGGGCGAACCAGCAGAGGCGCCGAGAGAGGCGAGCGCGCCACGCCCCGCTCTCATGGCGGCGTTAGAGTGGCAGACGGGCGTGCAGGACATGGGTATATTGCTTGCCATGGCTGAGGCTATGCCCGAGGCGTTGCAGGAGGAGCAGATCAGGGCGCACGCACTGGCCAGCGCACGCCCAAAACCCGAAGTTGCGGAACAGAAGCGGCGCGTGTGCCCGCACATGCTCAGAGACCGCGAACTGGTTTGCAAAGAACTGGAGGCGCACGCACGCAGTTGTGGTTGGATGGGCGAGGGCGTTCTGCCACGGAATTCAATCGCGTCTTTTTGCGGGCGGTTCACGTGGCCGAAGGGCATGGGGGTCGTCCAGCAGCGCCAGGCCGTCTCCAAGTGGTTTCAAAACTGGCGCACACAAGGTGGACATGGCACGGCGGGCGTGCATGGCCGACGCCGCGCGCGGGGCAACCAAGGGCGCCCGAACAAGGCTCCATGGCTGGAAGCCGCTCTGTACGAGTGGTGGTCCCACATGAGGTACTCCGTGGACTGGAAGGCGGTGGCCAAGCGAACCGCAGTTGCGGAGGAGAGGCCCAAGATGTTGGCCAGGTTCTCCCAATCCCTGCTGGTTACGAAGGCGAAGCAACTCGTCGCGGACTACTGCGTGGAGACAATGAAGCGGGGAGGCAAACCGATGGTGCCGCAGTTGCGGCCTCGGTGGTGGGTGAAGTGGCGGCGCTCCTACGGCCTGAGCATGAAGAAGCCGAACCGCAAGTACAAGGTGCCAAAATGGTTGCTCCAATCTCGTTTTGAGACTATGATCTTGAACGTGGCCAGGGTCCGCGCAGCTGCAGAGGAGCTTCTGGGGTACGACCCGCACATCCTGAACTGGGACCAGTCGCCCTTTCACCACAACGAGTCGTCGTCGGCCTCGAAGCCGACCTTGGCTGTGAAGGGTGGCATTGTCCCGCTTGTCGAGGCGCATGACGACAGCAGGGCTCGGTGGACAGCGAACCTGACGGTGTCGAGCGACGCGGAGGACATCCGCAGTTGCGGACCACCGCCGGCGGAGCTAATGTTCAAGGGGGGATCTGTCATCGCTGAGGGCTTGGCCGCACATGCCCGCAGTCGCGGCTATCCGTCTTGGGTGAGCACGGCGACGTCCGAGAAGGGGTCCTACCGCGCAGACGACGTTGTATCATTCTTGCAGCGGCACTTGCGGGCCTGGCCCGACGACCCGCAGTTGCGGGGAAAGTGGCGCATCCTCATGGCCGACGACCATTCCCCGCACAAAGCAGACGCTGTGCGGAGACTCGCCTGGCAGCGCGGCTACGTGCTGATCATTCACGGCGGGGGGACGACCGCAGTTGCGCAGCCCGTGGACACGGACTTGAACCAGCACGTGAAGCGCCGGTACATTGCCCTCGAGACCAAAGCGCTGGTGCAGCAAATGGCGTTGGGGAAGCACGTGCCGCAGTTGCGGCGTTCCGATTGCGCCGACTTGATGCTGTCAGTGTTGGAGAATGTGCAGTTGCACTTGGACGCCGCGAAAGGTTTCCTGAAAGTGGGAATTCGAGCGCCCTTCGACAAGTCAGGAGATCTCGAGATTTGCCGAGAGGCGGCGGAACTCTGGGAAGCAGGGGGGCTGCGAGCAAAAGTGGACACCGCAGTCGCGGAGGTGAGGGAAGAATGCGAGCAGAAACGTTTGAAATGGTCCTACAATGACGTGCTGCGTCTCATACACGAATACGAGAAACACGACGCCACAGATTCCGTGTTGGAGAAGCTCGGCGACGAAGCGCTAGGCCAGGAGCCAGGCCACGAGGAGGGCGATGAGGAGGGCGGGGAGGAGGAGGAGGAGGAGGTGCACGAGGAGCACGAGGAGGACGAAGAGCAAGAGGAGGCCTCGTGGGCCGAGGCTCTTGCGGAACAGTGCGATGCCGCAGTTGCGGCACCTGGGCCTCAAGGATCCTCGGTATCCATGGACTGCGTGGTCGACGCAGAGGCGGCCGAGCAGGTGGCAGTGGCGACGTCCTTGGCAGAAACGCTCCGCGAGGCGGAAGATATGCTGCGCCAAGTGGGCATGGAGAAACTAGCGCAGGATTGCCGACAGCAACGACACAAACAAAAGAAGCGGTTGAGAGAGCTGGCGCGGGAGGACAACGAGGTCCTACGAGCGTTGACTGCCCAGCGAGACCACGAAGCCGCAGTGGTGGCGAAAAAGCGGCGCCTGGCTCTGGAAGCGAACGACAGGACGAAGGCGTTGCACGATCTCAAGAAGCAGATTCGAGAGGCCGAGGCCGCCTTGAGGGCAAAGAAGGAGGCCGCAGTTGCGGTGGAAACGGCTTTGGCTAACAAACACGCCCTAGCGCAGTGGAATCCCGAGGAGTTCAAGATCAAGAAAAACAGGATGGCAGCTCTGGATCGCCTGGCTCGCGGAAAAGGCGTCCTCTCAGACGAGCAGAGGGGGGAGTGGGCATGGTTCAAGACGCATTGGGACGAGGAGATGTGCAAGCAGCACAAGGAGCAATGGCCGCTCACGTTTGCTGGGTGGCTGCAAAAAGTCGCGAACGACGCGGCGTCTGGGAACCGTTCGGCGCTGTCGCAGTTCGTGCATTCGGAAACAGTGAGAACCCTGGGAGGGCAAATGGCGCTGGTAATCCCAGCCCTAGCGTGATGCAGGCCGCAGTTGCGGACCCACAGGAAGTCCAGAGGGAAGTTGTTTTTCCAAGCGGCTCCCGCGCGGGCAGGAGATGAGGCAAAACCGCAGTTGCGGTCTTCCTGCTGCTGTGAAAATAATCCTTTCACAGTCCCTTGCAATCGTCGCCCTCCTTCTGCTTCTCCGCCAGTCCATTTGTTGTTCTTTCGGTTCCTTTGAGTCCTCGCCCTCCTTCTGCCACTCCTCGAATCCTCTTTGTCTCCTCCCTCCATCCGACCCCATGCCCATTCACGATCCATTTCCGTAGCCACCGTGGCTCGAGGTGGCGCACGCGAAGACGCAAGCATGTGGCCGCCCGCGCGCCCGAGCGCATCCTCAGGGAGTATGGACCGTGGACCTCGATTCGCCAGAACGGTGTTCATCCACAACGCTGAGGAGGAGGAGGGAGGCAAAGACGAGGAAGCCGCAGTTGCGGATGATGACGACGACCAGCGGACGCAAGATGGCGACAGCACCGTCGCGTCCTCGGCTGCCTCCGCTGACGAGGCTGAGTCCCGGGGAGGTGCGGGAGCCGCAGTTGCGGCAGCACATGACTCCTACATGCCGAGAGTGTTGTCGTCGCGGAGAACCTGGAAACGGGTGCCCATCATCGAGACAAGCAATCTGTCGGAAAAACAAAGAGCTCTTGTCGACGCATGGGAGGAGAAAACGGAGTTCGAAGCGGGACGGGTCGGCTTCTACGTGGCCAACTTCGGAGGGACTGCAGCTAGACCCACGCAACGCGCGGACGAGTGGGCGCAGCTCCGCGCGAACCCTGCCCAGATCATCGCCCTCTGCGAGTGCGACGACGAGACCTGCGCGGTACTCAGTGGGGAGCACGACGCGAGGGACAGTGCAGCCGCAGTTGCGGACGATAGGTTTCGGAGTCGGACTCAATACAACTACCTGTGCGTTAAGGGCGGCGAGCCATCAGGGACCCTCCTTGTTGGCATGAGGGACCGCAGTGGCGGCCACATTGAACACGTAGACTTTGCGAGACTCTTCCACAAGCAGGAGAAGTCCAAAACGAAGAAGAAGAAGAAACCGTCCGCAGTTGCGGAGGCTCCTGCGCCAAAGCTGCACAACAAGTACTCCAGGGCGATGGTGGTGCGCGTCCACCTGGACCAGGCCGTGACCCATTTGGGGGGCTCCTTCAACGTCATGGCGGTGCACGTCCACCACAGCTTGGCCAACCAAGACTGGGGCGTCACGAAGCTCCATGAGTTCTACAACTGGTTCGTCGCCTACGTCAGGGAATGGGACGTGAAGGTCTGCATGGGGGACTTCAACATGTGCATGTTCCAGCTTGTGTCCTGGTGCCGCAATTGCGGCCTGACTGTGGACGTCGCCGCGTGGACCCCCTGGAAGACAGCAGGCGGCCAGCCCAGGGCAGACAGCATGGCGATTTTGTTCATAAGCTGTCCTGGGCAGTACAAGCTTCACCATGGCCTGAGTGTTCTGCACGACCGTGAGGGCGGATTCTTGACGACCCAGCATGATCCGTCTTTCCCTGTCTTCGACTACACGAATGGCCCTGGGAAGATGCTTCAGACTTACGTGCCCAAGGCTGAGCCCGTTGAAAACAAGATGCGCGCCTTCCTGACGCCATCTGGCGAATCCTTGACCGCAGTTGCGGAGTTCGAGCAAAGGATGGCGCGCAGGGAACGCGACGATTGGGTGCGCCATCCCTTCAGAGTGAAGCAGGGCAACCTCGACGACAAGATATGGCATGGCGCCTTCGGCAGGGCGAGGCACGGAGCGCACTTCCCTCTGGTGGCTTTCACGCACAATACGTGCCGCAGGTCACCTGAAAGACTCGCCGCGAGGTTGGAACGCAGGAAGGGCGGCAGGAAGGGCGGCAAGAAGGGCGGCAAGAAGGGCAGCTACGCGGACACCGCAGTTGCGGGGAAGGGCGTCCGACCCCAGATGGGAACCGCAGTTGCGGGGAGAGACGCTGGGGCTGAGCGAGCTGGGAACACGCCACCGCCGCAAGCTGCCAACGGCGACGATGCGACCCCTTCTTGTGCCGCAGTGGCGGCTGGGTCCTGGGACGCCAGCGGCAGCGGCGCATGGGAGGCGCGCAGTCCCGCCACGAGATGGCAGGGCTGGTCCTGGTGGGACTGGAGCTCGAGCGAATGGGGCGCTGATGGCGCGCAGTGGTGGCCCTCTGATCATGCCGCAGTTGCGGACAATGCCCCTGAGGGCTCGCCTCCTCAGCGTGAAGTCGAGTGGGGCTCGAGCGGGCGACCTGCCGAGCGCCCTCCGTGGAGCTTCGAGGGGCAGCGTTGGTGATGGCCGCAGTTGCGGGCAAGTGGAGCATGATGTTGATTGCCGCAGTTGCGGACAGTGTACGCTGGAAAAATCATCATCATCATCAATCATAATCATCATCATATCATCATATCATACGTTCAAAGCAGTGCCGGGGCACTGCTTTGAACGCGTTCAAAGCAGTGCCGGGGCACTGCTTTCGATCGTCGCCTCGTCGCCGTTATAAGGGCTTTCGGATATGGGAGCGCCGTGTTCTTTAACGCGTTTCAGAAGCTTTCGCCCTTCGCACACAGGACGTCGACGTTGAGGATGGCTGCGTCGCGTGCCATAGCCAAAGGCAAAAGAATGATCCTTTCCGGCGCGGCCCAGGGCGTTGAAGACCAGCTGTAGATTTGCGCGGCTTCATCCCAACAGAAGTCGTACCGGCGCCGTCGAAAGTACGAACGGCAACAGGAAAACAAACCGATGCATTCTCCTGCACAACGCGCACGACGACGACAGCAGCGCCGCCAAACCTGCGGCGCAAAGTCGCGCTATCACATGTAAAGGACGCTTTCACAGGTGCACATTCAGACGCGGCGGCACCGAATGGGCCACGCATTCTGCTAAGCTGCCGATGCGCTTAGTCCAGGCCCACGGAGGTTGGAAATTGTTTGACACGATACGAAGCGCGTATGCCAACGCGAGCGCTGCCGTGACGAAGAAAGAATGCACGGTCGCTTTCTCTGACGGCGCCCGCGGAATAGCGACCGGCGCCGTTCATGCGCAGCCCGCGTCAACACCAGCGGCTCCAGCCGCCCGCTGTGCTCGGCTTACGGCCAGCGGCGAGCTGGGCGACAACGAGTGCGACGAAGCTGGATGGTTTTGAAAAGTGTCGCATGTCTTTTCTGTCGCTCGGGCAGCGGGGGGCAAAGTGCATCGACTTTCCCGCGTTTCGACACTCAGTGGCACCCAGGAATCCGGACGCCCTTTTCTGTTCCGGAATCAGAGATAAAGAGAGAGAGAGAGAGAGAGAAACCAACAAAAAAACATAAAAAAACACAGAGAGAGAGAGAGAGAGAGAGAGAGAGAGCGAGAGAAAGAGAGAGAGAGAGAGAGAGAGAGCGATAGAAAACAATACCAGCTTCGAGGGGGAGCTCGATGTTTTTTGTTTTTTGCGCACCCTTCCCTGGAGGTCTGAGACGCAGCCTGCCCCCTAGATACTGGGTTAAAACACCGCGCAGCAGTGTAGATAAATTTGGATTTTAGGTGAGCGTAACCTTTCGGTAATCCGAGAATCTGCAGCTGCCGTGCATCGAGAAAAGAAGAATTGACGCGCTTTGATTCATGTGGAAATGACATTGGCCGCGCGGCAGGAGACCTCCATCAGCGCAGGAGGCCAGGCGGTGCACTTCCGTGGCCCACCTGGCACGGGGAGTCACGCCCCCGCGCTGCCAGCGACGCCTGACCGGCGCTCCAGTGGGTCGTCGGCGCGGGCGTCGGCTCTTGCACTTCGCGCCCGGGGCCCCTCCCGCACCTCCGTGGAGAGGAGGGGTTGAGCGCGCTCGGGCGTCCCATTTTCTGGGTCCAAGGTTCGGATTGTTTTGCTGCCCTTTCTACGCGTCGCCGCTGCGCCCCGCCGAGCGGGTCGCGCCCCCATCCCATTTTTTCGCTTTGAGCGGGTGGCTCCGCAGTGGAGCGGCTGCACACCTCAGCCGCGGCGCGGCGCCGAGGCAAGGGCCTTTTTAGCGTCCCCCCACCCCGCCCAACATTGATCTCCGACCCGCATCACCGAGGCGATTACCAGCGCGGAATGTTTGGGCGGTGTTTTTTTTCGGCGCGCCCTACTCTTGAGGACTGAGATGCAACTTGCCCCCCTCGATGCCAGGTTAAAGCGTCGCGCGGCAGCGCGGGCGAGGCGGGGCGCAGGCCCGCGCCCGCCGGGCACCCGCCTGAGGCGACGAGCGGGGGCCCGCACGGCACGGGGCGCGCGCCCGCGCCTGCCGCGGGGAGGGGAAGGGAGGGGGGAACAAAATAAACATGGATAACCCATTGCCCTGATGGCTGACGCAGCTCTCCGCCGCCCCTCCTGCTCGGCCGGGTCGCAGGGGGAGGCGCTGCCAGCCCTGGCGCGAAGGTCGGCCTCGACGGCCGCCGCCGCCCCGCGGCCATCGACTGACTCACCTGAATCTGATTGCGCGAACGCACATTCAAATCCTCGTTCGGCCTCGTTCGGCGCGCCCCGCCGCAGCTGCCGCTCGACGCGGCGGCCGCGCGGCCCGCGCGCGCGCAGTGGTGAGAGTCGCGGTGAGCACCGCCCTCCGGCCCCACCAGCCACGCGGGGGGCCACGCGCGACTGACGCGCTAACGCCGCCGCGCGCGTCGCCCCAGCAGCGCGCCCTGCCGGCGCGACGATTGCATCGCGCGCCGCAAGGAAGGACCAGGCGTCAAGGCGGGGCTGCCCAGCACCCCCCACGTGAAACAGCCGACGCCGCGACGCCCCTACAAGCCGCCCCACGGCCGCCGAGAGCTTTCGCAGAAGGCTGGGCACGCAGGCGAGCCCCTCGCCCCAAGCCGGCCTAGTAGACCAGACGATCTTGTTCAGGCCGTTTGCACACTTTGTCTGAAGCGCGACGGGCGCGACGAGGGCGACGAGCGCGTGGCCCGATTCGGCCGCGGACGCGGCGTGGGCCTGCGCTTCTGGGCGGGCGCCGGCCGCCGGCCTCAAGAATTGGTCGACGCGCGTTCCCCACGCGCGCGCGGGAATCGGCGGGTTGTAAGCCAAAAGCCCCGCCTGGTGAATTCGGTGCTCGGTGTCTTTGTCTGCTGCGGACTGCCGACGGCGCGGGCAAGCGCGCGGCTGCGCGTGCTAGGCGACATGCGCGAGGTGCGACTTGTAGCCCCCGCTATGTAGCAATGAACGGGTAGAAAACGAGCCCGGATACTGCCGCACTGCTGCAAGATGGCAGACCATGCGACAAGGCCCCCCGGCGCAGGGTACCAAGCGCAAGCGACGATTGGTGGGCAGCCGTGGGCGCTGCTGTTGCCGCTCAGAAAAACAACGAGACTCCGAGGCGTGGATGCTTCAACGATCTGGGCCGGCGCCCCATTCAGCGGAGCGCTCCCCAATCCACGCATACTGGTGGCTCGGCTGCAGCGCGGCCCCCATCTGGAAGCCGCGCCCCCCGGACGACACAAATGTCGACATCGTGCTTCAGGAGGGCACTGGCGAAGGCGCACTGGCGCCAGTCAAGGGCGGTGCGTTCGTCGAGCCTGACAAAGCCTGTGCGACCTGGATTGGAAGTTCCAATCGTGCTCTGCGGGGCGTCAGACGCGCGGCACTGGGTAGTTGGGCGCAGGCGGCGCAGGCCCCCCACCGGCATATGAGGAAGCAGCGGCCGAGAGCGAGCGGCAGACTCGATCCAGGGGGAGGAGAATCATATCTCGGAGAAAGGCGCGGAGGTTAGAGACTAACAAGGTTAGCTGCCTCGCCCCTTCCACGCTGGGCGAGAGACAGATAGCACTCAAGGGCGCGCTCAACCCGCCTGCGCATCGCGCCAAGCCATAGCGAGGTCCACTCGCCAGGGCCCGGAGCCCACCCAGCACAAGTACAGGTCGCGCAGCGGTTGGATGGCGGCCGCCTTTTGGGCCATGGTCCGACAGCCCAGCGCAGGGCGCCCCCCTGCGCGAGCGCGCGTGGGCGGATTGCACTCGCATGCCGGGCTTGGTCCACTGAGCGGGCGGGGGACTGGAACCCCTTCGCGCGCGCGAGAAAGAGAAATCAGAACAACAGGGAGCCATGGAGGCGGCCGCGTCACCACTGCGGGAGAGGATGCAGCGAATACGTTGGCGAGGGAGGGGGGGGGAGGAGGAGGAGGAGGAGGAGGAGGAGGAGGAGGAGGAGGAGGAGGAGGAGGAGGAGGAGGAGGAGGAGGAGGAGGAGGAGGAGAAAGAGAGAGGAGGGGGAGCAGGGCTGGACCAAGGGGCGCAGGGAGGAGACCCCCCCAAGCATCTTCCCGCCTCGGGTCGGGCGGCCGAGGGGTGGGGAGACGGCCGCCCCGCCCATCTTCCAATCTGCGGCCGGGCAACATCACGAGGCCCCCGGGCCGCGGAACGCCGTTATCTACAGCCCCTACGCAACAGAACGCAGCACGGCGCCGCGCGGCGGGGGGGGGCAGGAACGCCAGGACGCACCGCGACGGGGAGCCCGATGGCGCACGGCACGGCCACAACATGTTGCTGCGCCAGGTCGAACGCCACAGGGGACGGGGAGCACGGGGCCCCCTCCAACATCCCACCGGCGGCCCAGCGAGCAGGGGGGGGAAGCAGGGGGCACGGAAAAATCAGGCCCCCCCCCCGAGCGGCTTCCCGCACCAGGTCGGGCGGCCGAGGGGCGGGAAGACGGCCGCCCCGCTCATCTTCCTCGCTGCGGCCGGGCATCATGATTGGGTCAGAAAAGAATCATCGAATAATCCCCCAGCCCAGAGGTTGAGCCCAAGTCAATGCCACTGAAAACTAGATGGGGAGGAGGGAAATCAGGATGGAGGGAGGTGGTGGGGGGCCAAAAAATGGCGAAGGACGGCGATGCCTGCCAGGAGTCCCTGGTCGACAACCTTCCCCCCTGGGTCTCCACGCAGCGGGGGCGCGCGACCAAACGGGCGGACGCAAGCAAGCGAAACATGCAGGGCGACGATGGCGAGGGAAAGGAGGAGGGAAAAAGGGAAAAGGGAGGGCAGCAAGAGCAGAGCTCTTCCCATCTGTCTGCAAACGCACACGCGCAGCCCCACGCGCACAATCTCCCGACAGGACTCTCACGACAAAAAAGCCCTGACAAGCAAACGCTGCACCACTGGCAGGGCGACCGCGACCTCGTGACCAGGAGGGGATGACGATTGTCTGAGCCAGGACATACCAGGGGGCGGTCGCGCATTGCTTGAATCTTTCCATGCACGAAGCTTTTCTTAGCTTGCCGACTACAAGTCCACGTGGAATTGAGGGAGAGAGAGAGAGGGAGAGAGAAACAAACCAAAACAAAAAAACTATGTGCGCGCACGCGGAAGTAAGACTCGCATCGTCGCCTCTCTAACAGCTGAATACAACCGGATACTTAAACGAATCCTGCACCGACGAATAGCATGGGCCGAGGAATCCCCCTGCTTTTGCTGAAGAGCAATATAGGCTGAAGAGCGACATGCAGGGCTCTACCTCTTTGGAAACTGGCAGCAGAAGCTGGACCAATGCACGGGCTCCTGGGGCTGGGTGTTGCTGCCCTCTGGTTCTTGCCAACAGGGAGCATCAGCTATATCATCCTTCCCCTTTTGTGGGGGAACTTGCATCGCTAAACGTGCGCCCAATTCTGCGTGCTGCTATCGGATCGCCCTGAATTGGCGCAAGTTCTTGCTCAAGACGGCGTGACATTCTGTCTCTATTGACAAGCATGTGGCGTGTCACACCTCGGCCGGTGCCATCGCCATGACCAATGTAAGCACAATCTTGAACGGGGGACCGACGATGCTACACGAGCCAACGAAAGAAGAAACCAAGGGCTTACACTTGTGGCAAAAGTGGACCCCACGCTCCTCAACGTGGCTCACAGAAGCTCCCTGAACTTCTCGCTTACATCCAGACAACTATTGACACCGATGTTGGCGCGTTTGGGCGATCGGGGTGGCCATGGCGCGCCCGCTCTCCACGCCATAAATACACGCGGGCGTTTGTCGACACATTCTCGGGCATGGCCAGAGGCACCAGGCCCACGAGCGCGGTTTTTCCGAGTACAATTCTGCTACGCACGCTCGGCTCTGAGAGCAGATCGCAAGGGTGTCCCCCGCCAAGGGAGCTCGGCTCAGCCATGGAGCTTGCGGGGGGGTGGAGAAAAAGGGCGCGAGGGTGAAGAGACCGCCTGAGCCCGAGCGCGTCGACGGCGACGAGCCGCGCGCGAACGGGCCCCTCCTGAAGCTGGGAAGGTAGCGCAACACACTGGCGCGAGCATGCAACGCACACGCACAGACACACAGACACACAGACACACACACACACACACACAGACACACAGAACATCAGAGTGAGGGGGCCGAAAGGTCATTCATTGTCCCTGGGTGCGTGGCTGAAGTGGGGATCCGTGGTGGGGATTCTGCTTGTTACGTTGTTGCGTTGTTGTTTCTTTGTTGTCGTCGTCCTACCCGCGACCCACCCCGCGACCCACCCCACGATCCACCCCTCGACCCACCCCGCGACCTACCCGCGACCCAACTCGCGACCCACCCGCGACCCACCCCGCGACCCACCCGCGACCCACCCGCGACCGATTTGCGACCCACTCGCGACCCCACCCGCTATCCACCCGCGGCCCACCCGCGAGCCACCTGCGACCCAAAAGCGACCCACGTGGCCCACCCGCGACCTAGCCCCGACCCATTTACGACCCACCTGCGGCCTACCCGCATTGGTTTAACGAAAAACCGGCGCCTGCGGCGGCCCATTTGCCACCCACCCGCGACTTACCCACATTAGTTTTACGAAAAAATCGGTGCCTGCGGCGGGCTCGTTGTGTAATTTGTGAAACTTTGGCGCCTGCGGTGGACTTCTCCAGAGTTTCGCAAACTGCCGACGTCCCAACCGCCCCCTCGCACTTATCCGCGTCTGCGGGGTGCGACGTACGTTACAAAACCCCCTCCCTGGTGAACTCATGCCCTGCCTTCGCCTTGGGACCCACGTGTTCATCACGCAACTGGACATACAGGCAAGGCCGGCACAGCAGCGATCTCGGCGTCGAGCTCCTCGGCCGATGCGCCACCGGGCGCGTCATGCGACGCCGCCTCGGCAGGGGTGGCGGCCCCGCCCGCGGCCGGTGGCGACGGCCCCGCGCCTCCTCCCTCAGCAGGTCCCGACTGTGCCACGGCAGGGGCGGTGCCGCCGCTCGGCTGCTCGACGCACTGGGAGAGCCTGGCGCGGCGACTCTAAGCGCATACTCCGCCGCCATGGTGCCTTCCACCCCCAGCTCTTGGAGGACGGCGCTGATCTCGGACGGGTCGGCTTCGAAGATCGCCGAGGCGCCACAGCCGCACTCTCACCCGCAGGGGGCACCACCTGGGACACCGCCAGCGAGTGCAGCTCGGCCGCCAGCGCCACGCGCTCCTCGTGGAACGTGGCGAGCTTGGCAGCGGCCTCATCCCGAATCTGCGTGGCGGCCAGAATCCGCGCCTCGGCCTGCTGGAGGGCAGTCTCCTGCTTGGCGATGGCCGTCTCGAGCTTGTGCCGCGTGTCGGCGACCTCCTGCACCCGCGCGCAGGAAGGCTTGGCTGCCGCCAGCCGCTGCTTGGCCTCCGCGACCTTGCGCCTCGTAGCCTTTAGCGCGGTCGCGTGCAAGGCCGAGTCGCACTCGTCGACCATGCGCTCGAGGGAGCGGATGGTCTCCTCGTCCTTCTTGATGCGGCTCCGCAGCTCGCCATCCGTGTACTTGTCCAGCTCCGCGCCCTCGTTGACGTCCACTCCCTCGGCGTCGTCGCCCCGCTGCGGCGGCCGGCGCCTTGTAGAGCTGGAGTTGGCGCTGGAGTTCCGCGATATCCTGATCCTTGGCCTTGTCCGCGCGCCAAGGCGGATCAGCGTCTCGCTGGCGCGTCTGGCGCGCCTTCGAGACCGACGGCGCGGGCGGCTCGACGTTGGCACCGAAGGCGATCCCCTTGCGCCGGCCGCACTTGCCGCGCGCCGACATTGGAGCCCCGTTCCACCAAGGCTTCCCCGTGGTCGGACGCACGCAGAACCTGCACGTCCACTTGCATGCATCGCGGCGGGACCCACTACGCACAGCGAGATCCTATCCTGGCCGCGGGCGCGCGCAAAGCGGAACGGCGCACTGGCACCGTTCCCCACCCCAGGGGCGGACCTGGCGGAGAAGTCGGGGTCTGGCCTCGGTGGCAGAGGCATCCTTGCTGGCCTGGAGGCTGAGCGCCCCCCAAACCCGTAGTCTTGAGCCAGAATGGCTACGGAGGAGGAGGAGGAGGAGGAGGAGGTGGAGGAGGAGATGGAGGAGGAGGAGATGGAGGAGGAGGAGGAGGAGGAGGAGGAGGAGGAGGAGGAGGAAGGCGGGGGGAACGACACCATGAAGTGGAGTCCAGCTCCAGACGACGGTCCTGCTGACAACGTCAAGTTCGGCAGGGTGAATTACAAGACTGTAGTGCATATATTGGACCTCGCAGATTGCACCACATGCATTGCACCACACAGATTCTCCTTTCTAAAAACAGAATAGGATCTACCCCCCCCGGCGTTATCGACCCCCCTCTCGGGTATGTAAATCATATATGAGTATGACCACATGTCCATCCTACATATGAATTTACACTATCCCAGGCCAGCCGGGTTTCCCCCCCCTGAGGTTCCCATGTGAAAATCACTATGCGGTGACATGTTTTGTTCTAACATAGCACTTGTTCACGAATCCCTTGCAAACAATGGGACGAAATGCGCACGCGCGCGTCGTCGCGCGCGCATGCCGAAATCCTTCAAAAACCTCCGGTGCCGGAAGGATTTCGCAATCGAGTTTCCAAACAACATACAAAAACACCAGGTTTCTCAACACAGATTTGCTAAAACCGTTTCTGCGCGAGCTCTTGCGAAATCTTAAGAAAACCATTGGTTTTTTTTCAATATTTCCACAACATGCTATTAAACGGGCTTCGCGCGCGCATGTCGAAATCTGTCGAACGCCCTTGCGCGTGTGCCGTCGCGAGAATCCTCTACAAAAATAAAGGAGGAAGTGCAGACGCGCGCGTATGCCGACAACCTTCAAAACCTATCGATTTCGGAAGGATGTCAAAATCGTGTGTCCAAAAAACCTACAAAAACCCAAGTTTTTGCAACACGTATTTTCAACAAAAGCGTGCGCGCGCGCTCTTGCGTCGTCGTCGTCGTCGTCGTCAACGTCGCCGTCCTCCCGTCTCCCGCGTCGTCGTCGTCGTCGTCGCCTACGTCGTCCTCTGTCTTTCCACGTGTTCGTCGTCGTCGTCCTCTTTGGCGTCGTGGTCGTTTCCTTCGTCGTTGTCGCCGTGGTCGTCCTTCCTCCTCCTCCCTCGTCGTCGTCGTCGTCGTCCGTCGTCGGCGTCTCGTCGTCGTCCCTCCTATCCGTCGCCGTCGTCGTCGTCGTCGTTGTCGTCGTCGTCTTCCCTCCTCCCTCGTCGTTGTCGTCGTCGGCGTCGCCGTCCTTCCTCCTTCTTCGTCGTTCGCGTCGTCGCCGTCCTCCCTCCTCCCTCGTCGTTGTCGTCGTTGTCGTCGTTGTCGCCGTCGTCGTCCTTCCTCCTCCCTCGTCGTCGTCTTCGTTGGCATCGTCGTCGTCGTCGTCGTCGGCGTCGGCGTCGGCGTCGGCGTCGGTGCCGTCGTCGAAGTCGTCGGAGACGTCGTCGGTGTCGTCGTCGTCGTTGTCGTCGGTGTCGTCGCAGTCGGTCTTGAGAGGTTATTGCAAACCGAGCTGCGGGTGGGTGGGTGGGATGTTTGCGCGTCCTCCCGTCTCCTGCCTTTCCTCTTCTGCCTCCTTCTCCTCCTCCTCCTCCTGTCCCCGAAGGTGGGGGCCTGGCACCTGTTCTCGTGCAGTGGAGATGGCGACCTCAAGTTCGGCAGAGCGGGTTGCACCACATAGATGGCACCGTACTTCTGACACTGCACAGCATGCCAGAACACACTGCTCGGGGGGCCCACGCTGGCCGACAGAAGTCCAACACTCGAGACTGGAGCTCTGTACTGGTGAAGGTCTCCTCCTCCTCCTCCTCCTCCTCCTCCTCCTCCTCCTCCTCCTCCTCCTCCTAGGCTGGCGGATAAGAAATCCTTCCGCGCGCGGATGGCCCAAGGGCGACGCGCTTTGGATTTGCCCCTCTGCGTCGCCTCGTGCCACAAACGAGATGCCATGGCAGACTCCAGAGGCAGCGCTACCGAGCGCCATCACGGGCACTGCCGAGGAGGGCCTGCAGAGCCTGGGCTTCAACATCGGCAGCTTGCCCAAGGAACGCCCCGTGGGGCAGGTGATTGTGAGGTCGGTGACGCCAGGCGGCTGGGCCGCAGGCCTGGGCGTGCAGGAGCGGGACCGCATGGCTTTTATCGGCGGCGAGCGGCCAGATGGCATGGCGCCCAAGGGTGTGATCGCCGCCCTGAAGGTCCGGCCCTTGGAGATCATCTTCCACCGCCACGCGCGGCACCTTCAGGCGCACCCGACGGGAGACTGCCAGAGCACCCTCTCGAGGAGCAAAGAACGGCACGGGCAGCAACTGTCGGAGGCCCCCGCGCAGATTCCTGGGTCGGCTCTGGACCCCTCTGCCTAGCCCGCGGGGTACGCCAAGGGCGGCGCCAGGGGCGGCGCCAGGGGGGCCCACCGCCGACCCGAGAAACCCGCGAGAACCTCAAAAAGTTTGTGCTTATGTCAGTTCTTTCTCATTCGACCCTCACTCTGCGAAACGACCGGCACCCTCTGCCGCACCCGGCCGCTGGAGATTGCCACAGCCCCGGAGCCCAGCGGCCCCAGGCGGCGCCAGAGACGACCGGGTCCGCGGCGGCTGCCCGACGAAGCAGCGCCGACGAGGCGCACGAGGAGGAGGAGGAGGAGGAGGAGGAGGAGGAGGAGGAGGAGGAGGTGGAGGAAGAGGAGGAGGAGGAGGAGGCGGAGGAGGAGGAGGAGGAGGCGGAGGAGGAGGGGAGGAGGACGACGACGACGACGACGACGAGGACGAGGACGAGGAGGACGAGAAGAACGAGGAGAACGAGGAGGACGCGGAGGAGGACGAGGAGGACGAGGAGGACGAGGAGGGGGGAGAGGACGAAGAAGACGAGGCGGAGGAGGAGGACGACGACGAGGAGGACGAGGGGAACGACGAGGACAAGGAGGACGGGGAGGAGGAGGAGGAGGAGG
>CAUYUJ010015402.1:317158-336195 GCA_963575745.1 Prorocentrum cordatum
CTCTCTGCAGCGCACCAGCCGCAGTCAGCTTGGGGTCTCGCCCGCGCTTGCCGAGGTCAGGGGCGCCCAAGAGAGGGGCGAGGACGCTTGCGCTGGCTCGTGGCCTCCTCCCCTCTCTCTTTCTCTCCCCTCTGTCCCTCCCCTCTCCCTTCCCTCTTCCTTCCTCTCTCTGTCTCTCTCTCTCTCTCTCGCTCCCTCCCCTCTCGCCCTCCCCTCTCCCTCCACTTTATCCCTCCCTCTCTCTAGAGAGTCGTGGTCCCGGGCATGCTCGCGTCGTCGAACAATGGCGACTGGAGCTTTTTGGCTGCTTTTGGCCTCCTGGGGTTGCGAGGTAGCCCAGGACCGCCAAAAAACAACTCGGGACGTAGAAGCGGCCCTTGGGAAAGGTCCGGACTTCTGGGGGGGGACCCCGCCTGGGAAAAAAACAAGACATCGGATGTTTGGAATTGGTTCTTGTGGGTTCTCTCACCCCGGGATGCTTTCCGGCAGCTGCCTCGTCGAGAGCTTCACGGGAGTGCCCACCAGATCGTCCCAGACGGCTGCCCTGACGCCCGGGTTGTGCCCGTCCGCCACCTGGAATCGAAGAGGGGGGGAGGGCTATATGGGGTGAGGTGGATACCATGGCCGTGGCCACAGTCTCTCCCAGACTTCCATGGCTTCCTCCTCGTCTTGCTCCCCAACCAGGGCTTGCACTCAGGAGTTCGCATGTTTTGCCGAACGAAGCAATCGGACGGGCCCACTCGGTGTCTTTCCACGCTGTCGCCTCGTGGGCGCCCCGTCCGCGGGGGGGGGTCCGCCGAGGTTGCGCCGCGCTGCCGCTGCGTGCCGCCCGGTGGGCGCTCGTGGGCGCCCCGTGCGCTGAGCTTACAGCTCATAGCTTGCACCACACGGCTTGCACGGCGCAGCCCACACCGCACAGCGTACACCACAGAGCTTGCGCGACACAGTTGACAACAGCTCCGCGTAGCTCCCACCTACAGGCCACATCACTCACATCTCACACACACACACACACACGCATCACTCTCTCTCACACACACACACTTTACACGGCATAGCTTGCAACACACATCTTAGTTACAGCGTGCAGGTTGCACCACCATAGCTCACTTCGCATAGCTTGCACCACAGAGCTTGCTCCGCACAGCTGCCACCCCCACAGTGCCACAACTCGCTGCCCAGCATCCACGCTCGCTCACAGCAGTATTGACTATGTCATTATTATCGTCTCAACGCGTCTCCTTCCCCCCCCCTCTCGTCCGCGTACATGCCTGTGGCTATGATGCGCCCCCCCCTCTCTCACGCGCCTCCCTCTTTCCGGACCCCCGATGTTGCGATTTGTTCATAATGTCGACCCTCGGCGGTCTGGACACCTTCCCCAGGACCGGCTTTTCCTTCTGGGTCGCTTTTTGACGCTCCCGCGGTCTGGTATAGGGCCCCCAGAGACCGAAAATAGCGGCTAAACTGCCCAGCGTGCTTTTTTCATGGCGCGAGGGGGTCTGGGCTCTTCGGCGCTCCCCAGGAGGCCCGGTCGCCCATCCCGGGACGCTGGGAGGCCTCACCGCCGACGCCCGCAGAGGCCCGGCCGCCGGGCCCAGGGCGCGGGCGCTCTGCGTCCCCGGTGCTCGCGCCCGGGCTTCCGGCCACCGCGGACGACTCGACGCAGCAGCTGCGGGCCAGCTTCTACCTGAAGGCTTCGAAGAAGAGAAGCGCCCTGAACGTAAACTTTTGGCGCTCCGCGCGGATTTCGTGGATAGGCGCCTGGGCCCCCCCCCAGCGCCGCATCCGGCGCCGCCCCTGGCGAGCTTGGCGCGCTCTGCGCGCCAGGGACGGGGGCCCAACACAGATCCAAGAAATCCGCGCGGAGCGCCGAAAGTTCATGTTTATGGCGTTTTGCTCTTCTTCTAAGGTAGCCGAGCTGGAGGCCCTGCAAGCTTCCCTGAGGCTGGCCATGGAGGACTGCGACAAGAGCCGGCTGATGCTGAAGGAGGCGGACGAGGCGAAGCGGAGGAGGCGGAGGAAGCGGAGGGAGCGCGAGTGGGCCATTTGGTATCCGGCTGCCTGCGGCAAGCTCCGCCATCGTGCCATCACGGCAGCACGGCAGGAAAGCGAGCAAGAAAAAGCGCCATACATAGAAACGTTTGGCGCTCCGCGCAGATGTCTTGCATCCGCGTTGTGGCCCCCCTGGCGGCGCCTCCGGCGCCGCCCCTGGCGCGCTCCGCGCGCCAGGGAGGGGGTCCAGCGCAGACTCAAGAAGTCCGCGCAGAGCGCCAACAGTTTATGTTTCTGCCGTTTTTTCTTCCCGATCCAGTTCAAGGCCATGTCTGAACTGTCGAGGGTCTTGAGCACACTATCCTTGTCCGAGGCCTATTTCATCTCCTCTCTCTCTTTCTTTCTTCCTTCTTCTTCTCTCCCCCGTCCCTACTCCGGAGGGCTCATCGCAGGTATCTGGTCACCTGCTTGGGCTCCCGCCCTTGCAGGGGGCGCAACGGTGTGTCCCCCATCATCGCATGCTTATTGGGGGGCCTCTTGGGACTCTCTTAGGGATTCCTGAGGCCCCGTGAGGATATTGGGGACCCACTGGGGGTTCTCGCTTGTTCGAAGCCCAATTGGGGTCCCGTGGGGATCTCGCTTGTTGGGGGCTCAATTGGAGTCTCGTGGGGATATCGATACTGCATTGGGCGTGTTGGTCACACCCAGCACTCCAGACGAGGCACGGGTGAATCTTTGAGGTTCACCCCTGGCAGCCATCGAGCCATCTTGGGGCCCTCAGGGGAGCGTCTGGGGCCGCTTTTTGGTGGCTCTTGCAGCTCCTCGCTGGTCTGGGGCCTACCTGGGCCTCGCAGGAGGCATCTTTCGTCAGAGGAGGGCTAGTTGAGACAACGGTAGTTGGAGTTCGGGGGCCCCCTCGCCGCCACGGCTGGACGCAGCTCTGAGACCTGGTGCGCTTCGACCCCGGGAGAGGTCCAGGGATCGATCCTGAGTTGCCGCTGTCTCGGTTCTCCCTGCTCCAGTTTGGGCGTCTCCTCGGGGCGTCCGAGTGCCCCTCGGGGCCTGCTGGGGACATCAGGCCTTCTGGGGGGTCCGTTGGGCTGGTCTCAAGTCGGGCCTGTCTCTCTACTGGACGGATATTCAAAAATAGTCAGGGGACGATTCTTTGAGTATTGGTGATTATTCTGGAGTATGTTGGGGGTATGTTTTAGTTTTCGTCCAAAATCCGTCTGTATGGAGACATGCCCGACCTAAGGCTGGTCCGTGAAGCTGTCTTGTGGCGCCACGGAGCCGAAGAACACGAGGGAGCACGGCAGCGGGACAGTTCTTCGGATGTGCGCGCCAGGGGCGCGTCGGCCCTGGGAAGCTGAACAGGGCCTGCCAGGCAACCAGCAGCACTCCGACACAGCACGTCGAGCAGGCGTGCTGCGGATTCCTGCCCGACCGCGGACTACGGCGCGGTGAGCCGCCAGCTTCTGGAGGAGGTGGAGGCCTGGAAGAGGCAGGCGCTTGCCGAGCTGGAGCCCGCGCGGCACTCCCCGAGGCCAGCCGCCGGGGAGTGCGGGCAGGGCTGGCGGCCGCTGGAGGGGTCGGAGCTCTGGAAGCGACGGCAAGTTCCCGCGCAGGAGCCTGCGTGGGGCTCCCAGCATCGGGCCGCCGAGCTGCACGGGCACCGCCAGCCTCGGCCTGGCCTCTCCGAGCAGATGGCCGAGCTGGGGGCTGTGCAGGAGGAGGCGGGGCAGCCGAGGCAGCTGGTGGCCGAGCTGCAGGCCAAGCTCTCCGAAGCAGAGCGGCATCGGCAGGCGGCTGAGGACGAGGCGTCCTGGCTGAGGGAATGCGTCGGCATGGCGGCGCAGGAGCTGCAGCAGCTGAGGCAGCGCTCGGCGGCCCAGGCAGAGGAGCACGCGAACTCGTCGAAGACGGCAAGGCGCACGACGCTGGAGTTGCAAGAGGAGGTGCGGGCAGCCAGGGACGAGGCGTCCTCGCTGAAGGAATGCGCGGGCATGGCGGCGCAGGAGATGCAGCAGCTGAGGCCACGTCTGGCGGCCCAGGAGGAGGAGCACGCGAGTGCCACGGAGGCAAGGCGCCCGACGCTGGAGTTGCAAGATGAACTGCGTGCGGCCCAGGACGAGGCGTCCTCGCTGAGCCAGCGCCTTGCGGCCCAGGCAGAGGAGCACGCGAGTTCCTTGGAGACGGAACGGCGGACGATGCTGGAGCTGCAGGAGGAGTCGCGGGCGGCCAAGGACGAGGCGTCCACGCTGAGGGAGTGCGCGGCCATGGCGGCCCAGGAGATTCAGCAGTGGAGGGCGCAGGTCGGAGGCCGTGCGCAGTCGCTGCAGGCGGCGGAGGAGCTCATGCAGAGGTGTGCAGAGGAGGCGCGCGGCCAGGTGCGGGCGGACGGCGGTGGTGGCAGCACGGATGCCGGCAGCAGGGCTCCGGCCTGGCAGATGCAGGAGTGGCTCGCCTCGATCGGCCTGCTGGCCCCGATCGCCGACAGGATCCTGAGGCCGATCCAGCCGGATCCCGACTTCCTTCGGCTGCAGCTGCCCTACCTCCGGGCCCTGGGCCAAGAGCCACGGCTGCGCGAGGCGATACTCGCTGTCGTCCAGCAGGCACATGGGGAGCTCGCATCACAGATTGCCAGCAGTGCTGAGCAGCTGGGCAGTGCGGATTTGGTGTCGCTGGTCGTCGAGCAGGGCTCGCAGAAGCGAAAAAAGGTTATCTGAAGGGCTTCGCTTCTTGCCGCTGGCCTCTCCTTTCGGTTGACTGGATGGCTCGTTGGATGGCTGGTTGATTGGCTGGTTGACTGTGTATTACTTGGCAGGGTGGCTGCCGGGCTGGTTGGCTCTCTGCTTGGCTTGCTTGTTACTCAACTGGCTGTCCGATTGGCTTGATGACTGACTCGGATGGATTGCGAGCCATCTGGCTGCTTAGATGATTAGCGACTTGATTGGCCGGTGCCCAGCAGTGCCTGCACCCAAGGGCTCTTGCTCTCGTTCTGCGGGGTTGGCCACGTCTCGCGTAGCTACATGCACGCAAAAGCGAAAGCCCTGAGCTCCGACGTGGCGAACAAGCCGTGCAGCATCGCGAGGCACCACGGCCGTCCACCCCATCTCCCTGCTGCGCTCTTCGAGCCGGCTCGACCTGTGATGGCCCCAGGGGGCCCGACGCCGGGAGGGGAGACGCCCCGCGAACGAGTTGCAGTGCGTGGCTGCATGCTCCCCGTGTGCTATTGGACCGTCGTGGCTTTGACCGCTCGGACCCCCCTCGCACAGTGTGCCGCCCGCGCCCGCGTGGCCCTGTCCGGCACACGTCTCCCCGTGGGTGTTCCGGCCTGGTCCGCCGTCGTCCCGTGCCCCGCCCGGTCTTGCGCGTGCCTGTCCCGCAGGTGTTTGGACCAGTGCGGTTCTGGCTGCAGGTGCTGCGGGAGGGCGCAGGAGGGAAGGAGCAGGGAGGAGGGAGGGGGGGGGAGGAGGAGGAGGAGGAGGAGGAGGAGGAGGAGGAGGAGGAGGACCACTGCAAGCTCAAGAGTCATCAAAGATGCTGGCACAAGCCCTACCTCCAAGCTCCCTCTTCATAAGACCCTGCAGGGTTCATTTCCACTAAGGGAACTGCCTCGTTGGAAGGCAACCAATTCAAAACCCTGAAGCATGCCAAAATATTTGATTATTCTCGGGACTCCAACGCCACGGACCAACCAGACTGTTGCGTTGTGACAATCCTGAATCGTGCCAGAACGCCATTATTGTGGCTTCAACGCCGCGAATCAACATAACGGTTGCACCCTCACAGTCCTGAAGCTCGCCAAAACACATGTTCTGTTGCAGCGTTTTTTGTTGTAAAAAGAATGTGCGCGGTGCCTAGGTGAGAGCCACACTTTGAAAAGGAACCGCCCTCAGTCCGTGAAGCTCTTACACATTACAAATATGTAAAACGAGGGTGCGCGGTGCTGAGGCGAGAGCCACAGTTTGAAAACGGGCCACCCTCAATCCGCAAAATTCTTGCATTGTTAGAAACGAATGTGCGCGGCACTGAGGCTACAGCCACATTTTGAAAACGGCCCGCCATCAATCCGTGAAGCTCTTGCAATAATTTGCAACGAACGTGCGCGGCGCTAAAGCGAGAGCCACAGTTTGAAAACAACCCGCCCTCCATCTGCGAAACCGTTGCCAGTGCTTTAAAGTTCCAAGGTCATAAATGGTGAGGAAGTCTCAAGCGGAACGCCCAGCCCGCCCTGAAAATTGGCTTCGGTGCGCGACAGGGAAAAGTTATTCGTAGGAGAATGGAGCGGAGGAGGAGGAGGAGAAGAGGAGGAGGAGGAGGAGGAGGAGGAAGAGGAGGAGGAGGAGGAGGAGGGGGAGGAGAGGAGGAGGAGGAGGAGGAGGAGGAGGAGGAGGAGAAGGAGGAGGAGGAGGACGGAGGAGGAGGACGAGGAGGCGGAGGATGAGAAGGAGGAGGAGGACGAGGACGAGGACGAGGAGGCGAAGGGAGGAGGAGGAGGAGGAGGAGGAGGAGGAGAGGGGCCCGCCTTCGAGGATCGAGGGAGCTGGTCTCCTCTTCCCCCGGCGGAAGGCGGCGGGAGTGAGATGGGGAGCGGCCTCGCCGGCGGAGGCCGGCGGGTGTCAAAGCTGCCCCCCCGCCAGGAGGTGGCAAGGTTGGGGGGCTCAAGGTCTCGAGCAGGGGGTCGACTACAGAATTCGTCGTCGTCCTCCTCCTCCTGGTCGTCGTCGTTGTCGTAGTCGTGGTCGTCGTCGTCCTCCTCCTCCTCCTCCTCATCCTCTTCTTCCTCCTCAACCTCCTCCTCCTCCTCCTCAACCTCCTTCTTCTCCTCCTCTTCCTCCTCCTCCTCCTCCTCCTCCTCCTCCTCCGTTGCCCCCCAAGGAGATGGCAAGGTTTGGGGGGCCAAGGTTTCGAGTAGGGGGTCGGCTACAGAGTTGATTCACCACAGAATTAGTCCCCATCGTCGAGTCTACAAAACTTGCGTAGGATGCTCCGTAGATCCGCGAAGCATTCTGCGCAGTCGTTCGTAGATTCGACGGGCAAATCCATGTCTGGGCGAATCAATTCTGTAGTCGATCCCCTACTCGAAGGTTTCTGGATCCAACCATTTATTATCGAAGACGCCTACGGCGAATCACCGCCGCCCCCTGCCTTTGTGGAAGCGCCTAAGTGGCCGAACGTTGAGGCCAGACCTGCCAAGCTATCGGACCGTTTGGAAAGCCTTCGGGGAACACGGGGGTATCTTGAAGGTCACTTTGGCAGCCTGGAGGCCATTTTGACCATTTCGGGCCTTCTTGGAGGACGACTTGGAGGGCTCGTGGGCCGTCTTGGAGGCCATCTCAAGCGTCTGGGAGGCCTCGTGGGCCGTCTTGAGGGCCTCTTGGGGCCGTCTTGGGCGCCTCTTGGGCCGTTCTGGGGCCATATTGGAGGCCTCTTGGGCGATCCGTGGGCGATCTTTGGGAGCTCTTGGGCCGTATCGGGCCGTTGGAAGGCCGAAACGAAGCAAATGTCAAAATCCTTCAAAAGCCTACGGAACATTCTTTTTGGCTTTTTCTGGCCTTCCGGGAGGCCCTCTTGGAGGCCTCTTGGGCCGTCTTGGGCCAGCTGCGAGCCACCTTCGGCCATCTTGGTGGGCTCCTGGCCCGCCTGACGCCGTCAAAAGCCGTTTCGGGGGCCTTTCTGGGCCGACTTGGGGCCTTCTTGGGGTGCTCCATGGCCGTCGTAGAGGCCATCTTGGGCGTCTTCGAGGCCTCTTGGGCCGTCTTGGCGCCCTCTTGGGGCCGTCTTGGGGCCCTCTTTGGCCGTTCTGGGGCCATCTTGGAGGCCTCTTGGGCGATCTTGGGGCGACCTTGGGGGCCTCTGGGGTCTTGGGCCGTCGGAAAGCCGAAATGGCGCAAATGTCAAAATCCTTCAAAAACCTTAGGATAATCCCTCTGCGGGCCTTCCTGGAGGACCTCTTGGAGGCCTCTTGCCGGCCTTTTGGGCTGTCTTAGACCATATTGAGGCCATCTTGGGCCGTCTTGGATGCATCTTGGGGCCATGTTAGCCGTCTTGGAGGCCATCTTGGTTGTCTTGGAGGCATCTTGCAGGCCATCTTGGGCCATCTTCTTGATTTTTTGAGGAGGTCCCGAGCGAAACGGCCGTTTTTGGGGCTTTGCAGCCACCTCTGGGCAAGCGTCCCGGGACCCCGGCGGGACGCGCCGGAGGCCGGAGCCCACTGGGAGAGTCCTGTTAGAAAAAGAACCAAAACCAAAACCGAGAGGACTTCACACGCCAGGCACCCCTGTGATGAATCAACAGGGGGCGGCGGATCCAGCTGCCCGCGGCAGTTCCCGCCACCGTGCCACCGCAGCACTCTGCGTGGGGTGGCGGCGCTGCGAGGCCCGCCCAGAAGGCTGTGAGGCGTCACGG
Source organism: Prorocentrum cordatum (assembly GCA_963575745.1). Classification (NCBI taxonomy): domain Eukaryota; class Dinophyceae; order Prorocentrales; family Prorocentraceae; genus Prorocentrum; species Prorocentrum cordatum. The sequence goes on from CAUYUJ010015402.1 coordinate 325,562, forward strand.
GCCTCTTGTCTCTATTCTTGCTTGCCGTCCGCTGTCTTCCCTCGAGCAGTGGCGAGGCGTCCTGGCTCGCCTGTAGGCCCACAAATGATGTTCTAAGAGCCGGCTGTGGTCTGCACGAAACGTTCTTGGAACATCTCTGGCTGGGGCTGTCTCGTCTTAACACATCGGCTTTATGTTATGAGAACCGTGCTTCTGTTCTTAGATCTTTTCTGTATTCTAAGAACATGTCGTGGTTGGCCTGTAGGAATGCCGGGACGGTCGGGCCCTGCTCGATTCCCTGCGTTTTCTCGTTCCTCCATTGGGGGTGCGCGCTCCTGGCTCGCCCGGCGGTCTCAGGCTTCGCGGCATGGAGTCATTTGCGCAGTGGCCCTGCGGTGGGACAAATATATTTCCAAGGGCGCCCTCGAGGGCGCGAAGTTATTGGCGCTTCGCGATTCGCGGTTCAGCTCCGATTCCTCCTCATCCTCCTCTTCTCCCCTGGGAGGCGGCGCGAGAGCGCGAAGCTATTCGCACTTCGCGCTTCGAGCAGCGCGAAGCGCGCAGTTGGGAACCCTCGATCTCTTGGGGGCTCTCCTGGAGGCTGCCTGGGCCCCCCAGGGACACGCTGCGGACGCCGGCGCGAGCAGTCGCCGCGCCTCCGCGTGGTCTGCGCGCGTCGCACCGCAGGCGATGTGCACGGGCCCGCTTCCCCCCCCCCACGCGCGGCCTCGGTGCCCGCCGCGGCGCTGCGCAGGCACAAACGTGGCTTCGCGAGTCTCGGGGCGTGCACCCCGTACGGCCCTTCTGGGCCGTCATCGTGCCTTTCTCGGGCCGTCCTGGATCCCTCCTGGCCGTCTGGGGGGGCCTCCTGGTGCCGTCTTGGGGCCCTCTGGGGCCGCCGTTCGGGCGGTCCTGTGTTGTCCTGGACTCGGGGGCTCCTCGGGGCTGTGCTGGACTGTCTGGGTGGCTTCTTGGGGCCCTCCTGTGGCTCCTCCGAGGCCCCCTGGGAAAAGTATGCTTCCAATTCACGTTTGGATTATGTTGGTCTTCCCGGAGGGCCTCTTGGCCATCTCCCTAGCGCATTGGAAACCTGCTGGGGCCCATGTTAATGCGTGCGTATCCCTTGTTGGAGGCTTCGGCGTGTCTCTTGAGGCAAGGCTGTGCCAGCGTCCAGGCACCCACGGAGCCTCGAGAGGGATGCCTTTGCACGCAGAGTTGTGTGACGAGAGGGGGGGGCTTTTGACAGACTCACAGGAACCTTACAAAACAGAACTTGGCATTCTACCACTCCTCAGTGTGTCGGCGGGGCACGGTGGCAAATCACGTAGTACCCCGCAGTTGCGGATAAGTGTGAGGGGGGCGCAGGGACGTCGGCAGTCTGCGAGGATCTGAGGAAGCCCGCCGCAGGCGCCAAATTTTTTTGATTCGACGAGCCCGCCGCAGGCGCCGATTTCTCGTTCAAGCGGTGTTGGTGGGCCGCGGGCCGTATCGCAGGTGGGTCGCGGACCGGGTCGCGGGTCGGTCGCGGGTGGGTCGCTGGTGGTTCGCGGGTGGGTCGCGGGTGGGTCGCGGGTGGGTCGCGGGTGGGTCGCGGGTAGGTCACGGGTGGGGCGCGGGTGGGTCGCGGGGCGGGTCGCGGGTAGGTCACGGGTGGGTCGCGGGTGAGACGCGCGCCGGGTCGCGGGTGGGTCGCGGTTGGGTCGCGGGTGGGTTGCGGGTGGGTCGCGGGTGGGTCGCGGGGTCGGTCGCAGGTGGGTCGCGGGTGGGTCGCGGGTGGGTCGCGGGTGGGTCGCGGGGTGGGTCGTGGGTGGGTCGCAGGCCGGGTCGCGGGGGGGTGATGCCAAACAACAGCAACAACAACAACAACAATCATTTTATTTTAATGCGCGATGTCTCCACACGAAGCATGCGACCATCGTTACAACCATCCCCAGCATGGGGGATTTTTTTGTAGCGGGGTCCGTTATTCCCATTCCAAGATCTCCCGCCCAACGAGGTCTTGCAAACACCTCTTCCGAGGAATTTCAACATATCCCGCCTCTAAAACGCATGCCCGCGCCTTGCTGCGCCGATGCGAGACCGCCAATGGAGCCCCAGCCAAGGGTAAAGCACAAGGGAGTATCGAGCGACAGGATTGTCTTGGTGGGGATGGGGGCTGTCGCGGGCGAGGCAAGGACCTGGCCCTGAATAGAAAGGGAGGAAGTCTCGAGCAGGGCCGTTGTTGTTGCTGGGAGCGGCGCCAATGCTGAAGAGAGTAGGGCGCTAGTCCAGCGTAAAACAAAACGATGTCTCGAGCGGGAGCGCATGTTTTGTTGGGACGGCGTTTGTCGGCGGCGAGGAGGAACACCGCCTTGAGTGAAAAGGGAGGACGCCTCGAGCGGGAACCATGGTTTTGTCGGGACGGGCTGTCGCGGCGACGAACAGTACCGTCCTGAGGAAATTATCCCAGTGCGACCCTACCTAGAAGTTGAAGCCCCTAGGAAAGCAGCATTAGTAGCAACACTAAAGATACGCTAAAGCTAAGCGAATGCTAAAGCTAAGCTAACGCTAAGCTAAAGCTCAGCTAAAGCTCAGCTAAAGCTAAGCTAAAGCTAAGCTAAAGCTAAGCTAAAGCGAAGCTAAAGCTAAGCTAAAGCTAATCTAAAGCTAAGCTAAAGCTAAGCTAACGCTAAGCTAAAAGCTAAACTAAAGCTAAGCTAAAGCTAAGCTAAATCTAAGCTAAAGCTAAGCTCAAGGTAAGCTAAAGCTAAGCTAAAGCTAAGCTGCAGGTAAGCTGCAGGTAAGCTAAAGCTAAGCTACAGCTAAGCTAAAGCTAAGCTGAAGCTCAGCTAAAGCTCAGCTAAAGCTACGATAAAGCGAAGCTAAAGCTAAGTTAACGCTAAAGCTAAGCTAAAGCCAAGCTAAAGCTAAGCGAATGCTAAGCTAAAGCTAAGCTAAAGCTAAGGTACAACTAAGCTACAGCTAAGCTAAAACTAAGCTGGAGCTAAGCTAAAGCTAAGCTAAAGCTAAGCTAAAGCTAAGCTGGAGCTAAGCTAAAGCTAAGCTAAAGCGAAGCTAAAGCTAAGCTAACGCTAAGCAGAAGCTAAGCTGAATCTAAGCTAAAGCTAAGCTAAAGCTAAGCTGCAGCTAAGCTGAAGCTAAGCTAAAGCTAAGCTAAAGCTAAGCGAAAGCTAAGCGAATGCTAAGCTAAAGCTAAGCTAAAGCTAAGCCAAGCTACGCTAAGATGAGATAAGCTCAGCTAAGCTAAGCTAAGCTAAGCTAAGATGAGATAAGCAACGCTAAGCTAAGGGGACGTACCTGGAGGAACCGCGGGGCGGAGAGTGGGCGAACCGCCCGGGGCGCTTTCCACTGCAAGGCCCCTTTAAGCTAGAGAGTAAAAACCCTTCTAGGCAGAGCCTAGGTAGGGAAAGTGGAGGAAATCTCGAGCGGAAACGTTGTTCTGGCTGGGAGCGGCGTCAATTCAAAAGAGAGCAGGACGCCAGTCTAGCGTAAAACGGGAGGAAGTCTCGGGCGGGAGCGTTGGTTTTGTTGGGACGGCGGTTTTCGGCGGCGAGGAGGAGCACCGCCTTGAGTATAAAAGGGAGGAAGCCTCGAGCGGGAGCGTTGTTGTTGCTGGGGGCGGCGCCGATGAGAGAAAGAGTAACGCGCCAGTCCAAGGTAAAACAGGAGGCAGTCTCGAACGGCACCGCTGGTTTTGTTGGGACGGCGGCTTTTGGCGGCGAGCAAGAGCACCGGCCCTGAGCAAAAAACGAGGAAGTCTCGAGCGGGAACGCTGTTGTTGTTGGGGGGCCCGTTTTGGCGCCCCCCCAAACCGTTTTATAGCGTGAGCCTCATTTTCCATGAAAATGTAGCCGGCGCCGGGGCGAGAATGCCAAGGCGCCTGGGGGGTCCAGCAATAAGAATTGTTTAGTAATTAACATGCAACAACAGCAATCATTTTAAGACTGTTCGCTCTTATCTGTTCGCGTGCGATTCAACACGTATATCCCGAACCCTCGATACCCGCCCTTTTCGTCTTCGACCGTACCCCCTTGGAGGTAGATCTTTCTTACCTGCAACGTGTATTCCGCGCAGCCCCGGAAGCAAGGGAATAGAGGACGGATGGAAGGAAGGACATGGGGGAGGGAGGAGGATGTTGCACGGGCTAGGAGCAGAAAGTACGCGGCAGAACCAGACGGGCAAACTGGGCGGGTAGACCCTACCATGCGGGTCGGGAAGAGGGCCCAGGCTGCCAAGTCGAGCAGGCGGGTTGCTAAAGCGTGCGTCCTGCACGAATCGCAAGGAAGTCTCGAACGACAGCTCGATTCCCAAATCAGTCGTGAGGAAATCCACAGCGAGAGCGTGATTCCTGAATGTCGAGGGCGCGGCGTTTGAATAAATTGGGAGGAAGTCCCACGCGAGAGCGCGATTTCTCAATCAATGGTGAGGAGGTCCCGCGCGGCAGCGCGATTCGGAAATAAATTGTTAGGAAGTATCACGCGGGAGCCGTTGTTGTTGTAGTCCAGGGGCCAGGGGCGCAGTTTGAGGACGCAGATTTTCCCTGATAAAAAAATCTGGTTGCGAGCGCCGGGAGATTCACTTCAATTGAAAATGCAATGTGCGCCAGAGGGAGGGATCAGCAATAATTATTCCTCAGTAGTGAGAGTTCAGCAACATCAGCAACACCACCACCACCAACAACAACCAACACACAAACAAACAAACACACAATCAACCAAACAAACAAACAACCAGCCGAACAAACAAACACACAAACACACAAACAAACGAACAAACAACACAACAACACCAACAGCAACACCACCACCACCAACAACAGCAACAACAACAATCATTCAAATACTGTTCGCTTTTATCTGCTCGAATGTCATTCGACGTGTACTTCCCAAAGCCCTCGATACCTGCCCTTTTCGTCCTCGACCGTGCCACTTCTGGGGGGTATGTATCTCTTCCCTGCAGGCTGGGCAACCCGATTCCCTGAGGGACGGACAGGGGACCGACCACGACGCCAACGACGACGACGACGCCGACGACGACGACGACGAGCGAAAACGAGAGCGATAGCGACAGCGGGGCCACGAAGGGCAGGATGGGGGCCACGAAGGGCATGCAGATGGGGCCACGACGGGCGCGAACGAACGGGGGCCACGAAGGGCAGATAATGCGGGGCCACAGAGGGCAACGACGGAGCCACCGAGGGTTGCAACAGGGCCATGTAGGACAGCGAGGGGGCCACAAAGGGCGACGGCGGGGCCACGAAGGGCATGCGCATGGGGCACGGGGCCACGACGGGCGCGAACGAGCGGGGGCCACGAAGGGCGTGCGTATATTGGGCCGCAGAGGGCGAGGGCGGGGCCACTGAGAATAGCGACGGGGCCACGAAGCGCATGCGCGTGGAGCCACGACGGGCGCGAACGAGCGTGGGCCACGAAGGGCATACACACTGCCAGCCCGCGTTATCCTGCAAGGCACAGCTCTGGACGATGCCGCCGCACCCGATCGCGGACGCGCGCTTCCCCTTTGCGTCGCCTGGCAGGATGCTCGGGAAGCCTTCTCAAGATGAGCGCGTTCTCTCATCTGGAGGTCCTGGGAGGCACCCCGGGGTGCGCCGGCGGCGGACTGCCTCGCTGCGCCCCTCGGTGCGCGCGGCCCTGGCGACGCGGCAGGCGTGGCCGCAGGCGGAGAGAGCCACCTGCAGGAGGTGGCCCAGCGCAGGCTGCCGCTCGCGCGCGGCCTGGAGGGCCAGCCCTTGGCCTGCAGGGTGGGAGGCGCCCGCCCCCGCCGTCTCGCCTGCCCGCGCGGCGAAGGCAGGGCAGGAGCTGCTCGAAAGGAGCGGCGCCCCTCCTCCTCTTCGCTCCTCTTCTCGGGGCGGGGCGGGGCCGTGGGGGGACGGGGGGAGGAGACGTGTCCAGCGTGAATGGTTGGATTGGCTGCGGGCCTCCAGGGATGGGAATCTGCGGGGTCCGGTCCAGGCCCAAATGGTTCGGCGGTTCCCCCCTGGAGGCTGCCGCGGCGGCCTGGGATGAGGTAAGGAAGGTCCTTTGGAGCCCATCTCCGAGCTGACGTTATGCGCGCATCAGGACCTGGCTCAGGGGCTGCGTTGCAGATACTCGTCTCCAGAATGTTGACCGTCGGTGCTGCTTGGGACGCTCCCGACAGCCTGAAGCATTGCTTTTGGTGCTTGCAACTTCGAGAGCTGCTGAGGTTGGCCCTAGGCCGCCCTCTTCCTGCTGCTACTCTCGTCGCCCTGGCCCTCGTCGAACCATCGCTGGACTCGGCTCGAGGTGTGGTCCTGATGTTCCACCTGCATCGTCTTCTCCACCATGAGAGACGTGCGGCCATCAGCGGGTCGTTCCCCCTCCCGATCGCCCGCTCGATCGCTAAGGCCGCGCGGCAGGCCGTTGACCTCCCCTCTGGAGGCAGCTCCGTCCTTCAGTCGCGCCGTCCTGCGAGGTAAGTATCTGAGACTTTTTTCAGGACGTTCCGCCTCCTTCTCTTACACCTCGTCCGTTTGAGCCTCGTCCGTTTCGTTCCCCTCTCGTCCTCCGCGTGTCCGAATTCTCCCCGGTGGGCCCCCCCCCGCGGGCGCAGGAAAGCAACGACAGCTGCGCGCCTGGCAAATACCAGTGGCGGCGAGGTCCCGTCGGGTCCGCGTGCTACCGCACCTCGCTGCACCCCGCTGGCATCTGGTAGGTTGCAGAGTTTCCATGCTGCACTGGCGAGCCCTTCCTTCTGGCTTGGGAGCGTCATCCGCCTGGTGGCCCAACTAGGGAGCCAGCGGACTCAGGAGTTACACTCGGCCGCCGAGGGAGGTAGCGCAGAGGCGGTGCGGTCGCTGGTGGAGCGGGCCCCCGACCGGGCAGCCGCGCTGGCGGCCAAGGACAAATACGGGTACACTCCCCTGCACAAGGCCTGCAAGAGTGGGAGCGTGGAGGTGGTCAAGGCTCGGGCGACGAGAAGTGTGCACTTGCGCCGATCCTGGCCACGCCTGTCCTGGGCAAGAGGACCGGCGCATTTGCCTCCCCAGCCACGCCAGAAGGACGAATGCACCGATCCTAGGTCCAGGATGGTCCAGGCCAGGGTCGGTGCACGTGCAAACTGATGTGCTCTACAGGCGCTGGCGGAGCTGTCGCCTGACAAGGCCAGTGTGTTCGCCGTGACGCAGAACGACGGGTCCACTCCCCTGCACACGGCCGCTTACAACGGGCACGCGGATGTGATCCGGCTGCTGGTCAGCCTGGCGCCCGACGCGGCCGCCTCGCTCGCGGCGAAAGACAACAACGGGTGGACCCTCCTGCACGATGCCGCCTACAGCGGCCACCCGGAGGCCATCAAGCTGCTGGTCGATCTTCGGGGGGCGCCATCGGACCACCTCACCAGTCCTGACCGGGCCGATCCTGGGTCCAGGATCGACGCTTACGCTTCTCTTCAGGGGCAGGGTCAAAGGGGGGGGCTTGGCATCGCTCGGACGTGTGCATTTTTTTCAGGAGGGAAAAAAAACACAGACACAATTAATCGTCGACTCCCAGGAAAATATGGGAAAATATGGGAAGTGGGGGGGAAGACAAGAACCCAGAAACTATGGGAAAATATGGGGAACATTTTTATTTGTGTGTATTTATTTGTGTGTCCTGGGTCCCCGTCATTTTTCTCGGCAAGGACCATCGAGGAGCATCCTTGATCACTTGGCGAAAAACTACGCACGAAACCAAAAAAACACAGGGAATGGACGTCCGAGCGATGGCCAGGGGGGGATTGGGGGGGGAGCAAGGCATCGCCCCCCCATTCGCCCATCCATCGCCGAAAGGGGGCCCGCTAGCGCACCCCGCCCAGGAACGCGCGGATTTGCCATCGAGGGCTCGTCGCCTATCCATCGGCGATGTATCGCCGATTCCAGGGCGACGATGCTCCCCCCCCTGAGGTTTCCCTTCGTCCCTCTGAGGTTTCCCAGCAGTCTCCCCCTCTGAGGTTTCCCTTCGTCCCTGGCCAAGCCAGGAGCCGGCGGCGCCCACAAGAGGAAACGTTCTTAGCACAGTTTTGTCCGAGACCGTCATGTTTGAACACATCGGCTTCATCTACGAACATGGTTCCCGTTTTTCGAACATTCTGGGTTCTAAGAATATTTCGTGGTAGTCCTTCGTTCTCTATTAGGAATGCCAGGAGGGTCGGTCCCTGCTCAATTCAGAGGGCAGCGGGGCGTCTTGGAAGGCAGGGGCCCTCGTGGACGGCTTGGTGGCTTCGGAGAAGGCCCCTCGGATGCCAGGGAGGCATTCTACGAACGCCCCTGCTTCGAAGACCCCCGGCCTTCTCCGAGGCCCGGTCGCCTCCGTGGTAGCCCGCCCCCCCCCCGCCCCCACCCACCCACCCACCCACACACCCACCCACCCGCCCGCCCCACACCCACACACCCACCACACCCTCGCCACCACCCACTTGGCCACCCCAACCCCACCCACCCAACCACCCACCCACACACACCACACACACACACAACACACCACACACACACACACACACACACACACACACACACACACACACGCCAACCACCCCTCCTCCTCCTCTCCTCCTCCTCCTTACTCTACGAATCCTCACTCCTCCGCCTGCTACGATAGACCGCCTCCTCCGCCTATTCCTAATATGAAGAAGCAATCCTCCCTCAGATCTGATATGCTCTAGCGCGCATCCTCCTCTCCTCTAGCCTCTCCTCCTTCTCCTCCTCCTCCTCCTCCTCCTCCCCCTCCTCCTCCACCTGTTTGGGGCTCCAACCTGTTTGGGGCCGACTCTGGTACCTGCGCGCGGTGCTTGAGGCATTACGTACATTTCTTTTCCCCCCAAAGATTTGCACGTCAACTAAAGCCAGAGTTGTATCATGACCGTTTCTCGTCTCTGGAGCCGTTGCAGCTCCTGCAGCCGAGCAGAGTGGAACGACATTCTCAGCCGTCAGCAGTGCTTCTGATCGTGCGGCAAAAAGGTGAAGCTGTTCGTTCCGTCCAGCGCCAAGAAGGAGCTCGCAGCAGCCCATCGGCAGCCACCGTGGCGGGCTGGCGCTGAGGATGCTCCTCCGCAACCGCCATCGTCGGTCGCGGGGCACATGGCAGCGGCGCTGGCAGCCAGTGATGACCCAGAGCTCAAGAAGATCCTGCAGGCCAAGATCGAGGAGCTCAAGGCCGCTCCTGCTGCCCGTGCAGCTCCGCCGCCGTCGGAGGCAGTAATGGTCTCCAAGGCGGAGGGCGTGTGGAAGGACTGCAACCACAAGCACGACCAGGCTGTGACCAACGTGCGCCGCCTCAGGGCCGCGCTGCAGGTTGCAGAAGAGAAGGAGCAGCTTGCCGCGCGCTCCCTGGCCTCAGCCGAGATCGGCAAGAGGCAGGCGGCGCAGGCGCTTGCGAGGGCTGCGGGCCTGCAGCCTAGCCCCGAGGAGAGCGGCCCCAAGCCTGCGTTCGAGGTCACGTGGGATGAGGAGCTCTTCAATGACCTTGAGAGTGTCGAGGTTGAGGAGGGCGAGCGGGCCCAGCTCCGCTCCATCAAGGAGGACTTGGAGAGGGTGAAGCTCCAGTTCACCACGAAGAACGCTGAAGTGCAGGCCTGGTTGGATAAAGCCGCTCAGGTCAGGAAAGAGGTCAAGGAGCGCGCCGCCAAGAAGCGGCGCAACGCCAACGGCCAGGCTGTCCCTCAGGAGGACCCCGCGGTGGCGCCTGGCGGGGGCACGGCTGGGGGCGGCAGCGACGGCGGGACCGCGGCCGCGGCTCCCGAGGCGACCCAGTCGCCTGCCGAAGCTGCCGCCGACGCGGCTGCTGTGGAGCAGGAGGCGGCGAGGATCTCGGCGGCGAAGTTCGAGGCAGCGGCCAAGGCCGAGGCGCAGAAGGTGTCGGCTGGCAAGGGCGCGGCCAGGGGCGTCAAGGCTGCGGCTTGACACGCAGCGCCTGGGGCCGAGCGTCCTGCTGACGCTGAGGCGCCGTGCTACCAGGCGCCAGTTTTGGATCAGACTGCTGCTGGGGCGTCCACCAGCCGCATTTTCTTCGGCAGCGTCACGGCCATGGGGGAGGCCACTTGGACGTACATAGATTCCGTCGCCTCGGCGCACGAGTACATCGGGGCTGCAGAGACTCACGTTCCTGAGTCACAGCTGCGCAAGTGGGATGCTCGTGCACGAGGCGCTGGTCTTCGTTTTTTGCCTAATCCAGCGCGGCCCAGCGGCCGACACCAATCACTTCATACTGCTGACAAAGCCAATGAGGGAGGGGAATGGGTCCTCTCACGTGGGCATTTGCAAGTGGAGATGCTACATGAGGCTCGGTCTACTATGGCTCTTCGAGCCCCTGGATCGAATGCGCTCGACGGGTTCGTAGCCACGATCATCCACTGCTCAGGCTTCTCATTGGTTCTGTGCATCTGCTATGGTTTCACTTCGCGAGGCCTAGCAGGCCGTAACTTAGCCAGATTCTATCGGCTAGGCGGATTTCTCTGCAGTCTCAAGTTGCCCTGGGTTTGCTTGGGCGATTGGAACGTCGAGCCGCCCGCCATCATCCAGTCGGGCTTCCTTGACAGGGTGATGGGCCGCATCATCACGCCAGAAGGGGGTCTCCTACACGTGTGACTCTAGCAAGCTGGGGGGCATGCTGGACTACGCGATCGTCAGCGAGGCTGCCATT
>CAUYUJ010015403.1:0-190306 GCA_963575745.1 Prorocentrum cordatum
AGGCGCGGCTATCTCAGGGCCTGCGCGACCTCGGAGCGGACGTCGAAACGTTCGGGCCACGCGCGGGCTGGGGCTTTGCGAAGGTTGAGCACCGGGAGCGGTTCAAGCGCAAGCTACGCGAAGAACAGCCAGACGAAGTTCATCTTTCCCCGATGTGCGGACCCTGGTCCAACATGCAGGAGCTGAACATCTACCAGCATCCAGGTTGGAAGGGGTTGCCTTATCGAGCTGCGAGACTGGCGTCGCCAGACGCACCTGCAGTTCGTGGCGGACGTCTACCACATCCAGCACGAGGGCGGACGTCACGCTCACGTGGGGCATCCAGCCACATCGAGGGCCTGGCAGACCAAGGCCTGGTCCAACCTACCGGGCTACACGGCGACCTTCGACCAGTGCATGCACGGCCTCACCCTACCAGGGAGTGACGATCAGCCGGTCAAGAAGCCAACCACCATCAGGACCACCAAGAAATTCACGTCGGCAATCATGAGCACGCGATGCGACAGGTGCCATCAGCACGCAGCGTTGGAGGGCAACGTGGGCGGCAGCGGCGTCAAGCGCACGAAGGTCACGGAGGACTACCCGTTCATCCTGGCAGCCACCCTGGCGCAAGTCATGGTGGTAGCCGAGGTCGAGGAGATCTACAAAGGCGAGGACGTCAGCAGCGGCAGCAACCCCACCTCGACGGACGAGGCGACGAAGGAAGAGGTTGTCCACGTGCACTTGCAGCTGCGCGAGACGCGCGGCACCGAGGCGTTGCGCTACGTCAAGCGGCTACACCGGAACATGGGGCACCCCAATCCGTCCGACGGTACCACATCGGCTACTGCCTCAAGCGGGATCTCAAGAGAACGTGCTCAATTGCGCGGCAGAGTATCGCTGCGAGGACTGCATGCAGCGGCAGCGCCGGCCGAAGGCGCCCGCGGCGTTAGCCAAGCAGGCGGCGAAGTTCAACGAGACCGTCTACACCGACGTGCTCTGGGTCAAGACCGCGACAGGCAAGACGGCAATCTTGTGGATGGTGGACGGCGCTACCAGGTACTGTGCCCTACGGACGATCAAGACGGAGACGGCCGACGAACTCATCAAGGCGGTCGAGCGCGGCTGGATCAGGCAGTTCGGTCCCATGGGCGAGCTACGTACCACGGCTCAGGCTCCGCGTCGGACAAGGTCACGCAGTTTCTGGAGCAGCACAGCATCAGCGTCGTGATCGCAGCAGGCGAGACTCACGCGAGTCTCGGAGTGGTGGAGCGACGCCATCAGGTGGTTCGAGAAGCGATCGAGCTTTACTGCCAGGACGCGATCGAGCGTACGGCCAGCACAGTGCTCGACGAGAAGCTGATCACCGAGGCGTGCATCTACGTGCCCCACCAGGTCAACCGACTGGCGTTCACGAAGGGGTACTCGCCAGGCCAGTGGGTTCTGGGCATGGACCCCACTACGGCGATGACCAACTCCAGCGACAAGTTCTCGCCAGCGACGCTGTGCCAGATGAAGGAGGACGAGGACTTCAAGGACGTGCTGGAGAGGAGGCCTATGGCGGCGTTAGCTTTCATGAAGGCGGACGCCGCAGCCGAGCTACGACGCGCACTCCTACGGCGACATGCGGCGCTCAAGCACGACCTTTCCATCGGCCGGCGGCGCTACTACTGGCGCGAGGGCAAAACCAACCAGCTCATCAAGAACAAGTGGAAGGGCCCCGCAGTCGTGGTGTTCAAGGAGATGCGCCAGGACGAGAGTGGACCACGCATCTACTGGATCGTTCACTGCACGCAGCTACTACGGTGTGCACCCGAACGCGTCCGGCCAGACGTGAGTGATCAAGGGTGCGTTCTACTCGAGAACCTGACCCAGGCCAAGGACGCGCTGGGCAGCATGCGGAGGACGGGCGTGACGCAGTACCACGACATCAGCTCACAGCAGCCCCCGTTCGACGCACCGGGCGACTCGGACATGGACGTCGACGACGACGCGGAGGAGGAGACGGAGACGAAGGTCCAGCATCTAAGCGACGTCGAGGAGGCGGTCCAGGTCCTATGACGGCCCCAGAGGTGGAGGTACCAGCACAGGCGTCGTCATCCGGGTCAGCCGCGGCAGCAGCCTCAGTAGCACCAGAGGCGCCGCCAGCCGCGGCAGCTCCAGCGGAGGATCTTCCAGACGCGGAGGCGCCAGTACCCGACGGCAGTCGACAAACGTCGAACTCTGGTCAGCCAGACCAGGAGCCGACGCCGACGACGCCCCCGCCAGAGCCAGAGCAGCCAGCAGCTCAACCGACAGCGCAGACAGCGCAGCCAGCAGCATCATCGCCATCAGCGGTGGCAGCACCATCATCGGAGCAGGAGCTCGGATCTACACAGACGCAGTCGAGGTTTATCTCGAATATTCAGAAGGAGCGGCTCATGATGGACAAAGCCGAGGCGACGATTTCCACCAGACCTGGAGGGGGAGTCTTCCGAGGCACGCTGCCCGACCGTGGACTGAGCAGCGCGGTGCCAGCGCCGGACCTCGACGACGCGGACGACGAACTCGCAGCTCTACAGTTGATGGTCACCAGTCAGGACCGGCCATTCGGCTGGGAGTTCGACGGCGCGGAGGCGAAGCTCAGCGACATCTTCGTGGACATCAGCACGAGGAGCATGACGCCCCACGAGCGCGCGGCGTTCATGCAGGGCAAGCGGGAGGAGCTGACGGAGTTCCTCGGCAATGACGTCATGGGAGCTTCACAAGCCCACCGGCGATGAGGGCCCTCGGCGGATACTCAAGGCGAAGTGGGTGCTCAAGTGGGCGAAGAACGACGACGGCACGCCACGTGCCAAGGCGCGGCTGGCACTGCAAGGCTTCAACGACCCCGACGCGCTAAGCGGCGCAGCGCCGACGGCATCGCCTACAGCATCGAGACTGGCGCTATTACTGGCGGCTAAACGGCTGGAGGCTTTGGGCGGCAGACGTAGCTACTGGATTTCTTCAAGGGCGACCCCAAGTGCGCGAGTTATACGCGAAGGTGCCCAAAGACGCGGCAGAGCTCATGGGCTTAGGATGGTTCTGTCCTCCTCTGGGCCTTCTCTTGGGAAATGCTGAAAAAATGGTTTTCGTGATCGTGGAATTGTATGGTGTTTCGATGATTGTTTTCGTTTTTTTTGGTTTCCGTTCAAGCGCCGCGTGGTTATAAATTGCATGTGCCAGAATCGCGCATCAAATTAAAAGGTCAATAGGAAATGCCAGAATGGCACTGCGCTGCCCAATCAATGCGCTTGCACACAATTCCACGCGCACCCCAAGAAACAACGCGCAACCCATGAGGTAGCAGGAACAGCGCTTGGCGGTGCCCATCGTGTTTGTTTTTGCACGCCGCGCGTGCCATGGTGCTTTTGTTAGGATATCGCGTGGCCTCTGAACTGCACATGCGCCGCGTTCTACATGACTCTGGTAGCGGGGCTGTTGTCCATCAGCGATCTCGCAAGCAATGTGTCACAAATGGGATACGTCCCAGCGATACGTCCCATCCGTGCTTCTGCCCTCCACATGTCCTCCTTGTCATCTTCGTCGTCATCATCACCATCATTTCCATCATCACCATCATAGCCATTACCACCATCACTACCACCATCGTCATCATCATCATCATTATCATCATTATCAACCCCATGGCCATCGTCATCGTCATCGTCATTGTCATCGTCATCAGTGTCGTCCTCATTATGTTCCATTAACATGCGTCACGTTGAACCGCGCACATGCTCCAGTTGGGTACATAATAATTTTGACGTGTATCATCATGCGCCAGTGGCGTGCATCATCATGCTCCAGCGGCGTGCACCATCACGTTGACCCAGACACATGCTCCAGTGGCGTCATCATCATTGTCCTCATCATGCTCCAGTGGCGTGCATCATGTGGAAGTGCCTTCATGCGTTCACCGCCACACGATGGCACGCCCCTCGCACGTTTCGTGTCCCAATCGTGAGCTCCAACTGTGGCCTCTGACGATTGCCTCAGAAGGGTTGGACCGTCTGAACGTGTTCGGGCCGTCTCTTCAACATGCCGTTTCAGGGCCGTGAGGACCGCAATGTGGAACGTGATGTTGTCGCATACCCCGTGCAGGTTAGTGCACTTACATCGCCCTCGGATAGATCAACGCTTCGCGTAGCACGGCCTGAAGCTAGGAGGGTTGTAGTGGGAGGTTGTCTTGGGGGAGTGTCTAGGGAACCTTATCGGTGGGCCGTCGTGGGAGGCCGTCTCCAGGACTTGGCCAGGAGTTTGGAGCGTCTTATCGGGGGGGGCGTTTCTTGGGGGCTGTCTCTTGGGGGCCGTCTTGGGCGCCGTCTTTTGTGGGCCGCTATGTCGGGGAGGGCGTTCTTTTGGGGCCGTCTCGTCGGGTGGGCGTCTCTTGGGGCCCCGTCATGCGGGGGCCGTCTCATTAGGTGCCGTGTCTTGGGGGCGGTCTGATCGGGGCGGGCGTCTTGGGCCATGGAGTTTCTAGGGGGCACGTCGGGGCCAGGATGACTACGGAGAGTTCGCGACACCATGCATTCCACGCAGCCGCGTTGTCTCATTCAGATGTTGTGGAGCATTATTCATACGTTTTATTTCTTGTATGGAGCATTCTTCATATCTTCATATATGCCCGGCGGGGCTGGACGTGGCCTGTTGGGCGCGGCTGCGGCCGATGGTGCTGCGAGGGGCCGCGGTCGAGCGGCCAGAGGGCGCGGCGTCGGCCGAGCTCCCAGAGGCCCTGGGAGAGGCCGTGGTCAAGTGCGGCGCCCTGCCGCCGCTGACCCTCAGGCCGACGCCGTGCCCGTGATCATCCAGCCAGGGGCACAGAGGGTCAACGTCGCGATCCCGCCCATTGGAGCCGATTCGATTCGTGAGATTTTGTCTGAGGATCTACCATTATGTGTTCCTAGATGTTTATCTGGATTTGTTGACGATTGGGTTCGGTTGGCAGAGCACGCGGGAACGAATATGGACAGCAACATCTTCGATCTATTATATCATCGGCTGGACCCGCAATTTGACAACACTGTCGTTGGGACTTTGCTCCTTGGCAAGACTCACAAGATGGACCGTCACTCGGTCAAGGATTCGATTATGGACGGTGCCTGCGTGTTGCTTGCGGCTGCCACTCGAGAGCGACGAATGTTGGAGATCGCAGCTACTACGCCAGCAGCTCTACATCACGGCCACGATGTGAAAATTGAGCCCATTCATTACGCTGAGTTCTGTATGTACGACGAATCACCGCACACGTTGCGATTCGAAGACTTTTGGCGTGGAGGTGGTAGAGATCGGCTCGCAGATGCAATCAAGCCAGGCATTCATGACAGTTTCGATGGAGAGCAACTCTTACCAGCCTCGCTTCCAGTACAGTTGTGTGCGCTTTCTTCGTCGGAGACAGGGCCGATGAAACTCATGCAAATACGCACTGCATTCTCAATGCTATTGCGAGTGACCAAGCGACTGGGGCCATCAGAATCGGAGGTGTCATGGATTGTTCTTGGTGGTGACCAGCCAAATGCATTGCAAGTTGTTGACAAGTGTACTGGCGCAAATCTTAGACAGTGTGTGAACAATTGCTCTGGAAAGTCGTTGCGCAGCCGATTGTTCAGCCAGGAGTTTCGCGGCACGTGTCTGGACAGGGCCCCCACGAATAAGATGTCCGAGAGAGGAATCCGCGTCCTCGACATGCCAGGTCATCAGCATGTGAATTTGGATTGCGCAGCGCATCTGAGTGCCACAATCAAGACAGCTATCTTTGGCTCGCTTAAATGCTCCATCAACGGCATGAAGCGCATGTCATCATCTCTTAGTGTGCTGGGCTCGATGGCATCGTTTCGGAAAGTATTCAAAACAGTTGTGTGCCCCATCATTGAACCGAAATTCGGCGACCCCGATCCTGAAGCCACTCTGTACCGCATGAGGTGCATTCGGTTGTTTACAATTTCCCTCGGCGAGTCCATACCGAAGCTGGTTGCGAGACACATGTTCCCGAATGGCGACTGGCGTGTCCGAGGCTCTGTCCCAGTTCATTTTCCAGGGCGGCGTGCCGACTACACCGATGATCAGATACAGGCGCGTGTCGACCTCGTGGTGGAAGGCTTATGCTATGCGTTTTGCAGCTGTGCGCCGCCGAGGTTCGTCGAACATCATTGGACTGGCCACGCAGAATGTACTTGTGCTTTTGGTATCATGGAGGCGTGCAATGGGCTGCTCAGTCTTGTTTACCCTGCGTGGGCGAGGTTCAAGGGCACTGTACGCCGCGGCGGTGCAGCCCAGGGGGCAGATGCAAGGGCGGGAGGTGGAGCCAACGATCCAGATCGTCCAGACGCTCTTGTTGTGCACGGGGCCGACGGCCGTGCGGAGCACAATCCGATCAATGCCGCTGAGGAGGCGAATTCTACAGATCGGCGCCTCGCCGTCGAATGGGTGCTTTCAGATCCGTTTTTCGACCTGATGCTCATGAGACTCTCGCTGACCATCTTGGACACGCTGGATTATGTGGGGCTCACTATGTCTGGCGAGGCGTGGGAGTCGCGCCAGCGACACAAAGTTCTGGCGGCGCTGGCTCGAGAATGTTCGGCGGCAGAGGCCATGCGCAGCAGGGAGTGCCCCATAACGCATGCTGCCCAAGGCGTTGCAGAAGAGAAAGCTATGCGTAAGCTGCGGTACATGTTTGAGACTGTGGATGTGTTTGCGCTCGTTCCTCGTGTGTTTTTCGACGAGTACAACGTTGCCAAAACGTTCAAGCTGTTAAGCCGCATAGGAGCCTTGATCGAGGAGATCTGGGCTATACCGAACCGCTCCAAGGATGTTCAACTCTTCAGGCTGATCCATGAACCCGACAAGCTCGCTCAAGTCAGACGCGGGAAGACCCGCGATCTATGTCTCTATGGCACGTTTGGGAGGGGATTCTTGAATAAGAATGTAGATTCATGCAGCGACGCGGAGATAGGTGTCAGGCTCGCATTCTTGGCAGCGTTGATCCGTACATCAATGGCGCCTGTGGAGGCTGGCTGGGCCACGATCCGAAGGTTGTGCAAGAAGTTAGGCGTCCAAACGCACCAACAAGAGTTCGGCTACATATCATCGTATTGGTTACTGGCCAAGGCACGTGCAGCGCTGAAGAACGACAGCACCCTGGAGACCAAGTTCTGCCTCCCAGGTCACATCGTCAGGGACTTCGTGCGCGCAGCAGGGGAACCAGAGGACATTGACAACGACGAGGGCGGCGGTGGTGGCCACCATCGCGGCATATCTTCGTGGGCCGCCTTTGTCAGTGAAGAAGATGACGGAACGGTTCGTGACTTTGCTGATCTTGGTCGCAGATACAGAGAGGTCAAGCATGGAGATCCAGGGCGCATGCGGTCGTTGAAAGCTGCTGCAGCCAAGGCAACGGCGAACGTGCAGAACGGCATGCCTGCTTTCGGTGATCGGAGGCGCCAGATCGAGAGGGCACAAGTTCGTGACCAAAAGCGTGCCCGCCTTGAGCAGCTTGCTGGAGTTCTGGGTCCTGATCAAGGGGGCGCTGATCATGCGTCGTGGGAGGTCATTGCTGAAAATGTTGCGGCCACGACCTCGTCGTTCGATGATGTCCTGGATATGGCTCGCAAGGATGCTCACTTGTACGGCAAGCTGAAAGCCGCCGTTCTTTGACAGATTGACTCTGACCTGCTCAGGTACAGCAAGAACAGCTGGCAGGACATCTCAAGCACATTATCTTCGATTCCTGCAATGAGGCCGTTCCTTTCCCAACTCGGAGTTGTACCATCTGGGATGGACCGCTCGACGCACCTCACGCTCCAGAGTGCATCCGCTGTTCGGGCGACCTGCATCACAGCCATGCTCGCTGTGAGCCGTTCGGCTGATGGCAAAACGGCGCGGGCTGCATTGGGGGCAGATTGGGGCCGACGGCATGCCATGCAGATGGATTCGCAGGCTCGCGCCATCCCTGCCGAGACTAACGAGGAGAAGCGGCAATGGCGCTGCTTGCGAGCTGGCGTTCACCTGTGCGGCCCTGCAGGCGATCGGACATTCCAGTTCCGAAATGCAGTGTTGAGGATGCTCAAGACACGGTGCCCAAGAGATAGTGCACTGCGAAAGCAACTAGTGGCTGGTGAGTTGTTCATGTGCATCCTTCGAGTGCGACGTGAACCAGGTAACCCGAATGCCGAGCTCGACTTTGAGAATGTTGCACACTCCCACACGTTCCACCACATTGCCGTGCACTACCTGAACCCCTTCAGGCCGACGCTGCAGACCATGCTGCGCTTGAGTTGGTTTGGCACCACCGTGCATCTACAGGCAACTGTGGGGACAGGGGGAGGGATGGGAGGAGGGGGTTGAGGAGTTGAAGGGGCCTGCTGGGGGCGGTGGCCAAGGAGGTGAGTAGAAAGATCGGAGAGGGGGGGAGGCTGGGGCTACCAGGGGGACGCGGGGAGGGATGAGGTGGAGGAGGTGGAGGAGGCAACGGAGAGGGCCGCGCAGCGGGCATCTTCCCGTCTTTCCTTCAGCCCCTTTCTCCCCACCCCCCCGTCCTTCTTTCGTTGCCTCCTTGCCCCGCCCACTCCCTCCTGCCATCCCTGTTCCTCGCCCTCCTCCCTCCCGTTCCCCCTTCCGCCCCGCCCTCCCTAGTTCCCCTCCAGCGCGCCTCTCGTTCTCCGACCCCCTCCCTCCTCCCCATACTTCCTCCTCCTCCTTCTCCTCCTCCTCCTCCTCCGCGTTCCCCTTTCTCTCCTCCTCCCCCGCCACCCCCCCTCCCGCGGCGAGGGGTGGGTGGGTGGGCAGGGGTGAGGATGGGGAGGACTGGAGGAGGGAGTAGATGTTTTTCTTCAAACCGAGCGTCTGCATGTCCCACAAGTATCAGTACTTCGCCATAGTTCCCTGTCTTTTTTACCCGGGGTTTCCGCCTCGGCGCCGCAAGCCACCCCCCTACAAATAACGGCTCTCCCGCTCGCAACTTCCTCCGCTGTTGCTCCAGGTTGCCATGAGGCCATCTACGATGCATTGTCCGTGCAACCCCGCCGCGGGCCCAGCAGCTGAGAGCGCACCGCCGCGGACCTAACGGGCGACGGCGCCCCTCCGCGGGAGCTACCAGGTGACGGCGCGATTCGCCGCCGTTTGGCTCTTAGGGGCCCCCATTTGCCTAAACCTGAAAATTGAGTCTTGTGGTATATGTGCATGCAGCCGTCGCGTGGCATATTTATATGCAGCCGCTGGTTTGCATATTTGTCTCCAGCCGTCCAGTGGCATGTCTGCATCCAGCCGTCTTGTTGCAGATGTGTCCCCAGCTGACCTGTGATATATGCGCTCCCAAAGCGGCCCTCCGATCACCACCCGTCATGTGGTAGATTTGGTCCCAGCCGACCTGTGGTAACACAGGTTTCGGGGCCATGCGCTTTTGCTGGGGAGTGATATGCGCCGCGGCAAGACGTGAGCGCGAAGCGCCAGGAAAACAAGCACACGTCATGCGCCTCGAAAACAAGTGAACGCTGGGCGTCGCGAGAACCAAATAACTGCCATGCACCACGATGGCAAGGAAACGCTCTGCACCACGAAATCGAATACACGCTTGGCCCCACGACAGCATGTGAACGCCATGCGCCACTACGAAAAGTGAACGCTACGCGCAATGAAACAAAGTAAACGCCATGCGGTACGAAACCAAGGAAACACGATGCGCCACGAAAACCCAATAGTCGCTATGCGCCACGTAAGCGGACAACTGTTATGCGCAACAAAAACCACATACGCGCATTGGTCAACGAAACCAAGTGAAAGCTATGTGCCACGCACAGGTCAAATATATGCACGCTAAAACCAATATGCGCGTTGCACCACGAGACCATGTGAACGCTATGCGGCAGGAAAGCAAGTAAACGCTACCCGCCAGGAAAACAAGTAAACGCGACGCGCCAGGAGGATCAAGCGACAGCGATGCGTCACGAACGCAAGTAAACCCAGCGCGACACGATAACCGAATTGACGCTATGCGTACCGAAAGCCAAGTAAACGATATTCGCAGCGAAGACCAATGAATCGCTACGTGCCTCGAATGCCAAGCGCGCGCTATTCGAAAACATGCGGTCGCTGCCGCTGGAGCCGTCGGTAGAGCTACTCATGGGGCCACGAAGCGCGTGGGGAGTGGGCCAATCTGTGCGCGTTCACACATTCGCACGCAGCTATTGGGGCGTTCGGTGGTGCTCCATATGGGACCACGACGCGTGTGAGGTGTGTGTGCCAACATGGGCGCTGTCACACATGCGGTCGCGGCCTTTGGGGCAGTCGGCATAGCTCCCTATTCTGCCACGAAGCGTGTGGGGAGTGCGTCAGAATGGACACGGTCACACATGCGGACGCATCCACTGTGGCCGTCGGTGGAGCCCCACATTGGGCCACGCAGCGTGTGATGGGCGTGTCGAACTGGGCGCGGCCACCCATGCGGTCGCATCCAATGCGGTCGTCGGTGGGGCCCCCTCTGTGGCCGCGAAACGTTTGAGGGGTGTGTCACAAGAGCGCGGCTATACATGCGAACGCGGCCACTGGGGCCTTCGGCGGGGCTCCCTATGGAGCCTTGAAGCGTGTGAGAGGTGTGCCAACATTGGCGCGGCCACACATGGGGTCGCTGGAATTTGGGCATTCGGTGTGGCTCCCTATGGCGCCACGAAGCGTGTAAGTTGTGTACCACAATTGGCGCGATCCCACATGCGGCCGCTGTCATTGGAGCTTTCGGTGGGGCTTCCCGTGGGGCCATGAAACGTGTGAGGGGTGTGTCAGACAAGTGCGTGGTACCACATGCGGTCGCGGCCACTGGTGCCTGCGGTGGATCTCCCAATGTGGCCACGAAGCGTGTGAGGGGTGCTCAACATGCGTGCGGCCACGCATGCGGTCGCGGCCACTGGGGCATTCGGTCGGGCCCCCTATACGGCCGCGAAACATGTAAAGATCGTGCCGAACTGCGCGCGGTCACACATGCGGTCACGGCTAGTTGGGCCTTCGGTGGAGCTCCCTTTGGGGCGTGACACGTATGAGGGGTGTCCCCAAGTGGGCGCGGCCACACATGCGGTCGCGGCCGCTGAGGCCTTCGGTGGAGCTCCCTATGTGGCCACGAAGCGTGCCAGGGGTGTGTCAAACTGTGCGCGGTCATACATGCGGCGGCGGCCAATGGGGCCTTCGGTCGGGCTCCCCATGGGGGCGCGAAGCGTGTGAGCGGTGTACCAAAATGGGCGCTGTAGCACATGCGGTCGCTGCCACTAGGGCCTTCGGTTGAGATCCTCATAGTGGCAGCGAAACGTGCGAGGCGCGTGCCAGAACGAGCGCTGTCTCACAAGCGGCCGCGGCCACTCGGGCCTTCGTTGGAGATCCCCATGGTGCACCGAAACGCGTGGGGAATGTGCCAAACTGTGCGCGGCCACGCATGCGGTGGCGGCAATTGGGACCTGCGGTGAAGCTCCAGAGGAGGCCACGAAACGTGTCCAGGGTGTGCCGGCGTGTGCGCGGTCACACATGCGGTCGCGGCCATTGCGGCCTTCGGTGGGCCTTCCTGTGGGGCCACGAAACGTGTGAGGGGTGCGGGGACATGTGCGCGGTCACACATGCGGTCGCGGCCATTGGTGCGTTCGGTGGGGCTCTCTATATGGCCCACGACACGTGTCAGAGGTTATCCAAAATTGGTGCGGTCACACATGCGGTCGCGGCCATTGAGGCCTTCGGTGGGACTCCCTATGTGGCCACGAAGCGTTGACTGGAGTTGTCAACGTGGAAACGGTCACACATGCGGTCGCAGCCACTGGGGCCTCTTGGTGGAACCCCCTACGTGGCCAAACAACTTGTGAGGGGTGTGCCAAAGCGTGCGCGGTCACACATGCGGTCGCTGCCATTTGGGGCCAACGGTTAGGCCCCCTATGGGGGCACGAAGTGTGTGAGGGGTGTGCACAAATAAGCGCGGCCACATGCGGCTGTGACAGCGGGGGCGTGAAGTGGAAGCGCCCGTGTGGCTGCGACGCGTGCGATGGGTGTGCGAACATGTGCGCGGTCGCACATGCGGTCGCGGCCACTTGAGCATTCGGTTGGGGCCCCAATGTGGTGTCGAAATGAGAGGGGGGGGGTGCCGACGTGGGCGCGGTCGCACATGCGGTTCTTGCCGCTGGTGCCGTCGGTGGAGCTCCATATGAGGCCGCAAAACGTGCGATGGGGGGGTCCCAACATGTGCGCGGTCCCACATGCGGTCGCGGCCTTCGCGGCCGTCGGTTGGGCCCCTCAGGGGGCGCCGAAGCGTGTGAGGGGTGTGGCAAATGAGCGTTGTCGCACATACGGTCGGGGCCGATGTGGCATTCGGTGGAACTCGCCATGGGGCCACGAAGCGTGTGGGGGTGTGCCCACAATTAGCGCAGTCACACATGCGGTCGCTGCCATTAGGGCCTTCGGTGGAACTCAGTGTGCGGCCGCGAAACGTGTGAGGGGTGTGCCGAAATGTGCGCGGTCACACATGCGGCCGCTGCCAGTGTTGAACTCGGTGGCCCCCCCCATGCGACCACAAGCGCGCGAGGGGTGTGCCACAATGAGCGCGGCCACACATGCGGCAGCGGCCGCTGCCGCCCTCGGTGGGGCTCCCTGTGGGGCCACGAAGCGTTTGAGGGGTATGCCTAAATGAGCACGGTCACGCCTGCGGTCGCGGCCATTTGCGCCTTCGGTGGTGCCCCCTCTGGCGCCGAGAAGCGTGTGAATGGCGTTCCAAATGGGCGCGGTCACCAATGCGGTCGCGGCCACTGGGGCCTTCGGTGGAGCTCCCTACTGGGCCACGGAACGCGCAAGGGGCGTGCCAAAGTGCGCGCGGTCACGCAGGCGAGCGCGGTCGCTGGGGCCTTCGGACGAGCTCCTTGGATGGCCGCGAGACGCGTGGGATGTATGCCAAAATAGGCGCAGGCGCACAAGGGGCCGTGGCCACTTTGACCGTTGGTGGGGTTTCTACGGGGCAGCGAAACGGCTGAGGGGTGTGCCACAGTTGGCGCAGCCACACGTGCGAGCGCGGCCGTTGGGGCCGCAGGTGGCTCCTCATGGGGCAGCGAAACGTGTGAGGGTGTGCAGAAATGCGCGCGGCCACGCATGCGGTCGCGGCCGCTGGGGCACCCGATGGGGCCCCCAATTCGGGCCACGAAGCGTGCGAGGGGGATGCCGACATGCGCGCGGCCACACATGCAAGTACTGCCATTGGGGCCTTGGGTAGAATTCAATATGGGGCCACGAAGCGAGTCAGGGGCGTGCCTAGACGAGCGCGGTCACACATGCAGCCGCGGCCATTGGGGCCGTTGGTGGGGCTCTTTGTGGTGCCACAAAGCGTGTGTGATGTGTGCCATCGTGTGCGAAAGCACATAAGACCGCGGCCACTTCTGCATTCGGTTGCGCCCCCTCTGGGGCCACCAAACGTGTGCAGGGTGTGCCGACATGCGTACGTTCACACATGCGGTGGCTGCCGTTAGGGCTTCGGTGGAGCTCCCTGTGGGGCCACGAAACGTGTGAATGGTGTGCCAAAATGAGCGCGGTCACACACGCGGTCGCGGCCGCTGGCGCTGTCCGTGGGGCCCCCTCTGGGGCCGCAAAGCGTGTGAGGGGTGTGCCAAACGGGGCGCGGTCACGCATGCGGTCGCGGCCGCTGGGGCTCTCGGTGGGGCCCTCTATGGGGCCGCGACGCGTGTCAGGGGTGTGCCAAATTATACGCGGCCACATGCGAGCGATGCCACCAGGGCGTTCGGTGGAACTCCCTGTGGGGCCGCGAAACGTGTGAGGGGTGAGCTAAACTGTGCGCGACCAAGCATGCGGTCGCGACTATTGTTGCCTTCGGTGGGGCCCTATGGGGCCACGGGACGTGCGAGGGGTGCGCCAAAGTTGGCGCGGTCACACTTGCGGTCGCGGCCGCGGTGGCATTCGGTGGAGCTCCCTGCGGGGCCGCGACATAGGCGAGGGGCTGCCACAATGAACGCGGGCACACATGAGGTCGCGGTCATCTGGGCCTTCGGTAGAACTCCATGTGAGGCAACGGAGCGTGTGAGGGGCATGCCAAAACAGGCGCGGTCACACATGCGGTCGCGGCTATTGGGGCCTTCGGTGGGGCTCCCGATGTGGCCGCGAAGCGTGCGTGTGCCGAAATTTGCGCGGTCACATATGCGGCCGCGGCCACTGGGGCACTCGGCGGAGCTCCCTATCGGGCAGTGAAACGTGTGAGGGGTGTGCCAAAATGTGCGCGGTCACTCATGCGGCCGCGGCAATTGTTGCTGTCGGTTGAGATACGTATGGGGCCACGAAGCGTGTGAGGGGTGTGCCACACTTTGCGTGGGCGCACATTGGGTCGCGGCCGCTGGGGCATTCGGCTGAATGCCCTATGGGACAACGGGCCGTGTGGGGTGTGTGCCAAAATGGGCGCGGTCATCAATGCGGTCGCGACCACGGGTGCCTTCGGTGGAGCCCCCTGTGGTGCCGCGAAACGTGTGGCGGGTGTGCTAGAATTGGCGCAGCCACGCATGCGGTCGCGGCCACTGTGGCCTTCGCTCGGGCGTCCAATGTGGCCACGGAACGTGTCAGTGGTGTGCCAAAAGTTGGGCGGTCACACACGCGGTCGCGACCACTGGGGCTTTCGGTGGGGTTACATATGTGGCCACGAAGCGTGTGAAGGGGTGTGCCATATGAGCGCGGTCGCATATGCGGTCGCGGCCAATTGGGCCTTCGGTGGGGCCCCCTGTGCGACCACGAAACGCGCGAGGGTTGAGCCCAGGTCGGCGCGGTCGCACGTGCGAGCGCGGCCGCCTGATCCTTCGGTGGAGGCCCCTACGTGGCAGGGAAGCGCGTGAGTGGTGTGCCGAAATTGGCGCGGTCACACATGTGGTCGCGGCCGTTGGGGCCGTCGTTGGGGCTACCAATGGGGCCGCGAAGCGTGTGACGGGTGTGTGCAAACATGCGCGGTTACGCATGCGGTCGCGGCCACTGGGGCCTTCGGTGGGGCTCCCAATGGGGTCGCGAAGCGTGTGCGGGGTGGGCCAACATTCGCGCGGTCACACGTGCGGTCGCGGCCACTGAAGCCTTCGGTAGAGCCCGATATGAAGCCACGAATCGTGCGAGGGGTGTGTCAAAATGTGCGCTGGCACACAGGCGGTCGCAACCGCTGTGGCCTTCGGTGGATCCCCCGATGGGGTCACAAAACGTGTGGGGGTGCATCACAATTTTCGATGGCACACAGGCGGTCGCGTCCACGGAGGCCTTCGGTGGAGCTCCAACATGGGGTCACGACGCCTGGGAAGTGTGCGCAAAAATAGGCGCGGTCACACAAGCGACCGCTGTCACTGGCGCAGTCGGTGGAGCCCCCTTGTGGGGCAACGAAGCGTGCGAGGGGTGTGTCTAATGAACGCGGTCACACATGCGGTCGCGGCCACTGGTGCATTCGGTTGAGCTCCCCATTTGGCAGCGAAGCGTGTGAGGTGTGGGCTAACATGTGCGCGGTCACACATGCGGCCGCGGCCATTGAAGCCTTCGGTGGAGCGCCATATGGGGCCACGGAGCGTGTGAAGGGGTCTGCCGCAATTGGCGCGGTCACACATGCGGTCGCAACCATTGGGGCGCTCGGTGGAGCTCGCCATGGGGCCACCAAGCGTGTGAGGGGTGTGCCAAGGTTGGCGCGGTCACACATGTAGTCACGGCCACTAGGGCTTTCGGTGGAGCCCCCATATGCGGCCACGAAGCGTGTGAAGGGTGAGCCGAAATGGGCGCGGCCACACATGCGGTCGCGGACACTAAAACGTTCGTTGTGGCTTGCCATGAGGCCACGCACCGTGCGAGTGATGTGCCAAAATGGGCGCTGGCACATTTGCGGTCACGGCCACTAGTGCATTCGGTGGAGTTCGCCATGGGGCCGCGAAACGTGTGATGGATGTGTCAAAATTGGGGCGGTCACATATGCGGTCGCGGCCACTAGGGCCTTCGGTGGGGCTCCATTTGGGGCCACGAAGCGTGTGGGGGGTGCCCCAAACTGGGCGCGGCCACACATGCTGTTGCAGCCACTATTGCCTTCGGTGGAGATTCCTATGGGGGCACGGAACGTGCGAGGGGTATGCCCAAATAGGTACGGTCACACATGCGGTCGCTGGCATTAGGGCCCTCGGTGGAGCTCCATATGTGACGACGCAACGTGTGATGGGTGTGCCAACCTGTGCGCGGTCACACATGCGGTCGCTGCAGCTGGGGCCTTCGGTGGGGCTTCTATGGGACCACGACGCGTGTGATGGGTGTGCCAAAATGCGCGCGGCCACTGTGGCTTTCGGCGGGGTTCCTCATGGAGCCACGAAGCGCCCGATGAATGTGCCAACTGTGCGCGGTCACACCTGCGGTCGCGGCCACTGGGGCCTCCCGTGAAGCCATATGTGCCCGCGAAACGTGTGAGGGGTGTGACACAATGGGCGCGGTCGCACATGCGGTCGCGGCCACTTGGGTTGTCGGCGGAGCCCCCCGTGGCCACGGAACGCGCGCGGGGAGCAGAGGAGAGCAGGAGGGGTGAGGGGGCAGCGGGAGGAGGAGGAGCGAGGAAGCGGGGCACTGCCTCTTCAAAACAAGACGGTAATGGAAATCATCTTGGCGAAGGACCGAACCATTTGCAACTGCGAATACCGCATGGTGGGTGCCGCTTTCAGTGGAGATCACCCTGGGGTCACGAACCGCGTGATGTGTGCGCCCAAATGGGCATGCTGTGTGCGGGGGGGGGGTATGTGGACGTGGCCACTGGGGCCGTCGGTGGAGCTCCCCATGGGGCTACGAAACGTGTGAAGGGGGTGAGCCGAAATGGGCATGATGCGGGCGGGGTGAGGGGGGGTGGGGGTATATTGACGCGGCCACTGAGGCATTCGGTGGAGCTCCAAGTGGGGTCACGGACCGTGTGAGGGGTGCGCCGAATTTGCGGATGGGGAGCATGTGAATTGTGCAATTGAAGCCTTCGGTGGGGCTCACTATGGGGCCACGAACCGTGTGAAAGGTGTGCCGAAATGGCGGGGCGGGGGGGGGGGCATGTGAACCATGCCACCGAAGCCTTCTGTGGAACTCCATATGGGGCCGCGAAACGTGTGAGGGGTGTCCCGAACTTGCGGAGGGGAGCCCGCGAACTGTGCCATTGATGCGTTCGGTGGGGCTCCCAATGAGGCCGCGAACCGTGTGAGGGGTCTGCCGACATGTGGCGGTTGCGCCATGCGAGCTCCACAACTGCGACCTTAGGTGGGGCTCGCTATAAGGCAACGACACGTGTCAGTAGTGGGCCAAAACTGTTGTGGCGCCATGCGAGCTGCGCCGCTTGGACCTTAGACGGGGCACCCTGTGGGGCCACGAAACATGTGATGGGTGCGCTGAGATTGCGCGGTGGCGCCATGCGAGCTGCGCCACTGCGGCTTTAGGTGCAGCTCCCTCTGGGGCCAGGAAACGTATGAGGGGTGTGCCAACATAGGGCGGTTGCGCCACGCGGGCTGCGCAACTTGTAGCCAAACGGAGCCCCCTATGGGGTTACGGAGCGTGTGAGGAGTGTGCCAAAATTGTGCGGTGGCGCCATGCGGGCTGCGCCGAGTGGACCTTAGGTGGAGCTCCTTATGGGGCCACGAAACGTGTGAGGGGTGTGCCAACATTCGGCGGTGGCGCCATGCGAGTTGCGCCACTTGGACCTGGATGGAGCTTCCTATGATGCCACGAAGCGTGTGAGCGGTGTACCAAAATGCGGCGGTAGCGCCATGCGAGCAGCGCCGCATGGACCTTAGGTGGAGCTCCCTATGTTGCCACGAAGCGTGTGAGGGGTGTGAAAAAAAACGGGGCGGTGGCGCCATGCAATCTGCGCCACTTGGAACTTAGACAGCTCTCCATGTGGGGCCACGAAACGTATGAAGGGTTCGCCAAAATTGGGCGGTGGTGCCATGTGGGCTGCACCACTGCGACATTAGGTGGAGCTTCTTATAAGACCCTGAAGCGTGTGAGAGGTTTGCCAAAATGGGGCGGTGGTGCCATGCGGGCTGCGCCACTTGGACTTTAGGTGGGGCTCACTATAGGGCCACGAAACGTGTGAGGGGTGTGACGGCATGGATGGTGGTGTGTGTGGGGGGGGGGGGCGGGGGGCGATGATGATGATTACGATGCTGATGAAGGGGATGTGGACGACGATGATGCTGCTGGTGGTGATACTGATGGATGATGGGTGCTGGTGGCGACGGTGACGATGATGCTGATGACGGGGAGAGGGGGGGGGGTCAGCGGGAAGAGGAAGGAGGAAGCTAGCGCTGTCTGTTCAAAGCGATGACCCAATTAGCCTGACGAAGGACCGAACCATCTGCAACTGCGAAGACTGCATGGTGGGTACTGCTTTCACTGGAGCTCCTTATCGGGCCACGAACCGTGTAAGGGGTGTACCGAAATGGGCATGTAATGAGCGGGGAGGGGGCATGAGGACGTGGTCACTGGGGCCTTCGGTGGAGCTCACCATGGGGCCACGAACCGTGTGAGGGAACCCCGGATGGGCATGTTGTGGGCGAGGGGGAGCATGCGGACATGGCCATTGGGGCTTTCGGTGGAGCTCCCGATGAGGCCACGAACCGCCTGAGGGTGTGCCGAAATTGCGAATGGGAGCATGTGCGGTGTGCCGCTGAAGCAATCGGTGGAGCTCCCGATGTGGCCACGAACTGTGTGGGGTGTGTGCCGAAATTGCGGGGGGGGGGGGGCATGCGAACTGTGCCGCTGAGGCCTTCGGTGGAGCTCCCTACGGGGCCACGAACCGTGTACGTGGTGTGCCAAAACGGCGGGGGGAGAGTCCACGTGAACTGTGCCACTGAGGCCGTCGGTGGAGCGGGGCCGCGAACAGCGTGAGGGGTGTGCCAAAATGGGGCAGTGGCGCCATGCGGGCTGCGCCACTTGGACCTTAGGTGGAGCTCCTTATGGGGCCACGAAGCGTGTGAGGGGTGTGCCACAATTCGGCGGTGGTGTCATGCGAGCTGCGCCACTTGGACCTGGATGGAGCCCCATGGGCCACGAAACGTGTGAGGGGTGTGCCAAAAAGGGGCGGTGGCGCCATGCGAGCTGCGCCACTGGGACCTCCGGTGGGGCTCCCTGAGGGGCCACGAAATCTGTGAGGGGTGTGCCAAAATGGGGCGGTGGCGCCATGCGAGCTGCGCCACTTGGACCGTAAATGGAGCTCCCTATGGGGCCACGAACGTGTGAGGGGTGTGCCAAACATGGGGCGAAGTCGCCAGCGATCAGCGCCACTTGTGACCGGTGGTTGTGACTAACTATGGGGCTCCACGAACGTGTGAGGGGTGATGCAAAATGGGGGCGGTAAGTGGCCGCCAATTGCGAGCTGCCTTTCACTTGGACCTGGGTGGGGGCCCCCCTTGCCACGTACGCCGTGTTTGTGAGGGGTATGCCAAAATGCTGCGGTGGCGCCATGCAAGCTGTGCCACTTGGGCCTGGGGGGAGCCCCACATGCGGCCACGAAGCATGTGAGGGGTGTGCTATCATGGGGCGATGGCGCCATGCGAGCTGCGCCACTTGGACCTTAGGTGGGGCTCCCCCTGATGCCACGAAACGTGTGAGGGGTGTGCCACAATGTGGCGGTGGCGCCATGCGAGCTGCGCCACTTAGACCTTAGGTGGAGCTTCCTATAAGGCCACTGAACGTGTGACGGGTGTGCCAAATTGCGGCGGTGGCGCCATGCGAGCTGCGCCACTGCGACCTTAGGTGGGGCTCCCTATAAGGCCACGAAACGTGTGAGGGGTGTGCCAAACTGCGGCGGTGGCGCCATGCGAGTTGCGCCATTTGGGCCTTAGGTGGGGCTCACTATGGGGCAACGAAGCGTGTGAGGGGTGTGACGACATGGATGGTGGGGGCGATGCTGATGATGCCGATGGTGATAAGGGTTATGTGGGTGACGATGATGCTGCAGGTGATGATGCTGATGGATGATGGGCGATCGTGATGATGGTGGCGATGATGCTGATGATGGGGGGGAGGGGTGGGGGGGCAGCGGAAGGAGGAACGAGGACGCGGGCGCCGTCTGTTCAAAACGAGGACCCAACAACACAGGTTGGTTGGGAACACTTGTTGTTTGGGAAAAAACTTCCCAACCAGAAATTCATGCGCGCATATTAGATTATTGGAAGATTGGTTGGCGGAATACATATTGTAATACTACCCGTCTTAACAGTGGGCCCTCCTCCCCTTTGTAAAATGAGATAGGCGCCCCTTGTCTGGGTTGTCAAGTCGGCGCTGTCCTCTGGGTTGTCAAGGTGGCGCACCTCTCAAGTCTCGAAGCGTGCGAGGGGCATGCCATAGTGCGCGGGGGGGAGTGCGAGGGGTTCCGTATTCCCATAACGGTTTTCAGCGGAGCTCCTCATAGGGCCACGAAACATGTGATGGGCGTTGCAATGTGCTGGGGGGGGGCATTCGAACAGTGTCGTTCCAATTTGATTCTGCGGGCCACCACGTGTGAGTGTTGTACTTGAGTGGTGTGGAGTGGACACAACGTGCGACGTCTCGCGATGGGGCCTTAGGCATACCCCCTTATGGGGCAACGAAACGTGTGAGGGGTGAGCGAGAATGCATGGGGGACACCAGAGGTTTTTGATGGCCACTGTATTGGACACGCCCGCAACAGCGTTGGCACTGTTAGCAGCCCACCGCCCATATTATCGGTGTCCTTTGTTTCCCAGTGATCAGACAGCACTGCAATGGCAGTCTCTGTGCCGCATGTGCGACGAAGTCTATGTGGCTGCAGATGATGGCGTGTTCATCGGCGTTTTATTTCCACTGCGACAGGGCAGGCGTCGCATAGGACTGTTCGACCCCAGTCGCGTTGATGCTGGCATCGTGCTGCAGGATGGCCGCCAGACGTGGTTTCGATTGTGGCCACCGCAGCATATTGGGGGCCGCGGCGGCGGCGACGACCCCGACGACGAGTCCGAGGGGCACTTGTCCGTAGCAGAATTCGAGGGCGAGGTCCCTTGGAGGGTCCAAGCATAATGGAGGAGGACGTGGGGGTGGAAGAGGAGGAGGATGAGGAGAAGGTGGAGAAGGAGGAGGAGGAGGGGGGAGGGAGGGAGGATGTTCGGTTTCGCTCGGCGGCCGTCTCGCCTCCCCGTCCCAGGTCGCCAGCGAGAACGGCTCCGACTCCGACGGCGGTGTACCTCCGCCGCCTCCACCGCCACCTCCTCATCCTGCAGATGCTGGGTCAGATCTACGGCGCCAGCTGGTTGTCCGAGGTGGCGGCAAAATGAGGTACTACCGTCGCCCCGACGCCGAGTCCATCATTGAATGCTTGTGCCCAAATCCTGCTCACGGCAAATGCATCAAGACGCTAAGGATGTCAGCATCGGCAAATCCACACGTGTACCCTGCTATGGGCAGGCCGCTGGGTTTCGCTTACGCTTGGCTTTCGAATTGCTCGCAGGGTTCAAAGGAGGAGCACATGGCATTCCGTCCACCTGTCCAGGCACGACGCGTGGCTCGCGTGGCGGGCCGCGCGCGATATGGAGCTGACTGGAGCGAGCTTGAGCGACGGGAGCGGCCTCAACGTGTGGACGAAGGTTCTGAACCAGAAGCTGACCCAGCTGCATTCTGACTGTGGACAGTGCGCAGCTACAGCCTCGAATGTTCGAGGCATGGTTGTGGAAAACGATCAAAAGATGCGTGCTTGTGGATGTCAGTCAACATTCAGCTTTCTGAGGGTCTGAGGGCATTGCTTCCTTGACGTATGTTCCCGCACGTGCGTTGTTTTATTGGTATTCGTGTGCGGCGGCGGTGGCACTGACACTGTCTTGGATCTACCGCACGTTGGAGCTCGACCTGAGAGCGCGCGACCCTTGCATCCGTGCTGCGGACTGGGGGCTGGGGGGTAACTGACACGGGCCACGTGTTTTTGAGCGTTGCTGCTTAGGCGTTGCATGTACAGTCGCTCCTGCAGGGGTACTCCAGAGAGCACCGCAAAGCCATTGTTGCCACGGCTGTGTTCGGTGATTGCAGGAGCCACGGTTGAATCCGACTCGGCAGTCGATTGCGTTCGCTGCAGTTGGTCTCGATGCTCGCGCCCGAAGGGAAGGCGCCTTTTTCGTCCAAGCTACGTGCGAGGCACGCATTGAATAGTTCCGCCACGTTGATAGTTGCACAAAGCGTGCCTCGTTTCGCACACAGATAGGTTCTCCGCTTTTACGTCACTTCTGACGCCATGAAGCTGGCGCCATTTCTGTCCGCGCGGGGCACCCAAGAGGACCCCGAAGAGAACCCGCGATGGCACCAAAACGACATAACGTAACATATCATACCAGAACTTGGCATATCATAGCATACCATACCAGAAGAGATATGTGAACGCACATAGCATACCATAACGCTGCATAGATTCCACGCACTAAGATTAAATAACACAGCATATCCTAACATGATCGAATTTACCATATCAATCATAACATACTATATCAAAGCCACCATGCCCCCCCCCCCGCCAGCATACCATACCATAACATATCATAGCACTCGTACCATAACATACGCGATGCCCTATCATACCCTATCAGCGGGGAGTGGCTGGAGGAAGCCCGCGGATCACGCCTCGTCACCCAAGAGCATTCGGCGCTGGTCCGAGGTTGTCTGGGCGTCTTGGTGGCGTCGTCTTGGTGGTGCCGCCTTGGTGGAGCCGTCTCGGGGGTCGTCTTGGTGGTGTCGTTTTGGGCCGTCTTGAGAGTCCTCTTGGTGGCCGTCTTGGAGGTGCCGTCTTGGGGTTATTGTCTTGGGGGTCGTCTTGGTGGCGCATCTTGGGGGCCGTCTTGGGGGGTGCCTTGGAGGGTGTTTTGGGTGTGTCGTCTTGGAGGTGCCGTCTTGGGGGTCGTCTGGGGGTTGCCGTCTTGGGGGCCGACGTCGTCCTTGTGGCCGTCGTGGCCGTCACCGTCGCAGTGGCCATCATCGTTGTGATGGCCGTGGCCAATACTAACAACAGACGTTGTCGTCGTTGTCATCATGCTACGTGTTGCTATTTCACCATTTGCATGTAGAAGTTGTATTCGCCAAATATTACGTTGTATCCTGCAACAAACCTTCATCATCACCATCGTTTTTATTATCCCTCATCCCTTCTCGCTCTCCTTGTTTTCTGCGTCATGTTCTTATTCGTCATTCCCGTTCTCCCTGTTCCATCCCACTTATTCCTCTCATATCCTCCTTCCGCGCCCCCCTCTCCCCCAATCTTCCAGTTTCGCCCTCCTTGTTTTAGGTTTCAGACGTCGTATGGTTCATCATGTCCTATTTGCAAGCGTCTGCGTATGTTCCCTCTTCTTCATCATCTTAGTTTTTCATCGTCCTCATCATGTTCGTATTTTGCATCTTTCCTTTCAAGTTTCGCCTGCAAGGGGCGCCAGGGGGGGTGATGCAGCAGCTCCTCCTGGCAGGGGGCGCGGATGCCGTCTACTGCCAGCCTGCGCGCGTCGGCGATGTACTACAAGGCACCGCGTTGTTTCTTTCCCTTTTATTGCAGCGAGGGGGAGGAATGGTGAGGGCTGGCATGTATGGGAGCAGCAGTGGGGGCAGGGAGGGGGGCTGTAGAGTTGCAGCCTGCAATGTTTCTCGCGGGGACTGTTGCTGGCGCGCGATTGACAACGGAGAACGGTTTTTGGGAATCTTCACAGCTTTGCTTGGTTTTGCTTCATTGTGCAATTCCTGGTCGGGCCCTGCCA
This sequence comes from Prorocentrum cordatum, assembly GCA_963575745.1. NCBI lineage: Eukaryota > Dinophyceae > Prorocentrales > Prorocentraceae > Prorocentrum > Prorocentrum cordatum. The sequence goes on from CAUYUJ010015403.1 coordinate 23,718, forward strand.
GTGAACTATCAGGATCGTGGCAGGGCACTGGTAGGGCCCCACCAGGGGAGGACCTGCTGATGCAGCCGTTCTGCACAGGTGCATCCCCGCTGGGGCCACTGGCGAAGTCTCGGCAAAGCACTGGTGCGTTCTTGCTGGGCCCCTGGTAGGACTCTAGCACGGTCGCTGCGCGGTCCGTTCGTGGGTCCTGCCGCGGGTTCAGCAGTGCTTTCGCGTGGCCACGCCTAGACATCGTGTGGGGTTGGGTAAGGTTGTCGCTCGGCTTGCGGGGTGCCTGGGCTGGCCTCGGCAGGCGGGCTTCTCGGTGGGGCGTTGGCTGGGCTCCGCCATGGCCTCGCCGCCTGCCAAGGCTTTCCTCGGGGCCATGCGGTGCCCTGGTGTGGCTCCGTCAGGGGGGGGGGTCCTGGGCGGGGCCTGGGGGTGGGGGTCGCGGCCCAGCCCTTGGCGCGCCCCGAGCCACCTGGCGACCGTCTGGGTTTCGGGAGGGGGGCGCACCCCGAACCGCCTGGCGACCATCCGGATTCGGGGCGGGTCGCATCCCGCACCACCCAGAGACCATCGGGATTCGAGGCAGGCCGCATCCCGCACCATCCAGATACCATGTGGATTTGCTAGGGGGGGGGGAAAAACACGCTGGGGGCCATCAAAACACCATCGGGTTTCGTGGTCGCAGGATGGCATCCCGCACCATCAAAATACCATTAAACACAGGGTTTTTGCCTTCCGATGCGCGAATTTTTCAGCATTTTCGGGTTCTTGAGGCCACGATTTCCGATGGTCTTTTGATGGTCCACGGCGCGATTCGCGACCATCCAAACACCATCGCCAAAATGGAGGGGCCGAATCCCGCACCGTCCGACGACCATCTGGATTCGGGCGGGGGCGCATCCCGCACCACCCGACGACCATCTGGATCCGGCGGGGGGCGCATCCCGCACCACCTGGGGGCCATCGGGATTCGAGGGGGGGTGCGCGCATCCCGCGCCATCCAAACCCCATCTGGGCTGGGACTCGGCCCCCTCCCCGTCCCCCCTCCACCCTTCCCCCCTGCCCCCTCCCCCCTCCCCTCCCCCTCCCCCTCCTCCTCCTCCTCCTCCTCCCCCGCCTCCTCTTCCTCCGCGTGTATTTGGAAGGGGTGTGGTCGGGGTGCGGCTATCTCCTGGTCGGAGTCGGCAATGGGGCCCCTGTCAACGCCCTCCTGGCATGGGCCTAGGAGTCTGCTAGGGGCCTATGAGTCCTCCTGCGCCAGATGGGGGCGCAGGGGTCTGGCAGGGGCCGCGGGGATTGGTCGGGGCGCAGGAGTGTGGTCGGGGCTTAGGCGTCTGCGAGGGGCCTCGGCTTTCGGTAGGGGCTTCTGGGTTTGCTAGGGGGGTGTAGGCGTCTGCTAAGGAACTGTGAGTCCGCTAGGAGCCTGGGCGTCTGCCAAGGGATTCTGGGTCTGCTATGGGAGAAGGCGTCTGCCAGGGGCGCCGCAGTCTGCATGGCGCCCTAAGCGCCTGCTAGGGCCTTGGGAATCTGCTAGGGGCCAAGGCGTTTGCCCGACGCCTCGGGATGTGCCAGGGGCCTGGGCGTCTGCCAGGTGCGGGGGGGACTGCTAGGTGCAAAGTAGTCCGATCGCAGGGGCGTCTGCTAGGGGCCGAGGCGTATGCTAGGGCCGTCGGCGTCTGCTAGGTGCCCAGGGGTCTGATAGGGGCCTACGAGTCTGGTCGGGCTCCAGGCGTTTGCTAGGGGGCTCGGGGTCTGCTCGGGGCGTGGGCGTCTGCTGGGGGTCTAGGGGTATGCTGGGTGCCTGGGCGTCTGCCAAGGGCTTATGAGTTTGCGAGGGCAGCGGGCGTTTGCGAGGGGTCTAGGGTCTGCTCGGGGCCTAGGCGTTTGCGAGGGGCCTGGGGGGTCTGCTAGGTGCCTAGGCGTTTGCTAGGGGGGCAGGCGCCTGCTAGGTGCCCACGAGCTTGCTAAGTGCCAGGCGTCTGCTAAGGGCCCAGACGCCTGCTGGGGGCATAGGAATCTGTTTGGGGCCTAAGCGCATGATAAGGGCCCAGGCGCACGCAAGGGGCACAGGCGTCTGCTCGAGTGTGCTAGGGGCCCAGGCGCCTGCTAGGGTTTTGGGGCTCGGCAGGGGCCTGGGCACCAGCTGGGGCATGGGTGTCCGCAGAAGGCTACGGCGCCTGCTCGGGCCCTAGGAGTTCGGATGGGGCTCGGGCACCTGCCAGGTGCCTAAGAGTCTGCCAGGGGGCCTACGCGCGCGCCCAGGGGGTTTCCATGCGAGCTGCGCGGCTTGGACTTGGAGTTGGCCTCCTCATGGGGCACCGAGGCGTGCGAGGGGTGTCCCAAAATTGGGCGGTGGCGCCATGCGAGCTGAGCCACCGTGACCTCAGGAGCTCCCTGTGGGGCCACGAAACGTGCGAGGGGTGTGCCAAAATTGGGCGGTGGCGCCACGCGGGCTGCACCACTGCGACCTTAGGTGTGGCTCGCTATGGGGCCGCGAAGCGCGTGAGGGGTGTGCCAACATGGCGCGGTGGCGCCATGCGAGCTGCGCCGCTTGGACCTTAGGCGGGGCTCCCTGTGGGGCCACGAATCGCGTGGGGTGTGTGCCAAAACGGGTCGGTGGTGCAATGCGAGTTGCACCATTGTGCCTTAGGTGGGGCTCCCGATGGAGCAGCGAAACGTGTGAGGGGCGTGCCAAAATGTGTCTGTGGCGGCATGCGAGTTGCGCCACTTGGGCCTTAGGCGCCCCCCACTGTGGGGCAACGAAACGCGCGAGTTGTGTGCTAAAATAACGCGGTGGCGCAATGCGAGCTGCACAATTTCGACCTTACGTGGGGCCCCGATGGGAGCCACGGGACTTGTGAGGGTGTGCCGAAATAGTGCGGTGGCGTCATGCGAACAGCGCCATTGCGACCTTCGGTGGGGGTCAATGTTGGGCCGCGACCCGTGCGAGGGGTGTGCCGAATGGGGCGGTGGCGCCATGCGAGCTGCATCGCTGCGACCTTAGGTGGGGCTCCCGATGGGGCCACGAAGCGCGCGGGGGTGTGCCAAAATGCTGCGGTGGCGGTATGCGAGCTGCGCCACTTGCACATTAGGTGGGGCTCTCTGTGGGGCCACGAAACGCGCGAGGGGTGTGACGACGTGGGCGGTTGTGGGGGGGGGGCGATGATGACTGTGACGATGGTGATGAGGAGGGTGTGGGCGGCGATGATGTTGCAGGTGACGATGTTGGCGAATGGTGGGTGATGGTGATGGTGGCGACGATGGCGCTGCTGATGGAGAGGGATGGGGAGCAATTTGGGGAGGAAGGAGGACGCGGGCGCAGCCTGTTCAAAACGACGACCCCGCAACACAGGTTGGTTGGGAATGGCCTGTCGAAGGGCCCAACCACATGCAGCTGCGAGTGCAGCGTTATGGGTACCGCTTCCAGTGGAGCTCACCCTGGGGCCGCGAACCGTGTGAAGGGGCGTGCTGAAATTGGCGCGCGGTGTGCGTTTTTTTGGAGGGGGAAGCATGTGGATGTTGCCACTTGCGCCTTCGGCGGGGCCCTCCATGGGGCCACGAAGCCTGTGATGGGGCGTGCCGCAATGAGCGTGCTGCTGCGGGCGGGGGGGGGGGGGCTGCGGACGCGGTCACTGGGGCCTTGGGTGGAGCTTCATATGGGGCCACGAAACGTGCGAGGGGTGCGCCGACATAGCGCAAGGGAACATGTCAACTGTGCCACTGAGGCCTTCGGTGGAGGTCCCTATGGGGCCACGAACCGTGTGAAGGGGTATGCTGACATTGCAGGGGGGGCTAGGTGAGTTGTGTCACTGAACCCTTCGGTGGAGCTCCTTATGGGGCAACGAAGCGTGTGAGGGTTGTGCGGACATGGGGGGGTGGCACTAATTGGCTGTCTTCGGGGCCACGAATTGGCTGTCTTCGGGGCCACTAATTGGCTGTCTTCGGGGCCACTAATTGGCTGTCTTCGGGGCCACTAATTGGCTGTTTCGGGGCCACGAATTTGATGTTTCGGGCCACTAATTGGCTGTTTCGGGGCCAGTCGCTAACTGCCACTAATTGGCTGACTGGTGTTGTGAGGATTTCGAGCGGTGCCATGCGTTTGCTTCTGCACCCCGATGTGAGGTCCATGGCGCTCAGAAGAGTCAAGCATATCAGTGTGATGCGTTTGTTGCCCAAGTTCACTTTGTTTTCTTGCACAGCGCAGTTCCAAGTGATACTCGCCTTCCCCTCGCAATTTTGTTGGAACGGGCCATGGCCCAACGTGGTTCAGAATCTGGAGGGCAGAATGTATCCGTGGAAGGGCGCTTGCTCCTGAATCACGCTCTTGCCCGTAATTGCGCACCCGGTGGAGGGCTCGAGGTGCGCCAAGTCAAAGGCGACCTTCGCATAGCGGGCACAGTGACTATTCTTCCAGTTGAGTGCCAGGGGAGCGCTTCTTCAGCAGATGTACGTCAGAAGCCACTCACTATTATGCTTCAAGCTCAAAGCCCTATCGGCCCACAGGCGTGTCCTCCATTTCCAGAAGAATCTTGGGCCCCTCCACCACCTGAGGCTGCTCCAGGACCAGCGGCTGGCCGCAGCGAAGCTCATGGACAAGGGGAACAGCCAGTCTCTCAGGCTGTACCGAGTGCTGCTGAGTGGGAGGCTGTATCTCAGGAGGCGCCTGCTCTTGAATGTCCGTTCGAGTTGGATTTCAACGACTTCGACTTCGATAGCGCCAGGGGCGTTGACATGGCTGTGGCTGATGGACTGCGTCCGCAGATCTCGGTGGGTGAGGAGGGCGACGCCGCTTCCGCTGGCGCGAGCTCTGTCGGCAATACCCACCTGCCTTCAATTGCCGATCCAGTCGAGGTTGCCGATTCCCCTGAGGCCGCAGACAATACGCCTTCTGAGCCTTCTGGCAGACCCGCTTCGTCTATGCTAAAGCGGATTCTGACAGACCCGCACATGCCCGATGGTCATCGCCAAAGATCCGATGATGTGGAAGATGATCCTTTCGGTGCCCAGCAGCTTGTGGATGCTGAGGAGTTATTGGGCGAACTGACGCAGACGCGCAACTGAAGGCACTTACGTAACTATGGTGATATACTGGATTATGGTGTGATACGCTCGAGTATGGTGGTATTCTTCATTGACTGTTGCTCTGTTGATGTAGTTCATGCCGTGATGTATTTCACTAAATAATTGTCTATGCCAGTACGGTGCACGCCATTCCATGAGTTACTTTATGACGTGATCTACGTTTCGCTTGTCTGCGAGAGCTGGGCTGTCAGACACCAGGGGCTGCCACCAGCCTCCAGAGGTGCACTCGTTCAGTATGGTTACCACGTCCGCTGAAATTAACTCGTGCGTCATTGCTTTGTTGGTCTTAGTTCTTCTGTGACTGTGCCCACACTCCACCCAGGACCCCAAGTTCACTGTGTCACAGTACATACTCAAACGTTCACAATACATAATCGTTATCGCAGTACATAAGGGTTCTTAACGTACCGAGTACATAACGCACTACCACAGTTGATCAACATGCTCTCACATCATATACTCGAATTAGTTGCCGCAGCGCTTTGCAGTAGGCAGTAGGTGTGAGCAGTACCAGATGTACTACGTAGCAGCGTTGCATTTACGGCGCTGGTGTGAGCGGCATACGATCATGGTGCATAGGCAGTATATGGTGTGTATTCCCTGCATGGTGCGTATGTCATATATTTTGAAACGCTTCCGAAGTACACGAAGCATTGTCATCCCCGCCTCTCCCCCGTCCATCTCCTCGTTGCCCTTTTGGCACCAACTCTGCCGTCTTGGGGGTGTCGTCTTGGTGGTGCCGTCTTGGTGGAGCCGTCTCGGGGGTCGTCTTGGTGGTGTCGTCTTGGGGGCCGTCTTGGGAGGCCTCTTAATGGCCGTCTTGGGGGAGCCGTCTTGGGGTTATTGTCTTGGGGGTCGTCTTGGTGGCGCATCTTGGGGGCCATCTTGGGAGGGGGGTGTCTTGGGGGTGCAGTCTTGTCTTGGGGTACCGGATTGGGGGGCCCCCCAGTCAAAGCGTTGCCGTTGCCCTGCGATCTGAACGTGTTTCGATGTACCTTGCGCCTTCCGACATTGACAGTGTACCTTCCGACTTCCGACGTCGGGCTGTATAGGCTCTTTAGTGGCACACTTGGACTCGGGTTTTTTGTTCAACAGGATACAGGACTTCCAAGATCAGTCTTTTCTGTGCGCGATGGCATTGACTACCGCCGCGCCCGCCGCCCTTGCCAACCAGAACGGGCTGCCACCACAGGGGCAGGTAGTGGCGGCGGCGGTGCTGCCCCAGACTCGCGGCCGCGCGATGATCTGCTGTGGGTGCGACGTCCTTTCCACGGACTGGGCATTCCCATAGAACCTGTTGGGGGCCCGTTTGTGTGTCTACCCCCGTGGCTCTCGAGTTTTCTTTCTCCGCATGTTAACCCCCTCCCCCCGTTAAGTAGAGTGGGTGGGCGGGGCGGTGGTCTACCCGCTTCCAGGGCCCCGCTTCGGGTGGTCGGAGGGGGGACTTGAGGAGGGCGGGGCAGAGGGAGGGTGAGGGGGAGGAGGAGGAGGAGGAGGAGGAGGACGACGACGATAACGACGACGACGACGACCACGACCAAGGAGGAGCTGGAGGAGGAGGAGGAGGAGTGGGACGACGTGACGAGGGGGGAGTGAGTTTTGTTTTGGGGCGCCATCTCAAGGAGAAGCCTTTCGGCGCCAACTCAGAGGGTGGCGTTGGCCCTCTATGCCAGGATTGCGTCGGGGAGATCGGGAGGCGTCGCATTTTCAAGGATGTTGACAGCGCTGCGTTGGCCTTTCGTGAATCCCCGACCCTGAAAGAGCAGTGGAAGCGGACCCGCGACCTGTCATCGGATCACCCTTCGGGTTTCAATCAGAGAGTTGCTTCCACGTTGGGTTCTTCTACTGATATATATGTTGAGTGCCTCTGTCTTAACGCTGCTGAACTGGAGTACCTGTCGAAGAAGAAGAAGAGATCCTTCAAGGTTGCGCCCTTCAACGGGTGGACGCTCGACGGTCGCCCAGAGCAGTGCTATGCCATCATGATAGACCTTCCGTACCATGAGACTGCTGCATACCGCAGGGTGAAGGTGTCTCTCGGCTCGGCTACGGAGCTAGAGATCTTGCACGCGGACCAGCGCTCGGCGCCTTTTCAGTCTCAAGGCTTTCTCCAGTGGCAGATGTGGACAGCTGAGCGGTGCGACGCCATTGGCCACAAACAGCTCCTCGGCACCACCACCCGCGTCTCGCAGATCAAGGGCAAGCAGGACGAGCTGCGCAAGAGGAAGTCTTTGGACTGCTACTCGGAGGCCGAGATGGTGAGGTTCGGCAAGGCGTCCAAGAAAGGCACCCCAGCAGGAGAGGACGACGATGACATGGGAGGTGATGCTGACGACTGGCGGTCGACCGTCACTGGGATGCCTGCTGGGTCCACTGCGAGTGGTTCTGGAGGTCGTGGTTCGGCTGATGCTACGGTTCCGAGGGCCTTCGGCATCCCTACCGACAGCCTCGGCGCCGTGCGTGGCCTCGTGGTTCCGTTCAACTTCGAGTCAGCTGCTCGCTCGACGACCCCCGTGCCCAAGGACCTTCAGCGCTCGCCTTCCCCAGGTAGCCGACCTGGCGGGTCAGCCACTAAACGGGCACCGAGCGTCAACCTGGACGATGCGGCCTCGGCGGCTGCGGGCAGCGCTAAGAAGTGGACGCCCTGCCCCAAAGATCCAAAAGATAAGGCCTTCTACTGGATCCAGGAAAACAATCTGACAGACATCCTTGACGAGAAGTCCCTCGGCAAGGAGAGGTCCGAAGGCAGCGACTGCTTGGGCAAGTTGGCGAATAAGAAGGAGCTCAGCGGCGTGTGGAGCATGCTTCGTGATCACATGACCCTCGTAGACATCTGCTGGAAGGTCAAGGCCAGCGCAGTGAACCAGCTCGACAACAGGGGCGAGGCGGCGCACCACGCGACGCTGAAGAAGCACAAGGTGAGGTACCCGTTCCGCATGCAGGACTTCATGACCAAGCGCCTCCTGAGGAAGAGGGCGAAGGCTTTCGAGACTGCGTCGGCGGCCACGTCGCAGAGCGACATCGGCCTGTGCCCCTCCGAACAGCCCGAGCTTCAGGATAATCCGAAAAGGAATGGCGATGAGGAGGGTGAAGAGGAGGAGGAGGAGGAGGAGGAGGAGGGGGTGATGATGAGGAGGAGGAGGGGAGGGAGATGGGGAGGAGGAGGAGGAATGGCGGATAATGAGGAGGAGGAGGAGGGGGGATGATGATGATGATGTTGGTGGTGGTGATGATCTTCATCACAATCATCAACATCACCACGATCAACATACCATTGTCATCATCATCACCACCATCAGTACCATGATCATCACCACCATCATCACCACCATCATCACCACCATCAGTACCACGATCACTACCAGCACCACCACCACCATCATCACCATCAGCAGCACCATCACCATCAAACACACCAGCAAGTGATCAACAACATGTACCCAAGAAGCGGAGGTCAGCGCCCCCGCCTCGGAGTCGATCTTGGGCAGTCTTAGCCGTCGTGGGGGCTGTGTTGAACCATCTCGGGGCGGTTCGGGGCCAGCATCCATCCATAGGTGGCCCTCTTCCGTTCTCAATCCTGTCGCCGTCTCGGCCCGCGAGGGCATGGCCCCCCCTACCGCGCCCCAGGGGCGGGTGCGCATGCGACCACCGCAGCCTGCTGCGCCGCCGCCTCCGCACCTGCTCGTGGGCAGACCGCCGCACCCCGTGGCGACTTCCAAGTTTCAGGGCGGGCCTCCGCTGTCGTGTACTCAGCCTGCTCCCAGTGCGGCTCCCCCAAGGCCGACCTCCCGACCTCCCGAGCCGCGCGGCGAGGTGCAGCAGGCAGATGGGGTCGCACCCATCAGGCGGCCCCTCGCGATCCACAGCGATGAGGACAGCCGCCAACTGCCAGAGAGTGCCACCGCCACCGACAGCGGTCGCGCTTGCTCCGAAGCCAGCGATGACAGTGTTGGCTCTGCTGACTGCTCTGGTGGCAAGCCCGATCCTCGGCCGAGCGGCGGTGGACATGACGTGCTCCGCCAGCCCAGGGTCCACGGAATCGACTTCCTCGACCGCAGCGGCAACCTGGTGCACGTGTCGGCCGAAATCGTGGCATGTGCCGAGGAGTGCGACGACCTCTTCGAGGCGCACAGGGCTGCTGAAGAGCGGCACAGACTCGCACAGCAATTGGCAGCAGAAACGTGTCCAGCAAGTGTTGAAGCAGCCGTCGCATGGCAGACCTCTGAGGGAATCGCAGATGGCGCGACGTCGGGCTTGCCAGACGAGGTCAGAGACCAGCTCCGCCACTGGGTACGCAGCACGCGGCACCGCCGCTCCAGCTGAACAGGACTGCCAGGGAACAAAAACCTTGACACCATCACATCAATGTTCTCCTCGTCCTCCTCCCTCGCGCCTCCCCCCCCCCCCTCCCCCGCCTCCTCTTCCTCATCCTCCTCTGCCTCCTCCTCCCCCTCCTCCTCCTCCTCCTCCTCCTCCTCGCCTGTTCGCCTCATCCCTCCGCCCCCTCCCCCCTCGGGGGGGGAGGGGGATTGGCGGGGGAGAGGAGGAAGGGGGGGGGATTGAAGGAGGGAGGAGATGCTCCCTTCATATAAAGACTCGGTAGGGTCCACAACGAACCCTGCATTACCATTTTTTTTTTTTTTTTTTTTTTTTTTTTTTTTTTTTTTTTTTTTTTTTTTTTTTTTTTTCTTTCCCCCAGTGCTTGCGCCTCAACGCCGCAAGCACCCCCTACGAACAGCGACGTTCCCGTTCGCAACTTCCTCAGCTGTTACTTCGGGTTTCCAGGAGGCCCTGATACGTTCGGTGGAAACCCATATGGTGCCACGAAGCGTGTGAGGGGTGTGCCAAAATAGGCGCGGTCACACATGCGGTCGTGGCCACTGGCGCCTTCGGTGGACCTCCCTATGAGGCCTCGAAACGTGCGAGGGGTGTGCCACATGTGCGCGGTTACACTTGCGGTTGCTGCCGCTGCCGCATTCGGTGGGGCTCCCGATGGGGCCACGAAGCGTGTGAGGGATGTGCCTAAAGTGGCGCGGTCGCACATGCGGTCGCGACCAGTCGGACATCTGGTGGAGCTCCCTGTGGGGCCGCGGAACGTGTGAAGGGATTGCCAAACAGAGCGCGCCCACGCGTGCGGTCGCGGTCACTTGGGCCTTCGGTGGAGCGTCTAAGGGGGCGCGAGACGGTTGAGAGGGGTGTTCCAAACAGAGCGTGGTCACACATGCGGGCACGGCCACTGGGGGCCATCGGTAGCTACGTTTGGTGCCACGAAGCGGGCGGGGAGTGTGCAGCAATGTGGGCGGTCTCACATGCGGTCGCGGCTTCTGGGGCCTTCGCTGGAGCTCCTTATGGTGCCACGAAGCGTGTGAGGGGTGTGCCAACATAGGCGCGGTCACACATGCAGTCGTGGCCACTGGGGCCTTCTGTGGAGCTCCCTATGGGGCGTGGAAGCGTGCGAGGGGTGTGGCAAAATGGGAGTGGTCACGCATGCAGTCGCGGCCGCTGGGGCCTTCGGCGGAGCTCCTCATTGGTCCAGGAGGCGCGTGGGGTGAACCAACGTGTGCGAAAACACGCATGCGGTCGCTGCCACTGGGGCCATCGGTGGAGCCCTATGTGGGTACACGAAGCGTGTGAGGGGTGTGCCAAAATTGCCGCGGTCACACCTGCGGCAGTTGCCATTGGGGGCTCGGTGGGCCCCACTATGGGGCAACGAGGCGCGTGAGTGTTGTCTAAACGACCGCGGTCACACATGCGAGCGCTTCCACTGGGGCATTCGGTGGAGCTCCATATGCGGCCGCGAAACGTGCGAGTGGTGCGCCAACATGGGAGCGGTCACACATGCGGTCGCTGCCACTGGGGCATTCGGTCGAGCTAATTGTGGGGCCATGAAACGTGGGGGGTGTGCCAAACTGTGCGCGTGCACACGTGCGAACGCGGCCACTGGCCTTCGGTGGGGCTCCTTGTGGGTCAGCGAAACGTGCGAGGGGTGAGGGGCGTAAATTGGCGCGGTCACGCATGCGGCTGCGGCCGCGACAGCATTCGGTGGACCCCCATATGGGGCCACGGAGCGTGTGATGTGCGCGACAGCATGAGCGCGGTCACACTTGCGATTGTGTCCGCGAAGGCCTTCGGTGCAGCTCAAATTTGGCAACGAAGCATGTGAAGGATGTGTCGCAATGGGCGCGGTCACACATGCGGCCGCTGCCATGGGCGCCTTCGGTGGAGCCCCCTATGTGGCCGCGAAACGCGTGGCGGGCGTGCCAAGCTGGGCGCGGGCACACATGCGGTCGCTGCCATTGGGGCCTCAAGTGGGGTTCCTTATGGGGCCGCGAAACGTGTGAGGAGTGTGCCAACATGAACGTGATCATACATGCGAACGCTGCCACTTGGGCGTTCGGTGGGGCTCCCACTTGGGCAACGGGACTTGTGAAAGATGTGCCAACTTGGGCGTGGTACACATGCGGTCGCAGCCACTGGGGTCTTCGGTGGGGCTCTGTATGGGGCCGCGAACTGCGTGAAGGATGTGCCAACAGGGGCGCAGTCACACATGTGGTTGCGGCAACTAGTGCAGTCGGTGGAGCTCCATATGGGGCCAAGAAGCGTGTGAGTGTATGCCTACATGAGCGCGGTCGCACATGCGGCCGCTGCCATTGGCGCCGTCGGTGGAACTCCCTATGGGGCGCGCGAAGCGTGTGAGGGGCGTGCCAGAATTGTCGCGGTCACACGCGCGGTCGCGGCCATTGGGGCCCCCAATGGGCTCCACATGGGGCCGCGAAGCGTGTGAGGGGTGTGTGTCAAAATAAGTGCGGTCACACAAGCGGTCGCGGCCATTGGTGCCTTCGGTGGAACAACCTCTGGGGCCACGAAACGTGTGAGGGGTGTGCAAACATGTGCGCGGTCACACATGCGGTCGCGGCCATTAGGGCCTCCTGTATAACTTCGTATGTTGCCACGGACCGTGTGAGGGGTGTGCTAATTTTGGCGCGGTCACACATGCGGTTGTTGCCACTAGGGCCTTCGGTGGAGCCCCCTCATGTGGCCACGAAACTTGTGAAGGGCGCGCCACAAGTTACGCGGAAACACATGCGGTCGCGGCCACTGGGGCCTTCCGTGGAGCTCATTGTGGGACCAGGAAGCGATGAGGGGCGTACCAAAATGGGCGCGGTCACACATGCGGTCGCTGCCACTGGGACATTTGGTGGAGCTCCCTATTTTGCCACGAAGCGTGTGAAGGTTGTGCCCAAATGGCAGCGGTCACGCATGCGAGCGCGGCCGCTGTGGCCTTCGTGGGGTTCTCCATGGGGCCGCGAAACGTGTGAGGGGCGTGCGTAAAATTACGCGGTCGCACATGCGGTTGCGGCTACCAAGGCCTTCGGCGAAGCTCACCATGGGGCCATGAAGCGTGCGCAGAGTATGTCAAACTGGGCGCGGTCATATATGCGGGCACGGCCACTGTGGCCGTCGGTGGAACTCTATGGCAACGAAACGCACGAAGGATGTGTCCACATGTGCGCTGTCACACATGCGGTCGCGGCCACTGTGGCCTTCGGTGGGGTTCCATATGGGGCCACGGAACGTGTGAGGGGTGCGCGATAATGCGCGCGGTCAAACATGCAATCGCGGCTTCTAAAGCCTTCCGTAGGGCTCATCCTGGGGCCACGAAGCGCGCGACGGCTGTCCCAAATTGTGCGCGGTCACGCATGCGGTCACGGCCACTGGTGCCTTCGGTGGATGTCCCTGCGTGGCCACGAAGCGTGTGAGGTGTGTGTGTGTGTGTGCCAGAATGACACAATCACGCCTGCGGTCGCGGCCACTGGGGCGTTCGGCGGAGCTCCCTGCGGTGCCGCTAAACGGGCGAGGGGTGCGCCAGAATGTGCGCGGTCACACATGCGGCCGCGGCCTGTGGGATCTTCTGCGCAGCTCCTTGTGGGGCAGCGAAACGTGTGCGGGTGTGCCAACGTGGGCGCGGTCATGCATGCGGTCGCGGCAATTCGGGCATTCGGCTGAGCTCCCCATGGGGCCACGAAACGTGTGAGGGGTGTGCCAAAACTGTGCGCTGTCACACATGCGGTCGCGGCCACTGGGGCCTTCGGTGGACTAACCTGTGGGGCAACAAAACGTGTGAGGGGTGTGCCAACATGCGCGCGGTCACACATGCGGTCGCGGCCAGTGTGGCCTTCTGTTGGGCCCCCTATAGGGCTCCGAAGCGTGTGCGGGGGGTGTGCCAACAATGTGGCTGCCCAGGCGGTCGCGGCCACTGGGGCTTCCAGTGGAGCTTCCGATGCAACCACGAAGCGTGCGGGGCGTGCCAAAACGTGTGCGACCACGCAGCATGCGGCCACGGCCACTGGGGCCGTCGGTGGAGCTACCTCTGTGGTCACGGTACGTGTCAGGGTATGCTAACTCAGCGCAGTCACACATGCGGTGGCGGCCATGGGGGCCTTCGGTGGAGCTCATGGGGTGCCACGAAACGTGTGAGGGGGCGCCAAAATGAACGCGGCCACGCCTGCGGTCGTGGCCACTGGGGCCTTCGGTGGAGCTCCGTGTGGGGCCGACAAACGAGTGAGGGTGTACCAAAATGCGCGCGGTCACACATGCGGTGACAGCTACTAGGGCTTTCGGTGGAGTTCCTATGGGGCTAAGAAGCGCCCGAGAGGTGTCCCAAAACATGCGCGGCCACACATGCGGTCGCGGCAACTGGTGCATTCGGTGGAGCTGCCGATTCTGCCACGCGGCGTGTGGGATGTGTGCCAAACAGTGCGCGGTCACACATGCTGTCGCGGCCATTGGGTGCCTTCTGTGGAGCTCCATATGGGGCCACGAATCGTGTGAGGGGTGTGCTAGATTGAGCGCGGTCGCGCACGCGGTCGCGGCCACTGGGGCCTTCGAATGGGTTCCCGATGTGGCCACGAAACGTGTGCGGGTGTGCCAAAGTGAGCGCGGTCATGCATGCGGTCGCGGCCACTGGGGCCTTCGGTGGAGCTCCCTATGTGGCTACGCAACGTGTGAGGGGTGTGCCAACATGTGCGCGGTCACACATGAGGTCGCGGCCACTGGGGCCGTCGGTAGAGCTCATAATGTGGCCACGAAGCGCGCGAAAGGTGTGCCGATGTCAGCGCAGTCACAATTCCGATCGCGGCCACTGGGGCCTTCGGTGGGGCCCCTATGGGGCCACGAAGCGTGTGAAGAGTGCACCAAAACAAGCGCGGTCACACATGTGGTCGCGGCCACTAGGGCATTCGGTGGAGCTCCCTATGGGGCAGCGAACATGGTGACTCGTGTGTCAAAGTGATCGCAGTCACACATGCGGTCGCTGCCATTGGGGCCTTCGGTGAAGCCCGTTATGTGGCCACGCAGCGTGTGAGGGGTGTGCAACAATAGGGGGGCGGCCGCACATGCCGCCGCGGCCACCGAGGCCTTCGGTGGAGCTCCTTCTGGAGCCACGAAACGTGTGAGGGGTCGTCCAAACTGGGCGCGGCCGCACATGCGGTCGCGGTCACCAGGGCCTTCGGTGGAGCTGCCGATGTGGTCACGAAGCATGTGATGGGTGTGCCACAGTGGGCGCGGTTACACATGTGGTCGCGGCCACTGTGGCCTTAGGTTGAACTCCCTCTGGGGCCAAGAAACGTGTGAGGGGTGAACCAAGATGCGCGCGTTCACACATGCGGTCGCGGCCATTGGGGCCTTCGGTGGAATTCCTTAGCTGGCAACGAAACGTGTGAGGGTGTTCCAAAATGCGCGCGGTCGCACAGGCGGCGGCGGCTACTGTTGCCTTCGGTGGAGCTCCCCATGGGGCCAAGAAGCGTGTGTCAGTTTTGCCAACATGTGCGCGGCCATAACTGCGGCTGCGGCCAGTGGGGCATTCGATGGAACTTCCTCTCTGGGGCCAAGAACCGTGTGAGGGGGGTGCCAACATGAGTGCGGTCACACCTGAGTCGGGGCCATTTGAGCAGTTGGTGGGGCTCTCTATACGGCCACGAAGCGTGTGGATGGGGGTGCCAAAATTGACGCGGTCACACATGCGGTCGCGGCCACTGGTGCATTCGGTGGCGCTCCCTATGCGGCCACGAAGCGTGTGAGGGGTGTACCAAACATGCGCGCGGTCACACATGCGGTGGCGGCTACTGTGGCCTTCGGTCGGCTCCCTATATGGCCACGAAAGGTGTGGGGGGTGCGCCAACATGTGGGCGGCCACGCATGCGGTCGCGGCCATTGGGGCCTTCGGTAGGGCCCCCTATGGGGCCACGAAGCGTGTGAAGGGGTTTCAAACTGGGCGCGGCCACACATGCGGCCGCGGCCACTTGGGCTTTCGGTGGGGCCCCCCATGCTGCCACCAAACGCGTCAGGGGTGTGCCACAATCCGCGCGGGCACAAACATGGTCGCGGCCACTGGGGCTTTCGAAGGGGGCACCGATGAGGCCACGAAACACGTGAGGGGTGTGCCAATATGAGCGCAGTCACACATGCGGTGGCGGCTATTGGGGCCTTCGGTGGAGCTCCCATATGCCGTAACGAAACGTGTGAGGAGTGTAACAAAATGTGCGCGGCCACACCTGTGGTCGCGGCTACTGGGGCCTTCGGTGGAACTTCCCATGTGGTCACGAAACGGGTGAGGGTGTGCCAAAGATGGTGCAGTCACACATGCAGTCGCGACCAATGGGGCATTCGGTGGAACTCCCTTTGGGGCCACAAAGCGTGTGAGGGGCGTACCAAAATGCGCGCGGTCACACATGCAGTCGCGGTCACCAGGGCCTTCGGTGGAGCTGCCGATGGGGCAACGAAAACTGCGAGGTGTGTGTCAGAATGGGCGCGGTCCCCATGCTGCCGCGGCCACTGGGGGCCGTCGGTGGAGCTCCCTATGGGGCCAAGAAGCGTGTGAGGGGTGTGCCGCAATGGGGCGCGGTCACACATGCGGTCGCGGCCACTGAGGCCTTCGGTGGGGCTCCCTATGAGGCCACGAAGCGCGTGAGGGGTATGCCAGAATGTGCGCAGTCACACATGCGGTCGCGGCCACTAGGGGCTTCGGTGGAGCTCCCAAGGAGGCCACGAAACGTGTGAGGGGTGTGCCACAATGGGCGCGGTCACACATGCGGCCGTGGCGACTGGGGTCTTCGGTGGAGCTCCCTATGGGGCCAAGAGACGCGTGCAGAGTGCAGAGGAGAGCAGTAGGGAGGAGGGAGCAGCGGGCGAAGAGGAGGAGTGAGGTAGCGGGGCGCTGTCTCTTCAAAACGACGACCCAACACCACAGGATGCTCGAGACAAGCTTCCCAGCCAGGCAACCACGCACGCACGTTTCGTTGCTGGAAAATTGTTCAGGGAATCAACAGTAGTGCAATAGGAACCGTCTTAATAATAGGCGCCCCCCTTTCGATTATGCAGCGCGCGCCCCCCGTCTGGGTTGTCAAGTCGGCGCCCCCCTCTGGGCTGTCATGCGGGCGCCCCCCTCAGGTCCCGAAGCGCGCGAGGGGCGTGCCAGACTGTGCGGGGGGGGGGGGGAGGGGGAGGGGTATTCTATTCCCATAACCAAAGTCCAGCGTGGCTCCTTATGGGATCACGAAACGCGCGGCGGTCGTGGCACTATGCCAGGTGGGCCAAATGCTGGGGAAGCCGCATGCGAACAAGGGAAACTGCGGACCACAACGTGTGTGTGGTGTTCCGGAGTGGTGTGGCGTGGACACAGCATGCGGCGTTTCGCGGCCGGGTTTTCGGCATATTCCTCATGGGGCAATGAAACGTGTGAGGGGCGTGCCACAGTGCATGGGGGTGCCGCGTGCGAACACTCACATACAGTGTTTCTGTTGGGGCCCCCTGTGGGGCCTGTGGAGCCACGAGACGTGTGAGGGGTGTGCCAGAATGTGTGAGTGGGGGGGTGCCAGATGCGAGCATTACCATAGTGGCTTTCAGTGGGTGGTGGGCCCCTCGATGAGGCCACAAAGCGTTTGATGGATGTGCCGGCGTTCCAGGGCCCAGGGCGGGGGCCGCCTGCGCTCCATGCCATTGTGATTTGCGCTGTGGTTTCTAGTCCAGGGCGGGTGTACTACAGTCCACATGCGCGGCTCGTTTTCGAAGTAGTGCCGTGCCAATCCGACTTTCCTTTTCCGTATGATTCAGATTCAGATGCATTTCATTCCCCATGAGGATTTCGTGATGGAGTGCTTGACTTTCACACTGACTGGTGACGTCCTGGCACAGGAGTTCGACCCCGAGGCGCCGTCGCTGCGGAACGGCGGGAGCACGGTGAAAGCAGAAGCTCGATTTCGCCATGGAGTTCTTCATCACGGAGGTGCTGTGCTCGTGGATCCAGAGGGAAGCCGCGGCGTCGAACGCAGTGCTCTCGCTCTCCAAGGCAGCGCTGGCGGTGCTGAACCAGGACTTGCGCAGGGTTGACTTCCCTGGAGAGGTGAAGAAGGAAGCTGTGGAGATGAGGTCTGTGATGAAGGTGCTGCAGTCACTGTTCCACTCCGCAGACGATGCCGCCACCTTGGCAAGCAAGCTGGACATGCTGAAGGAGCTGGAGGCCGCGGAGGCGGAGAACACCGATGGCATTGCGGCGTTGGTCATGAGTTCTATGAAGGGCTCGCCTTATTACGCGGACCTTCTGACGCGTCTGTCTGCTTGCCAGCCTGCCTGGGACAAATACGGTACCCAGATCAGTACTTCGCAGGAGTGGTTCGATGGCTTTGATGACTCGGACTCTGTTGAAGACATGCTTTCGGACGCGAACTTCAAGCACACTGCGGAAGTGCTGGCGGCAGAGTACAAGAACATACTATCTTGGCAGACGGCTCCGTTCCGTGAGGGGTCCCTCGAGCCGATCATGTGCTCCGCGAAGAACGCATTGAGGATGGTTTTCAACAACAGTGCATACGGTACCTGGCCCAGTTCGTTAAACCGGCCTTGTGATCCTGCACATCTGGAAGCCGCCCTCACGTCAGCCAAGCAGCTCTTCCCAGCTGATGAAGATTTCGCCAAGTGGCACTTCCAGTTCGAGAAGCAGAAGCAGACCCGCGCCGCCATGGAGAAGCAAGCAGCCTTGAAGGATATCATCAGTGAGGTGACCGCCAGCATCACGAGGGATAAGGAGGTGGCACTGGACGCGCGAGCCCGCCTGGAAGGTGCGCTGAAGAGCAGTGCGAGCAAGCATGGGGACGCTGAGCTGGAGTTGTCGTTGAATCATTTGTTCTGGACATGGTCGGCCATCGTCTTTCAGAACCGAGTGGATGGTAATACTGATTACGTCGCGGATGAGACGTCCTTGACCCTCATCGCAGGGCACCTGAAGCCAGGCGACGTGAAGATATCTAAGAAAGCCGCGCAGTTCTTGTGCGAGTACCGCGCCATGCTCATCGCTGCCGACGCGTTCGATAAGCTCGGCAACTCCACGGAGGAGAAGGCGCTCCACGACCAAGCTTTTCGCCGCATCTCCGACCTCAAGAGCCGTGCGGCTGTGAGCGACCTTGCAGAATCAATCGGGGACTCTTCTAAGCAGCACTGGGCTTCATGGGATGCGTCCAATGCGAAGGTGGCCGCCGTGACGGATGACTTGGACAAGGTTTCGAAGCACATCGCAGAGTCCAAGAGGATGGTTGTGGACGACGCCCGTGTTGCTCTCAGCAAGGTCAACAAAGGAGGCGCGAACGGCTTGCACTGGCACGAGAACTTCAAAGGCAAGACCCTCAAAGCGGTTATCAAGTACGGCATGACGCACCTCGTGAACTCCGAGTCCGTGGACCTGGACGCCATGATGAACATGGCAACCCAGCTGGAGAAGGCGACTGCGACGACGACTCCGACGACGACTCCGACGACGACGACGAGGAGGAGAACGAGGAGGAGGAGGAGAAGGAGGATGAGTAGTAGGAGGAGGAGGAGGAGGACGGATGACGGAGGATCCAAGAGGCCTTCGACGACTACAACTCGATTCTCGAGGCCCTCCACCTCGACCCGCCGAGCTCCGACTACAAGCGCAGCGTCCAGCTGGCATTGGACTGGGCTAACGCGACGGAGCTGAACGTTGGTGTCATCAAGAGCCTCGACACCATCACTGACAGCACGCTCTTGTACGATGCCATGCTGAAGCTCGACGGGGACATCAAGAAGCGCTGCAAGGTGCTCAAGATGACCGACGTGCTCCACAGCATCGTCTTCAAGAAGGTCGAGTCCGTGTTGGGGTGATCTCGGCGCCCCCTCGTGTCGCGCTGGCGGCCCGCGCCAGGACACGTGGCGTGCGAGGGGCGCTCGCGACGCGCAGCGAGCGCTGAGAGAGCGGAGGAAAGGGAGGAGGCGGAGGAGGAGGAGGAGGAGGAGAACGAGGAGGAAGAGGAGGAGGAGGACGAGGAAGAGGACGAGGAGGAGGAGGAGGATGAGGAGAACAAGGAGGAAGAGGACGAGGACGAGGACGAGGACGAGGAGGAGGAGGAGGAGGCGGAGGAGGAGGAGGAGTAGGAAAGGAGTGCGTGCGTCGGGGGTCCTGGGAAGTGCGTCGGGGGTCTGGGTAACCTTCACCCTTTTGCCAACTCCCCTCTTTGCTAAACCCCTCCTCCGCCTCCTCCTCCTCCTTCCCCCTCCTCCTTCCCTCCGTTTCTCCTCCTCCTCCTCCTCCTCCTCCTCCTCCTCGTCGCCGTCGTCGTCGGCCTCCTCCTCCTCCTCCTCCTCCTCCTCCCCCTCCTCCTCCTCCTCCTTAGTGGCAGGCCGCAGGCTTGGTGTGACCTTCTGGGAGCGTTCGGGGCATTTACTTCCGCTGGAGGTGATATCTCTTCAGCGCTTCGCGCCTTGCATGGCCAGCATCACTGAACGGAGCGCAGTATACAAGCGCGCGGGCACCCAAACGTGAATCCAATATTATTGGGTGCAAGCACTGTTTGGGGCATATCCAAAGGCCCTCTGGAAACAATTCAAAACTGTACCGTAACATCACTCTCATCGCAGCTCTGACCCAACTAACTCTAGCTCAACGTTTGCCCTCCGATTCGCACCCTCGCCCGTGCCCCTGGCCCGCTCGATGGGCCGACGCCTCTGTGAATCGTTTCGTAGCTCTGTCGAAGATGCCGAGTGGCCCCACCGCTGCGGTAAGCGTCATTTCCGTGGCTCCTTGCCGCCGACTATAGGGTATGCGAAACGCTTGTAGGTTTCAAATCGAGAGACTTGCGGATGCGCTTTGCGAAATACACAACGAATCAGTCATGCAACTCCACGCGCACGGCTGGCGGCACTGAGAATCACCATGTTTGCGAAAACCAAGATGCATCAAAACACCATGTGTTTTAAGGATGTTAAAAAACCATCAAAATAGCATTTTCCTACATATCTTGTTTTGAAGGCCCAGAGGAGGACAGAACCATCATAATCATGGGCATCGAACCGGACACCCTGATGATGCTCATCAAGCCCATGTGCGGCCAGGTGGACGCACCAAGGCGTTGGTGGCTACGTGCGGTGGACGACCTGAAGGCCAGCGGTCTCAAGCAGCATTCCCTGGGCCCCTGCGTGTTCCTCAGCTTCGACGAGGACGGCAACTGCGACCGGTTCATTCTACTTGATGTGGACGATATGCTGGGAGGTGGAGATCGGCGGCCGGGCAGTAATTTCAGTCGGGTTATCACAGAGGCGAAGCGGAAGTTCAAGTTCAGGAAATACATCGAGGACGACAAGATGGACTACTGCGGCAGCGACGTGACGCAGACCCCGCACTGGGGCAACCCGAAGTCGAACAGCAGCGAGATTGAGGTGAAGATGGCGACCTACGCGAAGAACCTGAAACCCATCACGATCGACCAGAAGAGCAGCGACAAGACGAGGGAGCTCACGATTAAGGAGAAGCGGCAGCTACGAGGCCTACTCGGAGCGTTGCAGTGGCCAAGCTCTCAGGCGTGCCCGCGCATTTCGGCTTCGGTCAGCATCCGCCAGGGTCAACTACCTACGGCGACGGTTGGCACGGCCAAGGAGGCGAACAAGACGCTGCGGTTCTACAGGCAGAACTCGGATGTCGGGCTCAAGATGAAGAAGATCGGCCAGGTGTGCGACATAGTGTTCGTAGCTATGACGGACGCGGCCTGGGGAGTTCAGTCGAGGTGGCTACGTCATCTCGGCATGCCACAAGAAAATATTCGACGGGTGCGAGTCCGACTTCAGCGCGATCGACTGGAAGTCCTTCAAGCTACTGCGCATGGCACGTTCCTCACTACATGCGGAGTCGCAGGCAGCAGCAGCGGGCGTGGATGGCCTGGAGTTTGCGAAGCGATTCTGGGCAGCTATGATCTACGACGGCGTGGACACCACGAAGGGCGAGAGCGCTCACATGGCAGGTGAGTCGGCATTGGCTGTGGACGCGAAGGCGCTCTACGACGCGGCCCAGAAGGAGAGCTCCTTCGGCTCGCGCTCCTTCTCGATGCGCCCCATCTCGGCCTTCGCCCGTAGAACCGCAAGTTCCGTCTTGTACTTGCACTCGGCCTCCTTTGTCTTGATCAGGTAGGATGCAACCGGGTAGGCCCCCATTAACCCGAGAAGTAGGAAAAAACATTGGGAATCAGACCACGATGCCGCAGCCGTCGCCCTCGCCTTTCGCGCCGTAGCCTGCGTGGGCCGCCGCTCTGCAACGGCAAGTTGCGCAAACTGCCAACTGCATGAGTGGGGTCGTCGCCTTCCGCGTCGCCGCCGATGTCACAGGCCTCGTCTGATCGATGCTCTCCTGTCGCTCCTCCTTGGTATTCTTCTTCGCCGCCGCGTAGGTCGGGTCGTACTTGAGCTGTGGCCTCCCATGCCGCAAGCGGTCGGCGAGGAGCTGCCTCGCCGCGATCTTCGCGAGCCCGTCCGCGCACTGCCTCTCTCAAGATACCCACCTCCAGCGTGTCCTCGTAGCCGCCATCCTCTCGCGCAGTGCTAGCGCCTCGATGCCGGTCCGCTTGTCCTGGAAGCTGGCACCAAGAGCCGAGCGGGGCGGCTCGTTGGGCGATGCGCACATGGCCAGGGCGGTGGGAGTGCAGAGCATGACGACGTACAAGCTCAGCGGAGACGTCTGGAGGTTTCAGTATGAGACCCAAGGGTTTCGCAGGGCGGGCGAGGTGGCGACCGAGCCAGCGGCGACGGAAGGATTTCGAGCTCACAAGTGAACGCTCACAGCTAATATGTATTATTTCTTCGTTGCGGTTTTGATGTGCATGCCGCGCGAGAGCTTATAACTGTAGATTGTGAGGTTGGCTTGCAGGCGGCGCGAGAGTTTATGATTGTAGATTTTGAGTTAGTTGTACTTTCTCACGAAGCTTAGTTATGCCTATGCTTGTCTTTGCAGCCTTAGGTATGTTTATATGTTGTGTATTGGATTCTATACTTCAGAATGAAGGGAGGACTTCTATCTGTTTTATGTGTTTTCACTTTTTCACGGGTGTGAGAAATACGCTGTGCACTTTGTATTCATGCTCGTGCACGTGCCCGCGCGACCGCAACCATTTTGGCCCTGGATTGTGGCAGGGCCCTTGAGTCAGACGGAGCACGCTGTGGAAAACATCTCAGATGGTCTTCTGGTTTCTTATTCTTGTTGCGATCAAAGACTTCGGGAGCTTTCATAAGCTCATAGGGCGGAGGGTGTCCAGAGTTTCTCTCCTGGTTATTGGTGCTTACCTTACGGTGTCAGTCGGGCCCAACAGCCCATGCAATGTCAGCAATTGGCTCACCATATCTGCCTTGATTTGCTAGCCGCTCAGGCCCATGGGGTGTCTCGGGCGATTTCAATTCCACGCCATCTGAGCTGGCCAACTGGATGCGCCAAAGGAATGGTCACGTGCACTTCCCGCCAGGTACCACACGCGCACTTCCACCAGAGGCAAAGGCCAGCGCATTATCGACTACGCCATGGGCTCGCATGATTCTTGTTCCCTGCACCGCAACAAGTGTCCAGATTGATGCGGAAGGCGGTGATCATGGCGGCGTGGTTTTGGGAGTTGAACCTTGCTTCGCAGTGCGCCACTCGTCGCGTCCTCGATCTCCTCGAGCCCTTCTTGATCGCCGCTGCCTAGCATGCCCCAGGCAGACCCCGCCAGCAAGCGCTCGCGGAAGAAGCGCGAGCTCGAGCAGAAGCGCCAGCAGTCGAATCTCGAGCGACCCGAGCAGCGGGGGGACATGGCAGGCGAGCCCGGCGCTGACGACGAGAAGATCTTGGCTCAACTTCAGCCAGTGCGTTCTTGTTACCACATGCCGATTTCAGATGCTTCGATGAAGCACGCAAGTTTCTTCGCCGCGACTTCCATGACATTGACTCGGATGCTCTCCAGCGCGCGTGGCAGGCGCGTGCCAGCGAGACCAAGGGCGCCGACAACAACGGGCGCGACGGCGACTGCAACCTTGCCGAGTACCTGGAATGGGCCAGTCACGAGTTGGACGAACTTTGGGGCACAATCGAGAAACGGACCTTGCATCGCAGCGCTTTGGCCAAGCCGCCAGACTGGATTTAATACAGCCTTTCGTACCAGCGCAACCCGGGCTTCGCTATCGATCTCGGGATGGAAGGGTTTCTGCACGCCCCGCCAGTTGCTTCGAGAGTTTTCTCCGCCGCGCCCAGGCAGCGCCGCTGGAGCGAGCGCGGCAGTATCGTGGTCGAGGAGAGGCCCGCGCATTCAAGTTGGCGTCTATTTCTCAGGCTACGCCGACGCGTTCGCGCCAGGATGGACCTATCAAATGGTAGTTGCAATTTTCAGGCTGGATCAATGGGCTCACCAGAGTTGCAGATGGCGCGGTCTCGACAAAGCCACATTCGCGCGCCGCCCCGAGCGAAGGCGGCGCCCCCGCCCCATCTGCCGCGCCAGGAATCGGACGACAAAGTAAGGATCGCGCCGGGGATTGATTTCTCGGCGCGAAGATTGGCGCAGCCCCCAGCGGACGTGCCCTCATCAAATCACGGCAAGGCCGCAGGCGCAGACTGGGCCAGCGCCCCTCTGGATGCACGTTATCTTTCGCATGGCGCCCTTTGCGTGGTGGGAAAGCTGGCAGCGCGGATTGTGATTGCTCCTGAGAGAAAGGCCGCCAAGGACAGCCATGGTTCATGTCAAACGTTGGCGCGCGAGTTCGTTGAACATTGCCGCGGCAAGTCGCATCGCTCTGCGATGCCCAAAGCCAGGATCGAGACGTATTCCCGTGATTTATATGGCGGTCTTAGCAACCTTAAGGACAGGGGAATTCTCGATGGCAGTAGAAGTGGGCACCCACGTTGCTGACGGTTCAGCGTGTTTTCCAGTTGCTTCAACAGGCGCATCAGCGGGCCACGGATCAGCCATTGCCAGAGCTTCATCCCGAGCAAATCGCCACCGCGGCCAAGCATATCAATTCCAAGAGCTGCGGCATCGAGCTGCTCGGCGGCTCGCCGATGTACCACCCCCCAGCCGGCATTGCTCACCCCGCGGAGTTCCTCGACTGTTGCGAGCGGCAGGGAGGATGGCCGCGGCGGATTCAGTTGCCAGATTTCGCTCGTTTGAGGAGTTCGGCCAGACAGATCAACCCCACCGAGTGGGTCGATTGCGCGGCAGGCAAGCGGCGCCATGTCGTTCGTGGCGATTCTTGTGTGCGCGTTGGTTTGCTCGGGGCTTTCGCGGGCGAAGCTATTCGAGTGGGTCACAAACGCGCGGTGCCGGCTAGCTTGCCGTGGGACATTGACAGTTTCTACGACTCGCTGGAGTGCGAACGTCTCCCCGATCAGGGTCGGGGTTTGACTGTGCCGCCTTGTTTTGTCGATGGCGGCCTCGCGCGCCTCATTGTTCGCAGTTCGCTGAGAAAAGATGCGATTCCCCTCCTGCGCGGGCGCGCGAGAGCATCGTTGCAGGAGCTCGCCGTGGCGTCGATTTGGGATGGTTTAATTTATGTCGTATCCTTGAGTCTGCACGCGATAAGCATTGCCCGTCTGTTCGCACCTCTTCCTGAGAGTATGGCATCGCGCAGTGCGCATCTGGCCCCGTCGGGTTCCTCTCGCAGGCCCTCGCCAGAGCTGGGATTATCTCGGGCAGACTTTGCAATGGGGCCCACCCGAGCATTGCCAGCAAGAGTAAGATCATTGCGGGGGACATCTAGTTGGCTAAAGATCTAGCGCGCAAGTTGCCACAGCACAGCAATCGGATTAGAGTCGCGCACAAAGCATTCGACCTCGGCGCGGACAGAGGCGCGAGGGTGCGTGCTCGCCCCAAAGCAGCAGCAGCGCGCAGATCGTCGGCCTGGAAGCAAGTTACCAAGGCACGCAAGCTCGCATGAGCTGGGCGCATGGGCAGACGCGCAGGACGCAGAGTCATCTACTCAGGCGGTTACGCCAAAGTACAGTGCGATACAGCCGTTTACGGCATGAGTCCTTCGGCAGTGCAATCCCAGCTTTGAGCAATAGGCCGTGCGCTCGCCACTTCAATTCGTGGACGTTGTCTCGGTGCATTCTTGCAGTTGGAGATGGACGACGAAGGCCCAGCTATTTCGGGTTTCTACGGGCTCGACAGTTGGATGGCCACTCTTTCTTCAGGCGACGAAACTCGCACATTTGCTGCTCGAGATCGGGGCGCGCGCGTTTCCCGGGCCGAGGAGAAAACCAAGCGCCGCTGTCGCACGGTCACTGGGCCCGCAGGGGCCGTCGTGAACGCGTTGCTCGACGTCAACTGGGGCCCCGTGGGGCCATGGCATTGGATGCGTGATTTGGGCAATGTCTTTCAGGCCGCTCCAGAGGCCCGCCAAGCGGGGCCCTTCGATTCAGACGACAGTCGACAATATGTAGCCGAAGCTGCGCGGCGCATGCGCTGGAAGCGAGAAGCCGACCAAGCATTGCGAAATCGACGACATGGGCATTGGGATTGGTTCAACGGATGCACGACAGCAGTTGCGACGAGCTAGGGATCGCGATGAGCGCGCGTGCGCCGGGGCCCTTGTCAACCTGCGCCGCGGAGGTCAACGGCCCAAATCCCGCATTCAGAACGTCATCGACCCCCCAGATGTTTCAGTTTTGCACGATTGCTGCGGCAGTGGTCAGCTTGACCACGTTTCATCGAACGCGGGAATGCACTGCGAATTCGAGCCGGCCCCAGGCCGCCAGCGGCGAGAGGTGCGCGCGCAGAGCACGCGCCCAGGTGGGCTCGCAGCCGTCGGCGTGGCCTCGAGGTCTCACGCCCGCAACTTGGACGCAAATATCGCTGCCGCCCGGCGAGCCCGACATGTTCGTGCACTCGCGCGGCCCTCTCCCTGCCGACGCGGACGTCGTCGTCGGCGCAGGCGATGCGTCGGGTGGAAAGCATTCAGACCAGGCGCGGTCTCGGAGGGTATATTGGGCGCGCGTCGTTTTCCAGGGGTTCGATCCTGCCGATCCAGACCCCGAGCTGGAGGGAGGGGTAGGATGCCAGATATGACGCGAGCGCGCCTAGCTTGTCCCCCCCCCATCCATAATTATTCAATATGAATACTACTCTCCCTCTTCCCCTGATGACGGAATGGGAGTAGCCGACCCCCCCCCCGCGTATTATTTGTTACACATAGGTTTCCCTGGAGTTGGGTTTTCGCTTGCATATTTTCCAACATGCTGCTCTCGCTGAGGCGCCGGCTTCATTTTCGGGCCCCACTCGTTCCCAATCGTGCTCCCGCTTCAGCGCTGGCATCATTTCGGCCGGCGCCTGGGCTGCACGTCCGAGCCGGCGCCCAGGCAACCGCTGGGGCCGGGCCCGGAGCCGGTTCTGGCCGCCGCCGGAAAATCGAGTTCCGAGGCGGCGCCGAAAAAAAGGCAATACACATTTTTCTTTTGAAAATGCTGAATTTCTGCTTCCGGCGCCCGGGAGGCCTCCGGGGCTGATTCCGAACGCCCGGGCCGGCGCCCGGCGCCTGCAGGGGCCGGGCGCCCGAGCCGGCGCCCGGGCCGGCGCCCGGGCCGGGTCCGGAGCCGGCGGCCGCCGCCGGAAAATCGAGCTCCGAGGCGGCGCCGAAAAAAGGCCATTTATTCCAATACGCATTCTTTTTTGAAAATGCTGAATTTATGCTTCCGGCGCCCGGGAGGCCTCCCGAGCCGATTCCGACGTCAGGGCCGGCGCCCGAGCCGGCGCCTGGGCCTGGCGCCCGAGCCCGCGCCCGGGCCAGCGCCCGGGCCGGGTCCGGACCCAGTTCCGGCCGGCGCCGGAAAATCGAGTTCCGAGGCGGCGCCGAAAAAAGACCATTCATTCCAATACGCATTTTTCTTTTGAAATGCTGAATTTTCGTTCTGGCGCCCGGGAAGCCTCCCGGGCCGATTCCGGCGTGCTGCCGCTCGTTCCGAATCGTGTTCCCGCTGCAGCGTTGGCTTCGTTTCCGCGTTTACGCTCGTTTCGATTCGTGTTCCCGCTGCAGCGCTGGCGTCATTTCCCGTGCCATGCCACGGCATGCAATGCAATGCTAAGTTGATTTTACGTTTTGCGGTGCTCTTCTACGCCATGCCACGCCGTGCTCTACAATGCATCACGTACCCTTTCGGGATCATTGTCCTGCTCGACATCCGACTGTGCGAGTAGAGAGGGGATCTGCGCCATGGTAAGGGATGGGAGGGAGGGGTAGGATGTCAGACATGACGCGAGCGCACCTAGCCTGTCCTCTCCCCCTCCTCCCCCCCCCTGTCTTTCCCCCTCCTCGGCCTTCTCGCGCTCGGGCGAGTGTTGCAACGGCAAACCTTCGGAGCAGCGAACTGCTGTTGCGAGCCTTTTTTCGCATGTGGTGAGCTCCTGCGGGAGCACCACTTCCCGTGTCAGTCACGACGCTCCCATGGCGCCGTCCCGTCGTCAGAATGCGCTGGCCCCGGCGCGCAAGTCGCGCGTCAACCCAAGGGGCGGCAAGCCGTGGTTGAACACCGCGGATGCTTTTTTGCAGGCAGTGCAAGCTCCACGCGGGCATCTGCTTAGGGGGCCCCAACAAGCTCGCCTCTTCAGGTGATTCGCCGCCCACCTGCAGCAGAAGGACCTGGTCAAGCAGTTGGCGCTGATCGCGATGCTGATCCTGTTCCAGGGGAAGCCCATGGAGCCGACGGCGAGCGCGAACGCATCAAGGAACTGGGCAGCATCACGCTGTTTGACGGGCGCCCAATCGAAGACCAAGCTCGCCCCGTGGCGGCCAAACTCCAGCAGGCTTGAGCGCGCGCGGCGCGCAAGTCGGTCGAACATCAGAGGGCCAAGATCCAGGAGTTACAGGGGCACCTGGACAGGGCGGAGACGAAGTTGGGCGAAGCAGCATCGGAGGCTGCCCGGCTGGAGGAGGAGGCGCGCAAGGCCATGTCGCAGGTTCGTCCGCCAGACGCGTCGAAGCCGCCCGCCCTCCATGAGCTACTTCTCGGGTTCGCCGCGTCGGTGGGGCAGCTTTGGCGCGTCGCCAGTTCGTTGGGCGCGGGTGCTGATCTCACTGCTGGGCTACAAGCCATGGCGGAGACGGTCACGTAGCTCTGGGCCGCGCCGCAGGCGCAGCCTCCACCTCCGCCTCAGCAGCATGCTCCACCTGAAGGGGCTGCCCAGGGTGCCGCTGCCGAGGAGCTTCCAGACCTCGGCATGGGCGACGCCGGCATGCTCTCGACGCTCGAGGCAGCGGAAATCCAGGTGGAGGCCTCCGAGTCCGAGGAGGGCGCCAAAGAACGTTTCAATAGGTTCCAGACATCCCATGTCGAAGCTTGCAAGATGGCTCGCACTACTAAGTAAGTTGTTCCTGGTCACGTGCTTATGTGTTTGTCTGTTAGCATCCATGACTTCGGTTCAATATGAGTCCCTTGGAAGTGGGAGCGCAGCTTCCGCGTCGACTTCTTCGGCCGCGCCTGCGAGTTCAGCGACGCGCTCAGCTCCAACGGCCAGTGCGTCGTGGGAAGATGTTCTGATTGGCACGAGTTGGCTACCCCAAGCACGTCTCCCCCCTCGAGGTGAGGGGCCCCTGGGCGGCCCCCGCCAGGCGCGCGATCCGCCTGCGGAGCAGGGCCCTGGGGCGGACCCCCGTGCAACGTGCACCTGACAGAGCTTGGCTTCAGCTTCAGTGGCACGTGTGTCTTGGGAAGAGAGTCCCATTGGCACGTTTGGCTACCCTCAGCACCGCTCACTCGGCTTGCCGAGCAAAACTCTGGGGCGGAAGCTCGTGCGACGCGCGCTTCACAGAGCGCGGCTTCTGTTTCTCAGATTGGCGGTGCTGATTCAGAAAATCCTGGCGCGAGTGCGTCCAGGGTCAGCGTCGCTCATGTTTTGCCAGACGCGTCGAGATCGTTTCGGTCAGGATCAGGCGGCGCAGCGTCGTCGCCATCTTCCCCCATGAACGCATGCAGATCTCGAGTGCAGTGGCGAGAGCGTCGGGTCTGATAGACCTAAGCCGGGCGACGTCGGGGACAAACCTTCTCTTCCTGCCATCGCAGGCACCCTTGTGACGGTCAATGCCAGCTCGTTCGGACCCACGTTCGACTACCTGGCGGTGGCGAAGGCTAAGATCGCTTGCGCGCAGGAGACGCGCGTCGTGGATGCGCGCCTCTGAGTTTCAGCATCGGGCTAAAGACATCGCTTTCCATGGCACGTGGGCCCCTGCGCTGGCAGCGGGCGCAGCAGGTCCACAGGCCGACCGCTGTAGGGGCGCCGCGCTGGCGTCTACCAACGTGATGGTCACGAGGCCTCCTGACGGAAACCTTCTTGTTTATCTCGCCCGAGTGATGGCAAGTTTTGTCAAGTGGGGGGTGCCTGGATGGGCGATAGCTGTCAGCGCATACCTTGTGACGAGTATCGGCACTGCTGGCGAGAACCTCTTTTCCACTCTGCGGGCGATCGCGCGGCGAGTTGCGCGTGGAATGCCCTGGGCCGCGATTGGCTTCTAGCGGGGGACTGGAACTCTGATACTTCAGCGCTGAATGCTGGGAGATGGATCGAGTCACTTGCGGGCTTGTCGCACGCTCCTCCTGCGGCCACGTGCTTCACCGACGAGGGTAGCTCACGCATGGACTACTTCATCGCGTGCGCGAACCTATCGGCGAGGCTTGGATCAGCTGAGGTGTTTGATGCAGTCGGCACCATTGCTCTGCCCCGCTAAGCTGTTCGCATCAGTCTCCTGGGGAGTGACAGGCCAGCATGGCGTCTTGTGCCCGACGAGCCTCGAGCGTTACCCCCCACGCGGGTGCGCGCGCTTCCCTTGCCCGTGGGCTCAGACCAACCATGTGTTTGATGAGGTTCAAGCGGCTTAGGATTTGGCGCGAGTTTGGGACGCGGCGCTGGGCGGGGTGGGCATAGAGGTGGCAGGTCGCTATGACAAGGTCGGCAAGGATGCTATACCTTGCGCTGGTCTTTCAGGCGCGCCGCAGTTCCGATGGGAGTCGCTGGCATGGGAACCCCCGCGGTGCCGCGCGCATCGGGAACCCATTGTCGACGCTTGGGCGACGGCGCGCAGATGGTGCCGGCATCTTCGGTCTGAGCGAGATCGCCTAGGCCGTTTCTGTCAGCGGCTGCAGTTGGCTTCCGTGGTCTGCCAGCTGACGCCTTACAGTACACCGAGGTGTTGCAGGTTTTCTACGGGTCGGACAGGCACTGTCGCAAGATTCTTGGCGACAAGAAGACTTGCCACCACCTGGGCGGGGGCGCCCGAGCGAGAGTTTCTGCAGAAGGGCCTCGGGATGATGTCGGACGGCGACTTCGACTCAGGTTTGGGCAAGTATCGCGAAGGCCGACGTGGCGTTGAGGTCCTCCAGGTCGGTGTCCGAGCAGGCCTGACGGAGCTGGGCCAAGCAGGCTTCTCTGGGCGACGCCAGTCCGGCTCGCTCGGCTTCCAAGGTGCGGGGCAAGCAGGGGCATGTCAATTGCGACGTGAACGCCCAGCCGTACTTGCTGGCCAATCACACATTGGACTCCTGGGAAAAGGTTTGTTGTAAAAACGACCTGCAGCCTCCAGTTCTGCCTTAGGCCATCAGAGTTGGCCTGACTTGCTTGTGCTGGGCCACTACCAAGTGGGGGCAGCGACGCGAACGGCTTCGGGGCCGAGCCGCATTTCACTTAGGTGCCTGGATTCTCTCTCGGACCAGGCGCTCGAGCGCATTGCCAGGATGTTCGCGCTTTTTGAGATGTGGCTGTCTTGGCCTCCTGAGCGAGTCTACAGTGACATGGTTCGGCTTCCCAAACCTGATGGCGATGCGCGGCTCATTGCGTTGTCTCACGCTACGATTAGACTTCTGAGGCAAGCTCAGGGGACCAGCCTCGGCAGCGCGGCAGGCCGGCTGCCGGCGCGACCAGATGTGGGGCACGTGAGCGGGTCGCGTTTCCAGCGACTCGGTGTTCGATCATAATATCCAGCAGGAGGTCGCACAGTTGCTCGGGGAACACACATGTACCATGTTAGTAGACATGAGGAAATGCCATGCTATGGTTGATCCTCATGCACTGCTTCGAGAGGGCCCAGAGTTTGACTTTCCGCTGCGACTTCTGTGGCTACTTATTCAGAGCTACCAACGGCCCCGTCGGATTAAGGCTTTTGGCAATGTTTCTCTGGATTTCCGATCTTTCCAAGGGGCTCCCAGCGGGGTGCACTCACGCCACATATCTGTTGCATTTGCTCACATATAGGTTGGTCCAGAAGGTCTCCAAGGAGACTCCTACTGTTACCCCGAGAACGCTCATGGACGACATTGTGCTCCAGAGTGTCTCCGAAGATCCTAGGGAAGCAAGTTTTCTTGCATTCGCTGCTAGAGATTTCATCCAGGATTCGACGGGGCTCGGCATGGTCTTGAAGGCGTCGAAGTCTGGGGCTGTTGCTGGTTCTCGGAAGTTCTGGAAGGGGGTGCAGTTCCACATGGGCCCTATGCAGATTCCGTACAAAGGGCACATGAGGAACCAAGGTCACGAGTTCACGGGGCCCAGGGTCATTAGAGGCGTGGACTCAAGCGCCCCCGAGAGCGCAAGGCTCGCTTCTCGATGCTCAAGGCTGCGGCTGGCAAGGTTTCTACTGCACCGTGGCGCACGGGCGCCCTTCCTTCAGTGGCGCATGGTGCTGCAGTCGCTGGGGTTAGTGATGTTGCACTTCGTGAGCTCCGTTTTTTTGCCGCCGTCTTGAACGGCGCGCCAGGCAGGTCGAAAACCGGTGTCGCAGCTTATTTGATCAGCCACAAGAGTGAGTTCTACGACCCTGTTTATCATGCTACACTCGCCGTTTATCTAAAGTTTGCTGAGTGGGTCTGGGATGGTCGCATGTCGGATTGTCGTTTGCATTGGGCTTGGGGGATCTCAGAGAAAAGGTTGGCACGATGTCTTGGGCTTCGACTCTGGGCCCGCTGGGGGCCTGCTGGATGACGCTACGACGTGTAGGTTGGAACCTGGTGGCTAGTCAAATGATGGTTTGTGACTTAGGTAACGTGTTCGATCTTCGCGCGCCGTGCCCTGCCGATCCGATGGTTTTCCCCGCTCAGGGGCCCAGCGTTGGCAGGGCGAGCGGTTGTTCCAGCATTCTTACACTGCGGAGATCGTGGACCAGGACTGGCAGCGAGGCTAGCGGAATTTGTTGGCAGTTATCAAGTGCGTTCGCCGTTTAGGGGCCCTCCAAGCGCACTGGTCGGGAACCACCCCACGCCTCAATTCTAGGATGCTCGTCCGAAGGCCCCCATCAGGCCACGTGTCGCTTGTGGGGCCCAGTCTCAGGGAGCGCGGGGACACGTGCTCCACGATTGCCCCGCGCTGCTCGAGCAGCGCCAGGACTTCGTGGACGTTTCGGAGTACCTGGAGGCAACCATAGGCATGCTTTTGAATAGAGGGGTCAGCTACAAGAGGGAGGCCTGTCTTGGGAGTCAGACTACTTGGCCTTCGGGGTTCCTGAACCCCCCGCGGGTATTCCAGGTCTGGACACCATCAGCTCC
The DNA here is from genome assembly GCA_963575745.1 of Prorocentrum cordatum. NCBI lineage: Eukaryota > Dinophyceae > Prorocentrales > Prorocentraceae > Prorocentrum > Prorocentrum cordatum. Next base: position 56,599 of record CAUYUJ010015403.1, read on the forward strand.
GAGGTCTTCAGATGGGGCGACACCAAGGGCCGTTGGGGCCCCACGAGCTTCACATATGGATCGGGTCTCGCTTCTAGTGTTCCAGAGACTCGGCGGCGCGGCTACCCGCGCATCCAGCTCGACCCGCAGTCGCTGCTGCCGATCCGTGCCGTCTTCGAGCCGTTGCCTTACTGAGTGCAGACTGTCGGCCGTGCTGAGAGATATGCTATCAACATGGGCTTAGAAGTTCATCCTGATCATGAGTTGTTTGTCTCGGATCTCATGGGGCTGGTGGTGGAGGGCCAGTCGCGGGCAGATTCTCTGCAGCACGGCCGCTCGACATGGGCCCCGGCGCATCGCGATCCCGGCGGCGTGCTGGACGACCCGCGAGACTTGGAACACTGGCTCGGCAACGCCTGGGCCGATTATTTTGCCCAGGCAGGAGCGGCGCGCCATATGATCTCCAATGCGGTGGCCGAGTCGCTCGCGGAGGCCTTGCAAATCCACGAAGCGACGCTGCGGTTCGTCTCCTGGGCCTGCCTCCGAGTTATCGTCTCGAGAGTTGGGGTCGTGGGTCTGCTCCATCGGTTCGGGGCCCCCTTTTCGTGAGATCCTGGGCAAGCCCGTCGTCTTCGGTCGAGAGTCTGATCGCGATCTCCGATGGTGCCGGAGGCTTAAGGAGCACCGTTGCAGGAGTTGCGGGGGGTCGGCCCGTTCGGATACGACGTTGGCGTGGCTTCGCACGGGGTCAGGCAAGACATGCGAGCCTTCGGCTATCCAGCGCATTGCCTGTTCAGAGTGGTTTAGGAATTCGAGAGAGGTTTGGGTCAGGTTGCCGGGCCCTCGCCTCGCGCCCTCTCAGGAGCTCGCCGATAATTTCTTCGGAATTCGCTGGTTGTTGCCACGACGCGTGCTCTGTTTATTCGGTTTATTGCTGTTGTGAGTGCGCAGGCACCTCGACCCTCGAGACGGCTCGGAGAGTTCGGAAGCCCCGCCGCGCGCTTGGGGATCTCAGAGAATCCGAGCACTCGCGCCAATCAGCTGGGGTTAATCGATAGGATATTCGACGGCCGCCCTGGGCGCTCAAAGCGACCCGAGGGCAAGATGTAGTCGTAACTCGTTTTGTTTTCTTGGGGGTGGTTTCTCGGCGTCGGTTTCCCCTGGCCATAGCTCGCCCTCTCAGTTCGTAATATTCAGCCGCCGCGCGGCCCCCTCAGGGCCCCCATCTGTGCCTGAGGCGCGTTCGACTCGGACGCGCTCTCAGTGGCCCTCGCCCCTCATCAGCCCATCCCCCTCCTCGATCAGAAAGCGGAAGACGACCGCCTGCAAGCGTCCGCCGACGATAAGCCCGCAGCTACACGAGCTCCGACGTCGCGCGGGATTGGTCGAGGACGCAGAGGGCCACCTCCGAGACGCGGCGCGGAAGTTACGCAGCACGGCGCATCGCACCACAGCCAATTGTTCGCATTACTCATAGCGGCCCGATGGCGTTGCAAGCTCTGCGAAGCAACGACGGCAGAGCACATCTCTGACTCATTGAAAAATGAGTGCAAGAGACGACCAGGACACAGCAGCATCAAGTACAAGTTATTACCGCGGCCCGGAAAACAGCCGGCAGGCACGCGCCACACCCCCTCCGCTGAAGGTTGCTGCGATCACCGACGTGGCCCACGTTTTGCCGAACAAACGCATCAAACATCCGACCGCAGCCAGCATGGCCAGAACAACGGCGGCTCGGAATTTGACCAACCGGCACGCCCCACTCCATGCGAGCACCGACCTGGCTGGCATGTCGCCCGCGCTGCACCGAGAAGCCTCGCCAAGCGACCTCGACCAATTCGACGAGACAAACAGCGGCACTACACAGAGCCAGCAAGCAGGCGCCACACCGCTTCTAGAGAGGATGGCTGTGCAAACCAGACATTGTTGGCGACGTCCACCTCTGGAGTCAAACCGTTGCGAGCAGCGGGGCTGAAGGGGGAGGCGGCCGCCCCCTGCGCCGGGCAGGGAGGGGGGGGCTGGCGAAGGCCAGCGCGCCGAGCCGCGCCCGCCGACAATGGCCGCCCCCAGCGACGATGCGAAGCAAGGCCAGCGCCGCGACAGCATCCAGCAGCACGACGGCACCCTGTCTGGTAGCGCCACCCTCCTTGGAAGGCAAGTCGCTCAAGCAGTGGCGAAGCGTCCTGGCTCGCCTATGGCCCTAACGAACAATGTTCCAAGAAGAACTTTCTGCGGTTCCCACGACATGCTCTTCGAAAATTTTTGGTTGAGGCGATGTTGTTTCATCGCGCTGGGCTTACGTTCGAAGAACATTGTTTTGTTCTTAGAAAATTTTCGGATTGTGCGAGCATTTCGTGGTAGGACTATAGGAATGCCGGGGCGGTCGGTCACTGCTCAAGTCGCAGCGGGCGTTCGCGACAGCCGCCGCGCGGGTCCGCTGCGGGGCGCAGGGGGTATCGGAGGTGGGTCGACTTCGCGCCGCAGCGCGAGCCCGATTGCAACGCTCCCCGCGCCTCTGCCAGATACGCGGGGAAAGGGGGCGGCCCCCAGGGGAGCGGCCCCCGCGACAGCTGCAAGAAGGACAACCACCGCGAAACATCATGCGCAGCAGCGCAGCGACCGCCAGCAGCACCACGACCTGGACACAACTGCCGCTTTCCTGGGAAGGCATGTCGCGGCGGGTGCCCGCGACTCGCGTCGCGGGAGTCCGCCGCGGGATGCTGAGGATCTCGGATGTGGAAAGGGGGCGCCACGGAGTGCGTGCCCGACAGCGCTGCCCCCCGCGCCTCTGCCAGACTTTCAGGGAGAGGGGGCCGTCTTCAGGGGCGCGGCCCCCTGAGCGGCGGCGGCCCGCGCCCGCTCGGCGCGCGGTCGCGGCCAACGACAGCCGCGGCTGGGGCGGCAATCTTACGCGTTTCCCAAACACATTTTTACAGTAGCGTCGTTGACGTTTTAGCCGCCGAAATCGTCACCCTCATTGCCATGTATTTGGCTGCAGTTTCGGCTCGAAGGGTTGGAGAGGCGGGCAGCCCCGCGTTCCTCGAGCCTGAGAGCGCCCAGCCTTGCAGGCGTTCGAGCGGCCCGCGCGGCGCGGGCGATCAGGCCCCCGAGGGCCTGGGCGGCGCGCGCGGCCGAGGGCGCGGCGCCGGCGCCGTGGCGCCGCGGCGCGTGCTGGGCCCATCAGCTGGGCCCTGGCGCTGGCGCTGGCAGTGGTCGCCAGCGAGTGGGAGGCGATCGCCCCCGTCATCTGGCCTGGGAGCGAGGCCGAGGAGGAGCTCGACAGCGAGCCGCTCTTCGAGGAGAGGGAGAAGGGAGGCGAGCCCGAGCTGTTCCGGGGCTCGCGGGCGAGCTACATGGCGCCATCGGCGCAGTGGAACCGCGTGTGCCTCCAGTCGCAGAAGAAGCCGACTGGGGTGGTGCTCCTGCTGATCAGCAGGGTCGGGAGCGCCAAGAGCAAGACCTGGTCGGCGGTGGGCCCCGCGCAGCGGGTGATCATCGTGAACCTAACGGACCGCAAGTTTGCCCTCGCTAAGCCGAAGCAGGGCATCGCGTGGACTGAACATCCTGGGCTGACGGAGAAGCAGAGGGATGCAGCTCTCATCGCGTCGGGGCGGCTGATAGCTAGGTCGGAGATGAAGGAGGCCGCGGCTCGCGCCGAGAAGGTTAAGCCCGAGAAGAAGAAGCGCGGAGCTCCAAGACGCAGATGGCCGGCTGGCTTTTCAGGGGGGCTTTCCACGGTCCTGGTGGCGGGTTGGAGCTACCGCGCGGCAGGTGCCTGGGGCTCGCTCGTCTCTGGGCTGGCTCGCGCGGCGCTACTTGGAGCTGGGGCCGCGGCTGAGCAGCGCATGCCACGCGGCGAAGGTCGGCTTCGAGGCTTTTGGGGACTTCCAGTCTTTCTTGGAGCTTCCGAAGGATAGGTGCGACAACGGCGACCTGGAGAAGATTATGTGCACCATTTGCGGGATCGGTGTCGCGGGGTGCGGGCTCTGGCAGTACACGAGCGGTGGCGGTGAAGTCCGAGGTGGCACCTCGGACAGCGACGCTGAGAGCGAGACGGACGCGACGGCAGTGATCGGCGGGCGGGGCGTCAGTGACGCCGACGACGGGCCCGACGCCAAGGCTTTCTTCTCCGAGCTAACGAGGGGCCAGGCGGAGCTGGCGTCGGCGGTGATCGACCTGAAGGACAATATCCGCGAGGAGACCACCGCCAGGCTCCCCGCGCCGCCGCCCGCCCACGCGCCTCGAGGCACGAGGATAGCCCCATCGGGGCTGGGGCGGCCGACAGCGGGGAGCCCAGCGCGGGGGGCATCGACGCGTTCATCAGGAAGCTGAACGAGCACGAGGGCGCGGTCCAGCGCGACTCCGCCAGGGCGACCGCGGGCTCGCCGCCAACGCCCGTGAGCAGCAGGGGCAGCAGCGGCTCGCGGGACAAGATTGTCGGGGAGTTCGACGACCCGCTGAAGGATCAGATCGCGCAGCTGAGGCTGGAGGCCAACAGCCCGAAGGGCAGCCTTCTGCACGTGCTGCAGCAGTGCAGGCCCGCCGTCGGAGCTCAAGCGGGCGGCGTCAAGACGAGAGTGGCGCCCACGGTGCTGGCGAAGCTCTACCTACCGGGGCGGGCGGACCGCCCGCGTCGAGACGCAGGAGTGGTTGCGGGCCAAGGAGCTGCAGACTGCCTCGGTGGCGAAAGAGGCGAACATGTCGGGCATGGTCTTGGACCGCATGATGAGCTCAGCGAGCACGACGCGCTGATCAACAGCCAGGCGTCCGAGTTGACGTGCCTGCGGCTCTATTCGCTCTGGAAGGCCTACGAGCGGGTGAAGCGCCACGCCGACCGGCAGCGCCCCAAGGCGCAGAACGGGGGCAAGTGGAAGTCCAAGGTCGACTGGGGCCCGGCCGAGGAGTATCTACGCCTCGACGGCGACCGTGACAGCGAGAACTTGAAGGCCGACGAGGCGGTGTTGGAGAAGCTGAAGCGCCGCGCGACCCTGAACAAGCACCTGAGCCAAGGTGGTGGAGGGGGAGGCGGCGCGGACGGCGAATAGGTTGCGGCCGGTGCGATCGTGGTAGCCACTGACCAAGAGCGCGCTACAGGCATTGCGCCGCGCTGCTCGGGCGGGTCGACGGCCGCTGCTCGCGCGCCGCGCACCGCCATTTGGGTCGGGCTCCTCGTGGGCCTGCTGGGCTGGGTGTTCTGCGAGCCTGCCTGGGAGGAGTTCCTCGTCCAGGCGATTTTCGAGTCGGAGGGGGTCTGCGTGGATCTCCCTGAGGGTCCTCGTCCACAAGCTGGTCAACCAGTGCGTCGCGGTGCAGGTCGCCAGGCGGGGCCCGCCCTGGACGTCGCCAATGGATCCTCGGGAGCGAGGCCCGCTGAGGACTTTGCCAAGCCTCCCTTCTCCTATGACTACAAGGAGATCGAGTGCCGGGCTGAGCTCTGTCAGCCTGCGCCTGACTTGGAGAAGGGTGGCGAGGGCGATCTCGGCGATCAGGAGCATGGCCGTGGGCTGTGCGAATGGCTGGCTGCAGCCGCCCCCCCTCAAGACAGCGGAGGAAGCGAAGGAGGCGTGGACTGCGAGCAGCCCGCTCCAGCCGAAGACCATCGGCGACATCTGGGACCGGCACGCCACTCGGGCGAGCTGGGGCAACATCGACGACGGGAAGGTGGCTCTGAGCCGCCTCGAGGAGACGACGGGCAGCGGCTATTTTACGACGGTGCAGAGGAAGAAGGACAGCAAGAAGGTGACGAGGTTCAAGAAGGGGGATCTCTCCCCCCTCCGAGCTGGCAAGTCTCACTACCCCAGCTCAGGCACGACGCCGCTTCGTGTCCAGGACCTGTCGTCTTGCGCGGGCAGCTGCATCGATTCGTTCGAGAAATTGATGATCAAGAGCGCAGGCGAGGTGGACTGGGGGCGATACGAGACGACGAAGAGCTACTCGGACCCGGCGCTGAAGAGCAAGGCCGAGAGACTGGAGCTCCTGTCCCGCATGTACCAAGCGGGGGTGCTGGACTACGTGAAGGAGGTGCGGGAGAAGGTGGGACTGTTCCTGGTGGCCAGAGACGTCGACCCCGACTCAGGGGAAGTGTCGAAGAGTCGCTTGATCTGGGGCTGCAGAAAGGCCAACGTTCTTTTTCACGAGCCGCCGCGGGTGCCGCGTGGGAGTCCCGCAGGCTGGAGTTGGACGAGGCCATCTTACATGGGCGACGGCTCTTCCCTTTCCAAGGCGACGTGCCGGATTGGTTCTATCGGCTGCGCTGGGGATCGGAGTTGGCGGAGTTCTCTGTCGCGGAGGGCGTTTCGCCGCAGGAGCAGTGCCAGCATGGCCAGGAGAAGGGGCTGGACTTCAAGAAGCCCGAGGCCTTGGAGATTGGACTTGGAGCAGCGAGCCTGGCGATGGGCTCGGCCTGGGCGGTCTTTCTGGCCCAATGCGTCTTTGGAGGCGAGTTTCGAGTCCCTGAAGGCGCCAGCTATTACACGCGGGAAGCCGACCCCGAGTTTTTGCAGTCCGATTTCTTTCGTTCGACCTTCGCCGCAGCAGGGGGGTCCTCCCTCGAGCGCGGCCGAGGCGGTGGAGGGCGGGACGTCTGTGGAAGCTTCGGTGAGGCTCATCCTGATGCTGTGCATCGACGACTGCATCGGCTTTACGCTGAAGGGCCCCGGCGAGGAGGAGGAGGAGATCCTGCAGGGCAAGGAGGAGGCGAAGCAGCTTCTGAACCAGAAGGGCCTCGCGATCCACAAGGAGGACTGGGGAGGGGCTCAACGGGGGAGTCGGGCTTGCGATTCCAGCGACGAGGCCGTGCGCGCTGAGGGCCCAGACGAAGGAGTTCGCGGAGCTGGTCTTGGCTACGGAGGCGCTTCTGCTGGAGGGCGACATCCCACCTTCGGTCCTGTCAAGCATGGTGGGCCACTGGACGTGGACGATGATGGTTTTCAGGCCCACCTTTGCCATGCTGGACGAGACCTACAGGTGGATCAGGGACTGCGAGGTGGGGGGGGGGGGCTGTGGCACCGCGGAGGTTGCCCGAGTTAGTCAAGAGCGAGTTCTCGGCGTGGGGAGGCCTCTCGACCTACATGGAATCGGACTTGGAGGCGCCCTGGTGGCCGCGTGCATACATGGCCGACGCCTCGGAGAGTGGGTGCGGATCGTTGGCTTGCGACTGCGACCCCGAGGAGGCGCGAGCAGGGGCAGGTCGTGGGACGGAGGGGCTCTGGGGCCCGCAGATGGAGGATGTCTACGCCGAGATGGAGAGAGGGGTGGAGGCAGTGGGCGACGAGGAGGACCGGCCTGCCCGGCCTCAAGCGGGTCGCCCGGGGTTGCTGGAATTGTTTTCGGGCTCGTCGAGGCTGCTGGACGCCGTCAGGGAGCCCGCGGACTCCTGGGGCGACGCGTGGGGCATCTCGGAGAGGGACGAGTACGACGTGCTGGTCAGCGACAACCTGGAGTTGCTGCTGAGGAGGCTTCGCCAAGGTTTGCACTGGCGGGTGCGCATCGCGCCCCCCCTGCGCTATTTTTTCGAAGGCGCGTGCACCACCGTCGCGGTCAGCAGGGCACTTCTGGGGCTTCGAGGACATGGGCGAGTCGGGTCAGGCGAGGCTCGAGGAGGGGAACCTGCTGTGCTTGGTGGTGGTGGAGGTGCTGAAGGTCTGCGTGGCCATGGCGATACTTTTCATTGGAGAACCCGGCTGGCATCTACACCTGGGCCTTTTCCGCCCCGCGTGGAGGTCTTGGCGAAGGTGGACGTCTGGAGGGTGGAGCTGGAGTATTGCATGTTCGGGGGGATCTGGAAGAAGCCCAGCGCTGCGGCCGCGTCCAAGAGCCACGCCAGGAGCTGGGGGGCAAGTCGCCATGCGGGCTCAGGTGGACACAGCTGGCGTGTGCGTGCCCGCTCGAGTGGTGCAGGTGCTACGCGGAGGTCGCGACGCAGCTCGAGCCTTCCTGGGGAGCGATGCCAGCAGGAGCGAGACAGATGCTGAGAGGAGGCCGGCCCCAGATTGCCAAAGCGACGGGCACCGCCATCCCGCTGAAGGGCGACTGGTTGAAGCACCGCCGGCACATCCTGTTATGCGGGAAGTGAGGGCACTTGGAGCACAACAACATCCTGGAGCTGTGGGCGGCGGTTGCCACCCTGAGGCACGTGAGCAGGACATCGCAAGCCTGGGGCCACAGGGTCGTGATTTTCACGGATTCGATGGCGTCGCTGCGCGCGCTGCAGAAGGGGCGGTTCTCGGCCAAGGGCGTCTTGCACCTGTGCCGCATCGCAGGCGCCATCCAGATGGTCTGCAGGGTCAGGTGCGGCTACCGCTGGGTGCCGTCGGAGCTCAACCTGGCCGACGGGCCTTCGAGGGGGCTACGGATCGGTGCGGCGGAGGAAGCGGTCAAGCTCCATGTGGCCCGAGGCGTCCCACAACGACTCCAGCGGCTCTTACATCACCGTCAAGATCGGGGGTGCAGTCGCTGGGTCGGCACGTTTGTAGCCTTCGGGATGCCGGTGGCGCGCGGAGGGGCCGTCGGTGGCCAAGGCGGCCAGAGCCCGCGCGCATCCTTATCAAAAGGGTGCGATCGCGCCGCCTCCCTCGGCCACAAAGGGGGCGCGGGCCTGGGACGAGGCGCGGCGAGACAAGCTGCTCTACGCGAATCGACTGGTCACCCACGCAGTGGACGACGCGACCAACCTGGCCTACCAGAAGGCGGTCCGCGAGTTCTTGGTGGACGCCAAGAGGAACCAGCTCGACTTCACCACATTTGAGGCGAGGGACCAGGCGCTGGCGGACTACATCTCGGACGTCTGTCACGCGCGGCAGCTGGGCTTCGGGCGCGCCAACATGCTGTTCAATGGCTTCATGCATGTCTTCCAGGACCACCGTGGCCGGCTGCCGACATCGGCGAGGGTCCTGAAGTCGCGGCAGCGGCTTGGGCAGCTGGGCGAAGGCGCTCCTGTTCCCATGGAGGCGGTCGGCCTCGTGATCGGCAGAATGTTTCGCACGGGCCGATTGATCGAGGGCTCGGCGGTGCTCGCGCAGCTGGGCGGATGGCTCAGGGGGCAGGACTGAGGCCAGCTCAGGGCCGAGGACGTGTCCGAGGAGCCTGGCGGCCAGCTGGCCTTCACCCTCGGCAGGCGCGAGAGAGGGGGGAAGGTCAAGACGGGCGCGGGCCAGGGCGTCGTGATCTCGCGGCCAGCCACGGCGGCCGTGGCGCGGGCCCCGCTGCGGGGCCGCGCCCGCAGGAACCTCGTCTTCCCCATCTCGCAGGACAAGTTCAGGCGCGAGTGGCACAAGGCGCTGGGCGAGGCGGGGCTGGCCGGCACGGGCCCCCCACGCGCCATTCGGCATTCGGGGGCGGCTGGCTTCGGGGCGAGCGGCGGCTGTCTGGGAGCCGCGCGGCGCAAGGGCAGGTGGCAATCGACGACGGCGCTGGCACGCTACACCAAGACTCACACGCTGATTGCTGACCAATCAGTTGAGCAGGATGACGGACGAGCAGGCGCGGGCAGGCGCCCGCTTCATGGGCGGCGCCAGCCGAGGCGCCGAGGTCGTTCGTCGAGGAGTCGCCCGCGGCGCAGACCCCTCTGGCGAGGCACTCGCTGGAGGACCTGGAGCGGGCGCGTGGCCAGGAGGTCCAACTCCCGAGCTTCGACGGCGGGCGGGCGCCGACGACGGGCCGCCCCAGCGCCGCAGCCCGTGCCCGTGGCAGGCGCAAGAAGGGCGCCTAGCTTGAGCCGTGATGGGCTTTGTCTCGCGCTGGATGTTCAGCTTTCGCTTTTGTTTGGCCGTAGGGCCCTATCTGTTGATGTAGCAGGAGCGTGCTGGCGGCGCGTCGATGTGTTCCCCCATGTCCTCTCTCGTCTTCCTCAGGATTGAGAACAGAGACAATTTGCATCGCAACGAAGTGTGGCCCTGGCGGGCCCGTAGCATTTCTTCATAAAGAATGTTTAAAAATTGATGGACCGGGGGTTTTTCATAAAACAAGGGGTTGGAGCACAACATAGATGAATATCCCAAACCCCCCCACCCCATGCGTGCACGGCTGGTGCTTAGGCATGTGCGCCAGTCTCCACAATTTGTGGCTGGGACTTTGCGTTTCCGAGTTTCTCGCTGGCCCTGGTGAGGACTTGTGGCCAGGTCAGGTGCCGCTCGGGGCCGTGGGCCCACAGTGGCTCGGCCCCGCCTTTGAACACCTCGGGGGGGGGGGAGGCTGCCCCCGCCAGCTCGGCTTGCGGCAATCTCCCGGTCGCCCCCGCTGCTGCGTCGGATATTCAGGCGCCGTGGTGGTGCGGCCTCGCGTTTTGCTATTCTGCAGGGTTGTCGTTCCAGCTCCGCCTGCCCCCTTTTAGAGGTCCCCCCCGAGCTTTCAGTGCAAAGCTGGCTATCGATTAGATCCGTTAACGTAACTACGCGTTTTCCAAACACACCTTTACAGTAGCATCGCTAACGTTTTAGCCGCCGAAATCGTCACCCTCATTACCACGTATTTGGCTGAAGTTTCGGCCCCGCCATTCCCACTCTTGGGTCAAAGCCCTTGGGACTTTGCGTTTCCGAGTTTCTCGCTGGCCTTGGTGAGGCCTTGTGGCCAGGTCAGGTGCTGCTCGAGGCCGTGGGCCCACAGTGGCTCGGTCCTGCCTTCGAACACCTCAGGGGGGGACTGCCCCCGCTAGCTCGGCTTGCGGTAATATCGTGGTCGTTCCCGCTGCTGCGTCGGATATTCCGGCGCCGCGGTGGTGCGGCCTCGTGCCTTGCTATTCTGTAGGGTTGTCGCTCCAGCTCCGCCTGCCCCCTTTTAGAGGTCCCCCCCGAGCTTTCAGTGCAAAGCTGGCTATTTCATATATGCGTTAATGTAAAGGGGAATTTCTCCACTTCCTCCGCCTCCTCCTCTTCCTCCTCGTGTTTCTCCTCCTCCTCCTCCTCCTCCTCCTCTTCCTCCTCGCTCCTTTGACAACTTTGGTGGCAGCCGTACCCGCTCACGCTCGCATAGGGGGTGCGTTTTCAGGTATGACAAGGATGCCTGGACCACCTTATTTTCTCCTCAGGGCTCTCGGGACAAAAAGTTTCGTTTGGGGCTTGCTCAAGAAATGCTTGAGTGGGTTCGGCAACCGCTTCACCTTCGCCTTCAGTAGCCATCGGCTCTGTCTGGCGCAACCCAGACACACTTTTGCTATCGTACTGCGCCCAGCGGGGCTACCTTTACTTTCACCACGGACACCTGTTACTCTCAGGATCTGGATTTGATTGGGAATCAGATTCAGCCGACTATCCCCCTTTTCTTTGGATTCGATCGCCACGCACTAGATCGCTGGGCTCGGGAGCGTCTGGTTAAGATGGAAGCGAAGCCCGTGCTTACCTCGAATGAGAAGAAAGTCAAGCTGCAGAAGAAGCTCGAACAGAAAAAGGAGGACCAAGCAAGGACAGTCGAGTTCAAGAATCAGGGTCTCAAGGCCAAAGCATCCTCCAGTGCTGACCCTCGCGAAGCCAGGATACTCCCCACGCCGCCCCCAGCACCTGTGCACAGGGGGGACTCGGCGTCTCGGAGCCGTTCACCGATTGCCAGAAAGATGCAGTACTCAGTTGGGTTCAAGAAACAGCTGCAGGGTGGCGGGTCGGGGTCGAAGCCCGAGTCGGATGATGCCTTACCAGAGACGCAGGACTACCGTGGGGAAACACCTGTCAAACCTGTGGGCGACACTACCTGGGAAGTACCGTCTTCGGGATCACCAGACTCCAGGAGTTCCTCCTCTGGCTCTGAAGCGGAAGTCGACTCGCCTGACCGAAGGTCGCAGCCTGCCCCAAAGAGCTGGGAACAGGATAAGAAGCCTTGGATCAGTAAGTTGGGCCCTCCAGTGTTGAAGTCTCAGTTGGAGTACGATCACTCAGGATGCCCAATTTTCGCCCCAAAGGGCGGCACAGACCACACCAGCTCAAGGCGCTACATTATGGCTTTCGTTCCCCAGCTTACAGGTTTGAACACCTTCAAGGCAAAGGTAGGGGAACACTTCCAAATCATCACAGCTCGTGAGCTTACGCCTTTCATCATCGACAATCAAGGGCCACTGGTTTCAGACAGTATCCCAGTTTTGGGAGAGCACGGCTTTCTCACTACCAGGGACGTCACGAAGATTCTCTGGCACTTTGGGCTCAACACGTTTCGTTCCAAGGATATTCATTTGTTCAATGCGCGGTTTTATACCAAAGAAGCGTTCATTGGCCCAGAGGTCTGCCCTAAGAAGGAGAGGTTACATGACAAATCTCAGATCTTCGCTGGCAGCTGCATTGTTGCACTCCTCTACGTCAAGGACATGTTTGAAGATGTTGGAGATCTTATCACGGTGGAGTCTGGCAATAACGGTGCTAATGTAAGGTGCCATCTGCTTTGCAAACCTCGTTTCCTGATGTGACCGAGGCAGTTCAGAAGATACAGCTAAAGTGCCTCTTCCCCTCGGGTCCTCAGCTCTCTTCTTGGTTCAACTCTGGATCAATCTGGGGTTACAAGGGCTTTCAGTGAGACCCCAGGTCATTTCTCTGAGGCAGGGATTAAGTTCTGCTTTCTTCAACACGTCCGTCAGGGCCAAAGTAGTGGGGTCGATTCTTGCTCTCCGCCCACAGCCTCGATGGAACATTTCTTAACTTGGGATTGCTTCGCTCTTAGTTTGGTCCGTCACTTCAGTTCAAACGGGCTTGGTTGGGATTGCTAATTTCATCACATTGTCAGGATTATGACTTTCGATTCAATCTGGGAATGCCTGGGATTACAAGTGTCTCAGGGTATTAGGCCTCCAGGCCATTTATCATGAGCTGGGACTGCATCATATTCTTCTCAATTCGGCTGACGGGGTTAAGTGGGGTTTCTTCTCACTCTTTTGCCCAGGGCCCCGAAGTTTCAAGTTTCAAGTTTCAAGTTTCTTCTTGGGGTAGTTGGGCGATCAGTTTGCTTCTTCACTTCAGTACAAATGGGTTTGGCCTGGGATTGTTAATTCCACTTCGCTGGCCAGGACGATGACTGCCGTCCGCCCCCTGATAAAGTGCATCTCTTTTCTCTATCTCTCCATCTTTTGAATCCACATCTTTCGGTTGTCCTGGTGTCCTGGTTGCTTCCTGTAGTCATTTTGGTTCAATTCGCTTTGCCCGTTCTGCTCCAACCCCTTCTCAAGTTATCTGGGAACACACTCTCATGCTTGCCCCTCAGAGGGTCGTCAGGCCATGGAATTCAAAGTCTCTCCAGTGCTGTATCTTCGAGGCGTGGGCATCCGTCTGCCCACGTGCACTGGCAATCGAAAGTTCCGAGATCGTTCCTGTAAATTCAGGATCATACAACCCACGGAAATGCGTCACACTCCACATGTATGAGAAGGGGCGCGAATTCGAGATACCCCTCAGGCAGCTATGGAATCTCTTTGAGGAATTTTTCTCAAGCAAGGCATGCAAGGACCTTATTGGGATCGTGGGAATTGCAGTACGCTCTATGTCTTTTGTACAGATTAAGACAATGTCATACAAGGGCGCAGTGTTCTACGACAACCGCTGGTCAGATCCTGGGAATTTCATCTACACTGTCTGGTGGAATATTTGGGGTCAAATGGCCAGGTATCTTCAAAGACGACAACCTACCAGTGCCTCGTCCAAGTCCATGGAGGAGCTTCGCTCAGTTGCTGGTCGTGTCACCGATGTACAGAGGATGGTCCGAGAGCGGTGGAACAGGGAACCCGACACTTCTCGATGGCTAGAGCTTATTGGAGATTTGATGGAGTTAGGGCTGGGAGCGGGGTATGTTGAACCAGATCAGTTCTGGAACATTATTCAGGGGATTTCTCCTATCATCTGCTCCATTCGGTCTATTTTGACGTTTGCTGATCAACATGGGTCTTTTGCTAGGACCGGGAAAGACCGTCGCCTTTTTCGCGGCCCATGTGCACCTCACACTCGGAAGTTTGCCGTGGCAATGTTTCACGGAATGCAAGTGCACAAATTTAATGTCACGGAATCTTCAGAGGTCTGGGTATCTTACCTAATTGCGGCCTCAGAGAACAGGCTCCAATACTAATGGAGCGGGGTATTTGACGCCCCACGGAATTTGCATTTGGGTCTGTATCTAGACCCATTTGTGTCCTCCTCTCCTCTCTTTGCCTCCCACCTAGGGGATTGGCTGACACCAGGAGATGTCACTTGTGCGATTCTATCTGGGACCCGCCTGGTCCATGCGATCTTAGGGACACCGTGGCTTCGCAACAATCCATCCTTCCTCAGGATGCCTCCGTGTTCTGGGACTCGAGTCTGTTCTCCTCTCTTGGGGTTTGGGGGGGTGGCCCCCCTCCCCTTCCCTTGCCTCCTGTCGGCTCCTGCAGTCTCGGGCTCAAGCTTTCAGTATGCTACTTCCCAAGGCATCGGACCCTCACGTTATCTTTCAGGGGAAGCTTTGCAGGTCTAAACGCAAAGTCTGCTTCCTGTCTAAACAAGATCTTGAGGCACTCTCATACTGCTCTACGCTGCTATTCCAAAGGGTGGTCAAGTTGCCAGCTCGGTTTCTTGTACCATCGGACCTTGGTGGTCCTCATTTCACTTATGACTGGTGCAAAATCCCGCTTTTCAAAGCTTGTCGGGACAGCGGCTTTAAGGGACTGTATGTCAACGTTCGGGGTCCCGACGAAAGGGTTCGGAGAGTTCCTTGGAAAGAACTGGCTGCTGGTCAGTAGCCGTTTCGCCTCAAATGCTGACGGGAACTCTCGTCCGAGACGGCTGGGAAACATCCACATCCATATCCAATTCCAGGGGATGGCCAAACGCAGCCTTCCAGTCAAGCTAGCCGCCAAGAAGCGTCTCAAGTGGACACACGGCTCAGGAGGAATGTGGAACTACTGTGAAGAGGAAAAAGTCTACACCAAAGTCTGGTATACGGAGTACTATGACACGTGGTTCGACCCCGAATCGGGCTGGCCTCACCCAGTGGTATGGTACCTATCTGACTACTGGTGGGACGGAGACTTCTTTGTGGAAAAGTGGCGCTGGAAGTACCCGTGAATGCAATTCCTGGGACTCCGACAGACTGAATCCCCTGGCGTCTGCGGTGCATGGGCCTGCGGCTTTTGGAGGACTCTCAGTATCCCTCAATCTCCTATGCATGTTCTTCAACGTTGTTGGTTGGCAAAATACAAAAGGTTATAAACAGGTCCATCTTGCGCCCTCCATACTTGTTTGAATTCAACCTTACTCCATTGGTCTTGATATGCCTGGGGTGGGTTGTCACGGTTGAGTTCTCACTCGGCTTTGACATTCCATTTTGTATGCCTCCGTATCTTCTGGGTTCATTGCGTGCTTGGGACATTCAGTTTCTATTTTAGACTTTCGTTCAGTACATATATCCGTCTTGGTTGCTACTTATGTTCAATGGGTTTCATGGGACTCAATGAAAGATTTCTTTACTTCTTGCTTACTTCAGACCTTGGGACCATATGCCCCCAAGATTGGCTTCAAGAGCTACTCAAGCCACTCAAGATTGTTGATCAATTTGAGCATACTCCTTTATCTTGCATTACGTTTCTCATTTTTCTCTTCTTCATTCAAAGCAAGAGAGACCTTGTGGTGGGATTCATTTGGGACATCGGACAATCTATCATTCATGATTTCTTTCAGTATCATGGGTTTCAATCCTGGGCTGGGCTTCTCCTTTCTTCTGCTTCATCTTTCTACCGCCTCTCCTCCCGCCTCCCTCTTTCTCTACCGTACGCATTTGGCGTATTGGTGGCTTCTCAGGTTTGTGTTTTGGGAGAACCGACCTTTCAAGGCGCTTCATCATCATCATCATCTTCCTCCTCCCCCCCTCGCCCATTCGTGGTTGCGCAGGTTCAGATGTAGCGTTGTGCCTCCGAGTTTGCAGTCCACTGTTGGAGGCGCCGCGCTTCAAGTTTGCGTTGTCGCGCCTGTTTTCGTGGGGGTGCCCAGGCACCCAGCTGTGGCTTCGATTTGAGTTGTTGCGATCATTTGGCCTCCGGCTAGCGCAGGGTGGGAATTCGTCCCCTTCGCGCGCTCGCTCTCACTCGCTCACTCACTCTCCCCCTTTCTCATGTTTTGTTTTCCTCTCTCTCTCTCTGTATCCCTCTCTCTCTCTCGCCTTGTCTTTCTCTCTCTCTCTCTCTCTCTCTCTCTCTCTTTTTCTCTCCCTCTCAGGCCACGGTTCACCCCATGAGTTCGCCCATCGCAGGCCAGCTCTTGGTTTGCACCCGGTTTGCCCAGCGACTTCATTACTCGCATGACAGTTAAGGACGCGTGGTGTTGAGTTCATCCAACTTGACGGAAAACAAAGCGTCTCTTCGCAAGAGCCAGCGAGATGGCATGCCAGCAGCCTCCAGTGAGTCGCCACCGAAGATGCTGTTTGGCGCATCCGGGCAGCGCAGGCGACAACAGCGTCGAGAGGTACAGTGCGCCGTCCACCTGAGGCGGGAACCCCGCCCTGGGCGGGGGCTGCTGGTGGCAACGCGCGGGGATGTTTCGGCCCATCGGTGCTCCGCGCGCCACCCTCTTCGTTGACCTGTCAGGGTCCATTTCGAGCCAGTCCGATGTCGACTCGGGCCGGCCCGATCCAACTCGGCCCCGTCGCGATGAAGGACGTGGAGCGGTTTTGAGGCTGCTCTTCGCCGTGCATGGCCTCCTTGGGTCTTTCAGAGGAGCCGGGACGGCAACACAAATCATCTAGGGTGCGAGTCTGGTCCGGGGGGAAGGCTCGGAGTCCAGATCCCGTTTGTTTCAGGACCCCGTTTCCTTCATATGTTAAAGTCTGACGATCCGATGCGGCTTTGTGTTGGCGCGGTTTCGTTTCATCCCGGCGGGGCCGATCCGATTCGATCCTGACTCCGTGCCGCTGCGGCTCGAACCGACGTGCCTTGGGCCCTGTTCGATTTCCAGATTCGATGTGTGCGTGCTCATGCTAATTCTTGCTGGTGGCACCAGGAGGCTGGGAGCACGCAGGGCAGGCAACATCTCCCTTCCCCTCGGATGCTTAAGAGGGTGGTATGTCCCAGAATTCCTGTTGCTCCTCATGCCCCTTTTCCATCATATCGCCTTGCCCTTGGCCCCTTCGCGCTGAAAGTCTTATTCAGAGCCAAGGTCTCATTTGACAACTGGGTCGGCCGTTTGGGGAAAGATGGAGCGCAGTGGAAGATATCGGAGGGAGGGGAGGAATCTCAGATGTTGCGCGAGCACGCCTCTCTCTTCCTCCTCCTTCTCTTCCTCCTCGGGGCTGCGACCGATTTGGGACCTCTCCGATTTTTTCGTGCCGATACCGAGGCGATCTCAACGTGGATTTCGATCGGGGGGGAACACGGTGGGCGGGGGTGGGAGCGAGCGGGGGTGGGAGCAGCGGCGGGAGGGGGCGGATGGAGACCATCCCTAAGGGTTTGACGACTCTTTTCCAATCAACTTGCGGGACTCAAGCTAGAGAAACCGCGGTATATCTACTCAAATCGATGCGCGACAAGATGGATCGGAGTACATTCAGAGATATCCAGAAAGATCTGGAACATCTTGCGCCAGCTCCAGCGCGGGTCGAGGGACAGCAGAAGTCATTAAGCGCCTAACCTTTGACGAGAGGAGGTGCCAGGCCGGGGGCGAGGAGGAGGAGGAGGAGGAGGAGGAGCAGGAGCAGGAGCAGGAGGAGCAGGAGCAGGAGCAGGATGCAGGATGCAGAGTGGAGGTGGAGGAGAGGCCGTAGCGCCAGGTACACGCCCTCGCCACTGGGCGTGCTGGACCTCGGCCCACGCGGGGCCCCAAGTGGGGCCCTGCGCGGTGGTCGTCACCCGGGTGGGCGTCCGCCGCGGGGTGGATGGGCCGCGTCTGCCACAGGCCCCGAAGCCACCAGCGACAGCGACGGGAGGGGCAGCAGGAGGGGCGCAGCAACTGGGCCGCTCATGCCCGTGCAGCGTCAGAGAGGAGGAGCAGGAGCGGGAGGGCCCCCCTGGCGGAGCCTCTGGCGCCGCCCCTGGCGCGCTCCGCGCGCGGGGCCCAACGAACGCTACAGCCACGACGTTCAAGTTCACCCAACGCTGAAAAACAGGAGGGCCCCTCTTGCGCCGCCTCTGGCGCGCTCCGTACGCCAGGTAATGGGGTCCAGCGCCGATCCAAGAAATCCGCGAGGACCTCCGACACGGGGGAGGAGCAACAGCAGGAAGGAGGGGAGCAGGAATAGAAGGAGCAGGCGGGTGAGCAGGAGGAGGAGGAAGAGGAGGCGGAGGAGGAGGAGGAGGAGGAGGAGGAGGATGGTCGCGTCCAGAGGACTCTCGGACAATTAGTGCCTCAGGAGGAGGAGAAGGAGGAGGAGGAGGACGACGAGGACGAGTAGGAGGAGGAGGAGGAGGAGGAGGAGGAGGAGGAGGAGGAGGAGGAGGAGCAGGAGCAGGAGCAAAACCAGGAGCGAAAGCAGGAGCAAAAGCAGGAGCAGGATGAGGAGAAGGAGGAGGAGGAGGAGGAGGAGGAGGAGGAGGAAGGAGGAGCGAGCGAACGGCCACATTGCACATCAGTGAGACATCAGGAGGATCTCGCGCCGCCCGCAGGGAGAAGCTAGAACGCGACGTGTACGGCCGGGACCCCGCCGGGCTGGAGGAACAGCTGGCCCTCGAGGCGCCTCGGCCTTGGAATGGCGCGCCGCGGGAGGAGGAGGGGGAGGAACAGGAAGAGGAGGATGGGAGGAGGAGGAGGAGGAGGAGGAGGAGGAGGAGGAGGAGGAGGAGGAGGAGGAGGATGGACCGCGGTCGCCGTCCTTTCCCTCCTTCTCCCTCCTCCTAGTCGATACCGCAGCCATTTTGGCTCGAGCTCCAACCGTGCGTCGCTGGCGTTTGGAGCTTGCACGCAGCCAAGGGGGCGGTTCCAAACCCCCGCGCTTTCAGGTGTGCGCCGCTGCATGCCCACACCCAGTTTTCATTGCGTTCGTGTTGGCGCCCCGAGGAACTTTCCAAGCGCTCCCTCGGGGGCACCCAGTGGCCCAGACCAGCCGTCGCGATGTTGGTTCCGCATGGTTTTCAATTCCTTGGCATCGTCGCCTTCGTCGTTGGAGAGGATCATACGTGTAACGGAAGGAAGGGCACACGGCAAACGGAGGGCATACGGCAAACGGAGGGACACGTTTTCGTCACGTGTTTGGCCGGCGGGTGCAAACACAACGGTTTCGGGCCCCTGTGCTGCAAGCGGTGCGTATCGTCCATCACGAAGTTCCGCCCAATTCCACATGCAGAATTTGTCGGTGAAGAGAAAGGAGGGGTCAAAACCAAACCTGGGCTCGGCAAAGGAAAAGGCAATACAAGCAAAGGCAAAGCATAACATGATGATGCTCAACCGCACGGTGTCTCCACCCGCGCAGCCCTGCCGTCAAGACCGGTGGCCACCATGGACGACGACGAGATGGCGCAGAAGGCAGGAGACACAGCAGGAACCGAAAGATCTCAAGCGCAGCGCTGGCAGCACGTGGGCCATCAGGCCAAATCGCTTCCACGGGGAGCCAGAAGTGGCAAGTCGCTGAACATAAACAGACCAGCTCGGGGAAACACCTCAACAGCAAACGCGCCAAGCAGGAGAGGTGGCGCACAACAGCGAAGGATCTCGAAGCCAGCGTCGCCCAGATGGCAGTGGAATTCGAAACCGTTGACAAGGAGGTCAGCGACATAGCGGCGGAGATTCAGGTCAATGGCCGCCAGCACCCACTCGAGCAACAGCCAGGTAAAACTATTGTCAGCATCGAAGAACTGGTTGATGACAATATCAGCTTGCAGGACGTCTTCCCTATGGACGATGTCCTGGGTTCGTCTTCAACCGCGGACAGCCGCGACCTCGAGGAGAGCGACGCACAGGAGTCCGAGAAGCGCAAGACACGAATTGCTCGCCAGAGCGAGGGGCGCCCGGCGAACATCTTCAAGGGATCCATTGCCGTGTGTGAGCAGCCCAGGAGGACCGGGCTAAGCAAGTCGCAATATTGTCCGCCAAGAAGCGCAGGGCGGGCGCTCAAGGAGAGGCCGCAGCAGGGGGAACGACCGCCGAGGGGGCCAAGGGCGCAGCAGCAGCAGTAGCAGAGCCAGCCGTCCCAGATGAGAAGGAGACCGCTCTGATCGGCAACGCGCCGCAGAAGCTGCCTGGCAACGCTCGCAGTCGCCAGGCCCTAAAGCCACGGCGCCTGCTTAACAGCGCCAGGGCGACGTCTGCGAGGCCCTGGGCTGGCGCATCCGCGTCGAACGGCGCGCTCGTTGTCCCTGAGATGCCCGAGACGGCGCGGCGGGAGAGACCCGTGGTAGGCCAGCGTCGCCCGGCAGTCGCCGGAGGGGCGGGAACGCAGCCGCGCGGGCTCCACGGCGGCGCGGCGCGAGCAGAACAGGATGCGAGGACGGCGGCAGCGACTGCCAGCTCGGTGGGAACCACGCCGGCTGGGTGAGACTCGAAGCCGCGAATTCTGCCGGATAGAAGGCCAGGCCGGAACTCCTTCGTCCGCGCGAGGGCCGGAGAAACATCCATGATCAAAGATCCAGAGCCCGAGAAGAGATTCAGGATCCACTCTTAGAATTCCGCCAATCGGGGCCATAAGTCGAGAAAGGCGCTCATGGGGCACTGGAGAGAGTTCGACCTTGCGGGCGTCTCAGAGCATCGCCAGACGCCTGGCGCTGCAGACGCCGGGCCGCGTGATCAACTGGAGCTGCTGCAGGCCGACCACGTCGCCTGCTCGCCGGCGAGACAGCGCCCCAGCAGCTGACGGGGCGCTCCGCGCATGCAAGCCGACCGCGGAGGTCAGTTCGTTTATTCGTTCTGCCGCGGGGCCCTGAGGTTGACAAGTTGTATTTTAATGCGTCTCGCGACAAGTTGCATTTAAGGCAATTTATTTAAGACGCGCGAAATGCGCCCGTCTTCCCATCAGACGCGCAATTGCGTTATATGATCCATGTGCTACACCACTCAAGTTTACGACGTCACGATGCTACGACATGCTGCGAGCTATTCAAATGGCGATGCCCCGACAACGTTAAGGTTGCATTGTCTTGCTGGTGGTGCTGTTCTTCATATTCAAGTCGTCGTTGGTTGCGTCGCTGTGGATCTATATGGTTGTCGGCGTTCGCGTCTGCGCACTTGGCATGCGCGGTTGCCGTTGATGGCGCCGGTGGTGCCTCTGTCGTTGAACATAGTGTCGTTATTGTTGTTGCTGCTATCGTTGGCGTTGTTGCTGTCGTTGCTGGTATCGTCGGTTTCGCGCTGCGGTTAGAACTGCTAGTCACGTGCGCGTTGCGCGCGTTGTTGCCGTTGCCGCTGCGTCGTCGCTCCGAGACGGAGGCCGCCAGAATGGCGCGCCGAGGGGGGGCGAGCCCCGCCCCCTTCGCGGAGTCGCCCAGGGCGGCTTCCGACGGCGCTCAACCGCCCGAGATTGCCCCGGGCAGCCCGCGACCCCCCCCCCCCGCGCGCGCGCGCACGCGCGCGCGCACCAACAACAAACAAGCAGACAACACGCGGTAACAACAATCACACACACGCGAAACATACAAACACAACAAACAAAACGACAGCGGCTTGGTCGCCGAAGCAACCGCGGCGCATCCGCGAGACAACCGCAGGGCAACCGCAGGGCAGCCGCGAGACACCCGCGGTGCAACCGCGGGGCGCCCCTTGGGTTGCGCGCGCGGATTCCTGGCCCGAGGCCGCCCCGGAGCCCCTTCTCTTTCGCGGATCTTGCCTGGGCACGACCCACGGGGGAGCCCGGCCCCCCTCCGCCGCGCGGGAAGCCAGCGGCTGCGTCGCGCCCCCCATCCACGCTCGCCTTCCCCGCGCCGCCGCGCCCGATCACGCCCGCCCCTGTTCCCCGCGGCCCATCGTCGCCGTAGTTTTGCCCAAGCCTGCAGTTCAACGATTCAGCTGCCGCTGCTGTTTGCAGCGGTTATTGACAACGGCCGAGCTGCCAGTCTCAGAGAGGGCGTCGCCTGTGCCTGCCCGGAGCGGCACGCGCGATCAGCAGATCGAAATCCCCATGCCGCGCGCCACGAACTGCGCCTTCATCCGGCGCCCCGAGAAAGTCAAGGACAAGGTCAACGAGACAGGCGACAACACATCCATATGATTATTGGGCTTCTGGGGCCCAGCGACAACCAGCAGTTCTCGCAGCCCCAGATGGAATGCGCCCTCGAGGTGATTCTCTGGAAGAGGAACATCTACTGGTCGCCAAAGTTGGCCCCCGAGCACCAGGCGAATTGGGTGACCGCCGTTGCGGAGAGGATCTGGGCGATGTTCTCGCGCGCACGGGCTGCCCGCCGCGCGGGGGGCAAGTGGGCGCCGGTGCTGCTGCGCCTCGCGGGGGGCGGGAACGACGACGCGGGCGACGAGGGGGGGGGGGTGCAGCTAGCCGATCAGGAGGCGTCGGAGGACTCGGGCGCCGAAGCGGGCAGTCAGCTCGAGGCCAGCCCCGCCAGAGAGGATCCCGCGAGCGGCGTCGCGGAGGCGCCCCAGGGGGGCGAGCGCCCGAGCGAGGGCAATGACGACGGCGACGCGCGCGGCTAGGGCGACGGCGACGCCGCCCCTGCGAGCAGCACCCCGATGACGGTTGACAACGCCAACGCTGGCGCGAAGGAGGAGGCCGAGGGCGCCACGGCCGACGCGGAGTGCGATGGCGTTGCCGAGAGCCGCCCGCCGTGCGCGGAGACCGCGCGCAAGGGGAAGCGCAGCAAAGTCTTCGGGGGGTGCGTCTTGCCTGCGAGGACGGACCGCTTTTGCTGGGCTGCGTTTGCGCACGACGGTTCAAACCGACAGGGTTCTGGCCACGTGCCCCCAGGAATTGCGCGAGATCCTGAAGTGCAGTCCAAGCCAGAACAAGAAGAGCAACGGCGCGCTCCACTCAGCGACCAGCAAGGATGGGGCGACCACGCACGAGGCGGTGAAGTCCGAGCTGATGGACAAGAAGCGCTGGAATGAGTTCAAGGGCGGCGAGAGGAAGGACACCGACGTGAATACGCGGCCAATCTACCTGGCATTCGAGACCACCGTCGACGACGACGGCGAGAAGACGCGCGCCCAGCATGCCCAAATCCTGTCGAAGCTGCCCGCGGAGGCCGCAGGAGATGAGGAGGTCGGGAGGGCAGGCGCCTCGAGCGCAGCCGTGGAGCGCGCGGAGAAGCTGGCCTCTGCAAGTGAAATCATGACGAACAAAGGAGATCGGGGCCGAGAAGGACAAGGCGCGCGGGGCTCGCGCTCTTGACCACTTGACCAAGGGCGCGGCCAAGGGCACGGGCGACATCGCTGACGGCGGCAAGGATGCCACCGCGCCGCAGAAGCTCCGTGCTCCCAGGGCGGCTCAGCCGGAGATTGAGCCGAAGGCCAACGGCGCCCCTGACGGCGCGGATTCGAGCGCATCCTCTTCGCAACGTGCGCCCAGCAAGGGCAGCGACAGCAACGGCGGCACAGGGATAGACTTAACCCTCGACATGCGGGGTAATTTCCGTCTTGCGTCAGATCGGTGCCTCGCGCCATCCCGATTCTGATGCGCGTTTGGGGTGCGCGTCGCGTCGCGTCCGCATGGGCTTCGGCTGTAGCGGTGTCGCGCCAGCGCATGGGCTTGCCGCAGTCCGCGCGTGCTGCGAGGGATTCACTGGAGATGCCATCCGCCCCTGTACACGTCTTCGCGTTCAGGGGAGGCGGGGGAGGTGCCGCGCCGACACGAGGCGGTCTGCTTTGAGCGCAGTGGGTTGGATTGCCGGCTTAGCTGTTTGGATTAATAACGTATGTGCTCCCGAGTGCATTTCGCAAGGCGAGCGACTGGCTTGCCAGCGTTCGAGCGCCGTCGGGCTCACAGAAAACATAAACGTGCATGCGCACGCGGGTCAGTGCACGTGCGTGGACAATGCGTCGGCTAGCAGGGCAGGGCCTTGCATGCCAGGCAAGTGCGTCTCCATATCACCGCATAGCATTAGCAATGGGAAATCACATCATAGCATACCCGATGATGCCAAGCCATACCATGCCATGGCATCGCACTGCATGACATACAACCATATACGCGGATACGTGCGTATACGAAAACATCGTAGCAGGTAAACATACATCTCGCACATCAAACAATGACACGTATACTCACGCGGTACACGACACTTCAAGTACAATCATGTCATGGGCTCGCGCAGTCTGGCAATTATGCTGTATCAGTGCACCAGATCACGCACTCTGGACGACGCGGGCTCTCATGCACGTACCGCTTGGCGAGTCCTGACTAATCTTCTGCTCGTCTTCACCCCGTGCCCCCCCCCCCCCCCCCGATGACACGAACGCAGCGGCGAATGCGGGGGGTGGGTGACCCGCAACATCACCAATTAGACGTAGCAGCAATCCTGAGCACCATTGAAACGACCATTCCGCTCATGACCGACCCAGGCCTTTCCCAGGACACGACGACGCTATTCAGTAGGCTTGTTTTTGCCAGGGACTTGTGGTGGACTAAATCGATCGCGCAGCGGTCCCCTGGCCCTCTCGGCCTCGGGCATGTCGGCCCCCTTCGCAATCCCGAATCTGGGGGAGGCCCTCGCCTTCGCGAGAAGCCGGATGGCCGGCGATGCACAGCGCGCGCCAGAGGCAGGCGGCGCTTGCGCGGCCGAGCCTCCCGCCGACGCATTCGCCCAGAGCGCGGCGGATGTCCGCGATGGCGGAGGCCCTTTGGCGCGGGCTCGGGCAAGGCTGGCGATGGCGCAGCTTGCACGGCAGGTGCGGCGCCAGGACTCGCGGCGTTGATCGCTGCCCCTGCCTCGTTGGGCCCAGCAGCGCTCACTGCCGAGGAGGTGGAGTACACCGACGCGCTGAAGGATCTGGTCGGCGCCGACGACGGCGCCGATGCCAGTGTCCATCGCGACGCGCAGGACTCCATCGCAGATGCATTCGCCAAAACGATCACCGAGAACAAGTTCGACCTGCGCGGCCCCTTCGGATCCAAGTGGAGCGCGGCCAGGGCGAAGGACAGGCAGATGGCGGCTGACTGCGAAGCCCTCAAGGCGAAAGCATCTTCAAGACCATGAGGGGGAGAGGTCCAAGGCGACCGAGCTCGCGGAGATGGGCGAGCTGGACGGCGCGCACATGCCTCCCTCGGCCATCGCTCGGGAAGAGGGGGCGATGGCCCCGCCCTGCGGGCGGCGAGGAACTACGTGGCGGAGTGCGCGGGGCACTATAAGGTCGGCAAGGGCACTCGGACTCTTTCGTTCTTTTCCTCCAGCAGCTGCACGAAAAGGTTGGAGTTCTTGTGCGTCAGGAATCGTTCTCGGCATACCTTGTCAAAGAAATGGCCAGATGCGATAGTTGAGGCCGATCCGTCTCGCGAGGCGGAGGCGCTCGCGGTCGCGAGCGCTGAGTCCGAGGTCGGCGCGACCCCGTCTAGCGGTGCCCAGCTCGCCGAGCAGCGCCGGGGGCGGGCGGGCGCTCGGGCCGCGTCGGTGGCGGCGGCCGCCGCGGGCAGAGGTGCGAGCGCGGCCGCGGCCGCAGTCGCGACCGCCGCGGAGGTCGCGACCACCGCGGCGCCGAAGGACAATCCGAAGACGCGCGAGGGCGGCGGCGAAGGCAAGAGCGACAAGAGCGACGAGGGGCCGAAGTTGTCGGAGAAGGATGGCGAGGGGCCTGGCGTCGATGGCGAGGGCCAGCCCGTCAGGGACGAAGTTGCAGAGAATCTGAAGCAACTCGAGCCGCTGAAGGAGAGGCGCGGCCAGGTCGCATCCCGCTGCGCGGACTTCCTGCAGGCCGCGGCGGAGAACCCCTAGTGCGAGTTTGCAAACGACGAGCTCTGGCCCAAGCAGTTGCGGAGGGCCCGCGCGAAGCTCGACTCGACGAAGGCCAGCTCCGCCTTCTGGAACGACTGGGTCATGGACGGCGACTTCCTCGAGAGGGTTTGGACAACTGACGCCGAGTCGGCCATCGAGGTGTAGCTCGAGAAAAAGGTTGCCATGGCCGCGGCGGTCAAGGCATGGGGGCATGAAGTGTCGACGCTGAACGATATGCACGATGCCCGCGCGAAGCGGGGGGGGGGGGGGCTGCGTCGAAGAACTGAGCGCCGAGATGAAGCTGCCCCGCGCAGCCAGCCAGCAGAGCCAAGGCGCTGAAATAGCAGAGACGCATAGAAATCAAGCAGGCCTCACGCACCCATGAGTCTGAGACTTCATGAATCATTAATCTGCGCATTTTGGTGGGGATGTCACAGGCGAGACGCGCTGAATAATTTCAACGTAAATTCGCATGCATCTGAAACGCCATGAACTTCAATGATTTGCGGATGAGCCCCCAACCGGCATCGGAAGCAGGAAGCGACGCGAGATTGGCGGAGGCGCGGCAGTCACAAGGTCTGAGCTGGGAGACTCGCGCCGCGCTGCGCAGTTAGCCTTCGCAGTCGCATCTGCCCCCCCCCCCCCCCCCCCCCTTCTTTTCTCGATCCTCATCCTTTTGAAGTGCCCCCCCAAAGCCCCGCGCAAACGGAGCCTACGCATGAGCTCGCATGAAGAATGGGGGCGACGCGGAGGGCGCGGAGGAGGGGTGGGGGGGGGGGAGGGGGGGGGCTCGGCCTCTGATCGCTTTCGGGCTGCCATGGCCCTGGCGAGCGCGAGGGGTGGGTGGGGTGGGGCGGTGGCGGTGGCGGTGGTGGCGGTGGTGGTTGTTGCGGCGGTGGTGGCGGTGGTGGCGGGGTGTTTTTTGTTTGAAAAATAACAGCGTGTGTGCATACATATAACGGCGCACCTGGTCCGGGGGCCCGGGGCCGGGACCTCGACCACAAATGTGCGCCCCGGGGGGCCCGGAGGCTCGTCGGGGCTTGCCGGAGGCCTCCCCAGTCAGACAAGACGGCCCAAGAAGCGCCCAAGACGGCCCAAGAAACTTCCAAGAGGCCTCCAAGAGGGCTCCGAGATGCTGAAGATGGCCTCCAGACGTCCAAGGAGGCCCCCAAGAGGCCCCAAGAAGCCTCCAACATGCGTCCCAAGAGGGCCCCTAGACGCAAACATTGGCCCATTCCCTTCGTAAAACGTACATTTTCAACAAAGTTGTCTTTTGGGCTTTCCGACGTTACAGGACGGCCCAAGAGGCGCCCAAGACCGCCCCAAGACGGCCCAAGAAGCTTCCCAGAGGGCCCCAGGACAGCCCAAGAGGGCCCCAAGACGGCCCAAGAGGCGCCCAAGATGGCCCAAGAGGGCCCCAAGACGGGCCCAAGAGGGGGCCCAGAGGGGGACCACGAACCGCAAGCTCGAGCCTTCCGCCCCAAGAGGCCGCCAGGAGGCCCCCAGGAGGCCCCTCAAGAGGCCCCAGGAGACCCCAGACGTCCAAGGACGCCCCCAAGAGGCCCCAAGAAGCCTCCAACATGCGTCCCAAGAGGGCCCCTAGACGCAAAATTGGCCCATTCCCTTCGTAAAACGTACATTTTTAACAAAGTCGCCTTTTGGGCTTTCCGACGTTACAGGACGGCCCAAGAGGCGCCCAAGACCGCCCCAAGACGGCCCAAGAAGCTTCCCAGAGGGCCCCAGGACAGCCCAAGAGGGCCCCAAGACGGCCCAAGAGGCGCCCAAGATGGCCCAAGAGGGCCCCAAGACGGGCCCAAGAGGGGGCCCAGAGGGGGACCACGAACCGCAAGCTCGAGCCTTCCGCCCCAAGAGGCCGCCAGGAGGCCCCCAGGAGGCCCCTCAAGAGGCCCCAGGAGACCCCAGACGTCCAAGGACGCCCCCAAGAGGCCCCAAGAAGCCTCCAACATGCGTCCCAAGAGGGCCCCTAGACGCAAAAATTGGCCCATTCCCTTCGTAAAACGTACATTTTCAACAAAGTTGTCTTTTGGGCTTTCCGACGTTACAGGACGGCCCAAGAGGCGCCCAAGACCGCCCCAAGACGGCCCAAGAAGCTTCCAAGAGGGCCCCAGGACAGCCCAAGAGGGCCCCAAGACGGCCCAAGAGGCGCCCAAGATGGCCCAAGAGGGCCCCAAGACGGGCCCAAGAGGGGGCCCAGAGGGGGACCACGAACCGCAAGCTCGAGCCTTCCGCCCCAAGAGGCCGCCAGGAGGCCATCAGGAGGCCCCTCAAGAGGCCCCAGGAGACCCCCAAGAGGCCCAAAGGAGGCCCAAGGACAGCCCAAGAGGGCCCCAAGACGGCCCAAGAGGCGCCCAAGATGGCCCAAGAGGGCCCCAAGACGGGCCCAAGAGGGGGCCCAGAGGGGGACCACGAACCGCAAGCTCGAGCCTTCCGCCCCAAGAGGCCGCCAGGAGGCCCCCAGGAGGCCCCTCAAGAGGCCCCAGGAGACCCCAGACGTCCAAGGACGCCCCCACGACGCTTCGCGTCACCAATTTCTTCTCACAACGGTTCCTGGGTCTGTGACTTGACAGAACCTAAGCGCGCGCGAAGCGCGCGCGTGGTTCTAGTATATATATATATATATATATATATATATACATCTATATATATATGTATATATACAAGTGGCACGTGTGTGCCCAGGCTCATACAACAAGCTGAAGGGGCGTTTGAAGCAGGAGTGACATGCAACAGCGAAGTCGCACTCGAGCGCAAGTGGGGTTGCAACACCTTGCGATGTGTGTACCAGGGCCCCCCAGGAAGCCTCAGGAGGCCCGACTTGGATACCAGAAGAGGCTCCAGGAGGCCCCAGGATTGTGAGTGTTGTGTGTGTGCGATGTGTGCTTTGTGTGGTGCGTGCTTTTTTGCGTGTTGTCGGCGTTGTGTGTGTATGTTATGTTTGTCTAGCGTGTGATGTGTTGGGCGTGATTTGTGTCTCTGTGTTATATATATATATGTATAACAATTGATTCATGCGGGGTTGGGGCCTGCTACAACCGCGACGAAACCAATTTGCACATTCGTGGAATCGAATATGGGTGCCTTTGCAGCTGGTTTGCACTTTCCCGGCGTGACTTCTATTGGAGTCAACTTGAGATCCTCTAGATTTGGGCTCTGGTATATTCCCATCGACCATGGGCAAATTCGTATGACATCGTATGCCGCGCGGTTCTGCAGCGACTTCGCTACCGCTTGAGTTCCTCTGAATATCTGCATCCCTGTCTCGCTGCGGGGCGGGCGCTGCTGAGCCACGCGCAGGGGCGCTTCAGCGAGTGGCGCCGCTGGCAACCGCATGTGCGCATCGGCCCCATGAGAAGCGAGCTCCAGCAGTTAAGTCGTGCGACCACATCGCGAACTAGGAACAAACGGAGCAGCGGGGGCCCAGGGGGGCAGACAATGAGGGGGCAATTGGGGCAGAAAGGAGACAAAAGGGGACAATTGGGACAAGCGGTGGCGACGCGAGACAGAAGGGGCAATGGACAAAGGGGGGCAAAGAGAGGGCGAGAGGGGCCAAGGGGTCAGAATGGACAAAGGAAAGGCGACAAAGGGGGCACAGGGGGGACAGGGAGAACAAAGAAGGCAGAGGGGGCAAAGGGGGCAAAAGGAGACAAGGCGGGGGCACAGGTGACAAAGGGGGCAAAGGCGACACAAGGGTGCAACGAGGCGCAAAGAAAAAGCAAACGCGACAGCGGGGGCAAAGAGACCAACGGGGATGAAGAGGGGACAAAGGAGGCAAATGGGGGCGCAGGGGGAGAAAGAGATGGCCAAAGGGGCAAAGGGGTCAGGGGGGCAGAAACAGACACAGGGGCACATGGGGAACGCACATGACAGCGAAGGCAAAGGGGACAAAGGGGGCGCAAAGAAGACAAAGCGGGGGCACAGGGGGCAACGGGGGCAATGGGGACTCAAGGAGACAAAAAGTGACAAAGGGAACCATGGGCACAAAGGGGGCACAAGGGGCACAAAGAGAGGGCAGGGGGCAGACGGAACACAGCCGAGGCATCAAATTCATCGCCCCCCGCGCCGCCGAAATGAGCGCCCGGCGGCGCCCGGAAGGCGCCCCGAAGGCGCCCGAAGGCTTCGTATTGAACCGCCCAAACCAGCCCAACAATTGCGAGAAATGTGCGTAAGTTCCTTTTTTTGCGGCCTCCGAAAGTTCTCGCGGGCGGCGGCGGGCCCTTACTCCGCCGCAAAAGGAATATGTTTGGAATCCGCAGCAAAATGAATTATTTTGGAGCCCGCCGCGTTAGGAATCCTTTTGTAACCCGCCACGAGAAGGAATCCGTTTGCAATCTGCCACAAAAGGAATACAGGAAATCTTTTGGAATCCGCCACGAGAAGATTTATTTTGCAATCCGCCCCGAAGCGAATCCTTTTGGAACCCGCCACAAAAGGAATCCTTTTTGGAATCCGCCAAAATAGGCATTTCTTTCGGGCGAGCGCGCAAGTTGACCGACGGCTCAGCGTGCGCCAGGGAAGAAATGATAAACCAATGACCAGGGGAACAAACAAATCACGCACGGGACTCTCGCGCAGGGTACCACCGCCGCAGAAGGAATCCTTGTTATAACCCGCCGCAGAAGGAATCTTTTTGGAATCAGCCACTAACACGATCCTCATGTAATCCGCCACGATAGAAATCCTGTTGTAATCCGCTACGAAAGGAATAAAAGAATTCTTTTGGAACCCGCTACACAAGGAATCCTTTTCTAATCCGCCGCATAAGGAATTCTTTCGGAATCCGCCACAAAAGGAATCCTTTCATAATCGGCCACAAATGAAATCGTTTTGCAATCTGCCACAAAAGGAATCCTCTCGGAATCCGCGCAAGTTGGCCGACGGCCCAGGGGGCGCCGAGGAAAACAATAAAATAGTAACAATAATAATAATAATGACCAGGGGAAAACATGGGACCCGCTCGTTGCATGCTGTTTTTTGGTTGGGTACCCCCGCCGCAAAAAGAATCCTTTTGTAATCCGCCGCAAAAGAAACCCAGTGGAATTCGCCGCGAAAAGAATCGGTTTGCAACCTGCCGCACTAGGAATCCTTCTGCAACCCGCCAGAAAAGGAATCTTCT
Source organism: Prorocentrum cordatum (assembly GCA_963575745.1). NCBI lineage: Eukaryota > Dinophyceae > Prorocentrales > Prorocentraceae > Prorocentrum > Prorocentrum cordatum. Next base: position 87,435 of record CAUYUJ010015403.1, read on the forward strand.
TGTAATCCGCCACAAACGGATTGCATGAGGATTCCACATGTGGCGGCGGTACCCAGCCAAAAATTCATCAACAAACGTGAGAGCCCCATGCGTTTTTCATTTTCTGTAACCGATTATGTTTCTTCTTTTTTGTTGTTCTTCCCTGGCGCCCCCCTGAGCCGTCGATCAACTTATGCGTCGGGCCGAAAGAAGTGTCTTTTGTTGCGGATTCCAAAAGGACTCCTTGCGTGGCGGATTGCCAGAAGATTTCTTGTGCGGCGGATTCCAAATGGATTTGTTCCGCGGCGGATTACAAAGGATTCCTATGTTAGCGGGTTCCAAAAGAATTCCTGTCCTCTTTTTTCGTGCGGATTGCAACGGGATTCCTTTTGTGGCGAGTTACTGAAGGATTATTTTGTGGCGGGTTCCAAAAAGATTCCCTCTGCTGCGGATTACAAAAGGATTCCTTTTGTTGCGGCGGTGCCCAACCGTAGAATCCTCCAGCGCCGTGCGAGTCCCATGCGTTTTTCTCATCGTTCCTCTCCTGGGACCTCCTGAGCCGTCGGTCAACGCGCGCGCCCGCGTTAAAGGAATTCCTTTTGTAGCGGATCTCAGAAGGATTCCGTCTGAGGCGAGTTGCAAAAGGATTCTTTTTGCTGCGGATTCCAAAGGGATTTCTTTTGTCGCGGATTCCAGAAGGATTCTTTTTGTTGCGGATTCCATAAGGATTCCCTTTTGTGACGGTGTATACAAGGATCCCTTTTTGTGGCGGATTGCAAACAAATCTTTTCACGCGCGGACTTCAAGAGGACGCGCGTGGAAGACGGAGGAGGAGAGCGACGACGACGAAGGGCGAGCGAAGAGACTCTACGCGATGATGAGAGTCATAGATTATGTAAAGCATCGAAAACCCTAACACGAGCGTTGTTCCAGGGGGCGGAGATGCAACCCCTGCGGGGGGGGGGGCGTGGGCCCCCGAGCCCAAACGAGCGCCCGGGCGAATTCCAGTGGGCCCAACGGGTCTTCCGCATCGCGCTCGGGGTCGCACCCCCCCCCCCCTTGGCGCCCCCCCCCCCTTCCTCAATCATCCCCCCCCCCCCGGCGCTCTTCTCTCCCCCGGCATCTTGAAGCGCGCGCCTGGGCCAACCAGTTGCTGGGCCCCGACCCCCTTTCCCCGCTCGTCCTCATCGCTCGTCCTTCTCTTCTCCTCGGCCCCCCCCCCGTCGCTGCTCTTCCTCGCTCTTCCCCCGCCTGTCTCCGAGAGGGCGCGCGGGCGTTCGCAGATTGTTTGCCCCATGAGTAATGCAAGCATTCGGTGAACACTGGGGAGGTGGCGTTCGGTTTCTCCATCGTCATCCGTCCTCCTCCGCCTGCTCATATTCCCGCGCGCATCGCTCTCGTCCCGTTTTTCTTTATTCTACCGATTCCTCCCTCGGCATGTTGGCCCACCTCGCCGCGATCCCCCCCCTCCGCCTGAGCCCACTCCTCCTCCTCTTGATCCCGCCCCTACTCTTCCCCCCGTTCACCTTGGCACGCCGCGGGGCGAGGGCTGCCCTCGTTCGCGGATGCTCTGTGCATGGCGCAGCGCTGCCGACGGGCTACACCCGTGGCAAGCGTTGTGGCGCGCAGCGTTTTGGTACCAGAGTAGCGAGAACATGGCCATAGGCGCGGTGAACACAGACACGCGCACACACGCACCAGCCTTGTGAAAGTCGATTAATGGAGAGGAAGTGCGCTGTCAAATACTTTCCAGATGTCTAACATATGTTTCAACTATGTTCTAAATGCGCTAAACGCACATTGCAAACATGTTTAGAACATGTGTTACACATTCTAAGCACATCTTAAATTCAATGATAGGGATGCTAGGGCGCCCATTGACATGACATCCACAACACCAGCCACGCGGGGCAACCACCCTATGAGGCGCCACCCACCCACCCCCAATCCCTACCCCAGGCATCCTCGTTCGAATCCTGAACAGCACATCTGCAAGGTGGCCGTGGGCCCCGGGGCCGCCTCGGGGCCCGTGGTTGGCCCCTGTCGCGATATGCGGTTTAGGGTATTCTTCTGCTGGTGACTGCGAAGTGATTGCAGTTTGCTGCTTGCGCCTGAAATCTGCGCACTGGCATGCTGATGATGCATCAGAATACGGCCGGGTTTGTAAACCTTGGTCGCGTGGTGTTGGGCAAGGGGCCTCGCGTTCTCACGGGCGGCCGAGGCGCCGTCTTATCTTGTCTCGTCCTCCCCCTCCTCCTCCTTCCCCGCCCCCGCCCTCTTCATCGTCGCCCTCCTCTTCGCTATCCTACTAGGGGCTGGCGGCGGCGGTGGCGACCACCCCGAGGTGCAAATTGCTAGATTGTTTGCCGCGCCAACGAGTCGGCGTCGCATGTATGCGCGGCATCCGAGGCCATGCGGCAAGCTGAAGGCAAACTGAGGGCATTCGGTCGACGTCAAATGCAAGCTGAAGGTAAGCTCGAAGGCGCATTCACGACAAACTTCAGTTGCACTGAAACGAATTCAATGACAACTAAAAACAAACACTTGTTAGGCGTACTTGCGCAGCTCGACATAGGGAAGCATTGCGCGGTTGCCGGCAGTTTGCATCTGTCTCAAGCCACGCCGCCCAAGCACGAGTGGGAGCTGTCTTCGAGCGGATGGAGAGCGGAGCTTCCCAGACTTGCCGCCCCACCTGGCGACGGCGATCCAGGTCCAGTGCGCGCGCGCCGCTGGGGGCGACGGGGCCAAATATTAGTTGAATGTGTTGTAGTTTTGAAGATGGATGCCGCGTCGAATGCAACGCAGGCGCGCGCGCCCTCACCCAGGCCCGCAGAAGCGGGCGCCGCAGGTTTCCTCGAGAAAGTGGGCGTGCCACTTGCTAGGCGACCCGGTTCTTGCCCGTGTCATTTTGATTCGGCCGCGCCACCTTAAGGTGGAGATATACATGGCGGCTTCCATATGTTGTCGGCCCCTGGCCATCGCCGCCCGGATGCGACCCGATGCGTTTCGTAAGTTCATGCGTTGCACCCACTTGACTTTATACCGGGCGAAACCAATCGAACCAAGTCGAATGCTGATCTGACGCCTGCGTTGGCTGAAGGAAAGATGCCCGCCTCGCAGCGCCGGCGTCATTGCGCGGTGGTTACCGGGCCTGCTGATGCTGTTTTTCATTGCGGCACATGCCTTGGCAAAGTGCCATTTGAGCGCGCAGATTCTGCCCTTGGCATCTGGATGCGTAGCTCTTTGTCTGGGGCCCCGGCGCTTGGTTCAGTGTTGAGCCCATCTGAGATGCGCGGGCGCGGTTGTCGAGGCCATTGCAGCATTTTTCCCATGCTCAGCTTTCTTGCATGGGCAGTTGAAGCCGCGGCGGCGGGGGTGCATCCAAGCTTTCGCCACGGCGGGCGGCGACTCCGACGGGGCGAAATGCGCATCAACATGAAATCTTTAATTTGCTTCAAAGTAGCAGTGATTCTCCTGAAGTCAGATCTGGCTGAACATCCAACGTTGGGCCCCCCAGGGTGTGCGACGCATGCGTCCGCGCGCCCCCCGCGCTGGCGCGCGCGCAACGTTTGGCGGCCCCGGGGCTGGCAAGGATTTTGCGACCTCAGCCAGTTCGTCCATGGCAGGGGAAGGTGCGCGACGATTATGAGTCTGCTTGCAGTTCGTGCGAACCCAGCGCGATTGTAGATGCAGTCGATTTACGGAGTCGAGGCAAGCTTTCTATGTCTTTGGCAAGCGCAGAGGTGGCTCATTGAGTAAATGCCTTCACTCAAGCACGCCTGAGCTTGGTCTTCGGAAGTTCGACCGTCTGGAACCCGAAGGTCAGCTGCAGGGCGTCGACAAGCTTTCGCCCCCCCCCCCCTGTCGAGCTGAAGTTTTGGCGACAAGGCGACGGGGGCTGGGCGCGGAGAAGAAATCCCCTTGTTCCCGTTTGCCACTGGCATGTCTGCATCGCCCTGCCTCGCCCCAGTCTGGATGCACTGTTTGAGTTATGGCGTGGTTCGATGGTTCATTGCTGCATTGATGCACGAACTGTTTGAGGTGAACACGCCTCGCGCAGCGTCTTCCTTGGGTGGCCAAGACGCTCTTGCCAGGAGTGGTATACTTCAATTCGAGCTGAATGATTTTCCTGGCGTTCCAGCGACGCAGGTGCTGGGTGGGGGGGGCGAGCGCAGTCTCAGATTTCACACGTTCCAGGCGCCGCGGGCCTGGCGGTGATTTGGACTTGCACGCTGCAGGAACAAATGCGTTATTGGAATCGGTTGTTAACCGCGCTCTGCCAAAATATGGCGATCGCCTGGATCTGAATATGGTGTCATCTTGAAGCGGGTTGGATTTGCATCGGTTTCCATCCTGCGCCTCAATGGGGACAGCCGCCGGAAACTTCCGGGCGCCCAGACAGAGGCGCCACGCGTTTCCATTAGGCGTTCGGCAATCGGGGGATTCCGCGCTCCCCTGCACGCTCTCGGCGAGGCGCGGCTAGAACGCGGGCCCCCAGGGGGAGACAACCCGAGGGCCCGCGCCGCCCCTTGTCCAGGCCCGCCCCGCCCTGCCCCTCCGCCCATGCCGCCGCGAACCAAAAAAGCGGCGGGGCGCGTTGCGATAGTAAGCCGATTATGGGCTCGACTGGACAGTTTCGGCGCCTGGCGGCCGAAGGTGCGTCGGCTCCAGGAGATGGGGGAGAGGGCCCATGCCGGCGCTAATCTGTCGCCCTGCAGTTGGAGGGGGGAAGAGAGGGATGGGCAGGGAGGGGCGGAGGGCCCGGGGGGGCGGCGCGGAGGGCGGGCGGGGAGGGGCGGGGGGAAGGGGGGGGGGTGCGAGGGGGGTGGGGGGGCGGTGGGGGGGTGCGCGAGGGGCGAGAGGGGGGAATGGGGAAGGAAGCGCAAGAGCTACGGGGCAGGGGTTGCGAGGGGGAGGAGAAGGGGTGGCGGTGGAATTAGCGGCGTGGAAGAGGGGGCGAGCGGGGGGGGAACGGGAGGGATTGAGGGGCGGGGGGGGGGAGGGGGAGGGGGGGGCGGCAGGGAGGGCCGGAGTAACGGGGGAATTCTGAGCAAGGGATTGAAGGAGGGAGGGGGTGAACAAAAACGGCATGGGACGCGAGGGCGGGCCGGCGGGGATTTGAATCGCCCACTGAGGCGCGTGGCGTCGCAAGCCCGCCGCGCGGATTTCAGCATTGGGCCCAGGGGGGCTGGGATGCGAAATGTTGCTTGAAACGTAGTGCGCGTGTGCGCGCGTGTATGTATTGCTCTCCGTATGTACGTGGTCGTTTCGATCCCAGGCAACGTGTCCTCGCCCTCCTCCGCCCCCCTCGTCTCCTCCTCGTGCTTATCGTCATCCTGCTTGTCCCCTTGGGAAAGCGCCGACTCGTTCGATGGCTCTGAGGGGCCTGCGCAAGATGCCCAAATGGGCGCCCCCCAGGAGGGGCCGAGGTGCCTTGGGTGGATCCCATCCCAGGTCCTGGTTGTTGAACCACTGAAACTGCGGCTGGCGGCCCGATGCTGATCTGCCGAGATATCTGCAAGGCCGCCCCCTCGCAGCTCGGCTTGCAGATGTGCGGGCCCATCAGGACGAGCTCGCCATAACTTGCTCGAGCGCTGCTGCTCGGCCTCCAACGCGTCGATCGGGCGGCCTGGCCAGCGAGACATAGGTGGGCTCCACACTTTGCATGGTTGCCATGCCGTGGGCCTGCCACTCCATTTGCGGGCCCAACCTAGTCCTTTCCCCATGGCCTCTTTCACCAGAGCTTCCAGGATTGACGATCGTCGCTGCTCGGAGCCCAGATCGGCGAAAACTTTGGCGATGATCTCGAAATCTGGCTCGCTGCTGGCAGCGCCCAAGAGCGTGGCCTGGATGCGCGTGCTCGCACTTGTTCGCAAGGCATCAAACTCGGCAACAACTTCCAACTCAACCGGTAGAGAGACTAGATCATGTTGGGCCTGCTGGATCTCCTCGAGATCCTTCTCCTCCACCCCCGCTCCTGATGTAGATGGCCCTGTTGCGAAGCCACTTGAAATCTGCTGCTGCATGTCTCCAACTCCTCCTGTCCTCGGCCTCGATAGCCTTGACGGGGACCCAGCGAATTACTGGCACCTGAGCTCGGCGCCTCCTGCTTTTCACATGCGCGTCGGTGATGATGCTGTGCGCTGTGGACACGTCGTCCACCAAGTAGCCGCAGGACGCGCCCACGGCTGCTACTAGCGCTTCCACAGGAACTGGCTGCACAGGCGGCCCCGAGTCCCCGAAAACAGCTCATCGGTCTCGATCTGCAAAAATGCCGTCCAGGACTTCCAGACGAGGTCCCACGGGGGCTACCGCTGGGATAGGTTGAGGCTGCTCCAGGACGAGAATGAGGTACGGGGCCCCGACCGCCATATCCATCACGACTGGCCTATGTGGACTACTCGGGTAGTCCATCAAAGCCTTCGGCTGCTTCAAGATGTGCTCGAAACAGCGCGGCCCCATGAAGAACCCTCTAGTGGGGATCGATTCATTCGTATATAGTGTTGGCTTATCTCGCGTGATCACCTGGGCCCTGCCCTGGTCGGAAACACCGTTTCGAACGCTTTGCTGGGATTGGGGTTGAAATCGCCTGCGACTAGAAGCGGTCGGCACTGGCAGGGGGGGGGCTGGGCCACGCGGGCGAACGCAGGCGAGGTTCTCCTCATCCAGGCCGACGGAGTCGGCCAAGTAGATTGATCTTGGACAGAAGGGCGGGCGACTTGGCACCTAAAGGCAGGCGAGTGTCGCCCGAGATTGCTGGAAGCCTTCTGGAAGAGGTACTCTGTGGATTTCAAGATCTAGCCCGCTACGTGCTAGCACAGTGCCCTGGCACGGGAGGCCCGTGGCATTCAGAAGCGCTGGCGACAAAACAGCTAACCATCCCCCGTTAGCACGCCTTCCCGTTTCCCGAGCCAAACCATGAGTTTGGAGGCGAGTTTCTTGACATATTTTTTTTTGGCAGATGGAACTGAATTCAGAAGTTTCTACGCGCGCAGCGAACGGTTGCTAAAGGTGTCGCTGAGTTCGCACGTTCTGCCTTGCAAGGTCGGGCTGTGAGTATGGCGCGCAGGGCCTGGGGGGACTCGCGAATGCGCGTGCTCGCGCACGGTGATCTCTGGGACACGCTCCGCACGCCTGAGACGGTGGTCACGATAGCATTCGGGAGATGGAGGGCGAGTACCATGCACGCACCATGCTTTGTTTCCAAACCAAGATCAAGGGTATTCATGCTGGAACCGCACCTGTGTTTCTCGACGGGAAGGGCGAACTCCGCGTTGTACCTGGGGACTCACCTCAGGCACAGCTACGACTCACTAGACGTCTCGCCCTGCACAATATGAAGACTACCCGGTGGGGTCTGTCCGCTGGTGGAGCACCTATTGAGATCACAGGGGGGGTACCATGTTGGTCATGTGCTGGTTATGCGGCCTCTGGAAGGCGGAGAATCACCCATATATCTGATACGTAGTTTTGATGATATGCGCTCTGTGTAATATGCGACCAGCTGAGACTGGTAGGGACCTTTTCAAACATGAATACCGGGAGTGGGACGAAGAAGCGGATGCTCTTACCCACCTGGCCCGCCCGGGCCAACAGTTTCAGAAAGAGAATATCGCATTTCTTTCCCATGGAAAGTCGTTGCACGAACCCTGCTTCATCAAAGCAGGCTTTGATGGAGGTGCGTGCCGCCTGGTCGCAGGATGTGGTGCATGGATTCAAGTTGGTCTGAGATCCAAGTACTCTCAACCCTCAGAGTGCTCATATTTCTCTGATAGCCCCAGATCATACACCAAGAAATCTTCAAAACAGCATTTCTTCTAGATGAGGGGTCCACTGTCGCTGACACCGAGCTATCAGCGGTTGAGTGCATAACGCGTGCGCTTCCTCGGGTACTGCACGCCATCTTCCGCATAGGTTTGACTGACAAGTGATTCACTTGTTTGTGCGTTGTCGTATATGCACACTTGTGTTGATTGCCGTCATTCCTTCACGAGTGCTCGCTTGGCTGCCGCCTTTCCGAGTGCCGCGCGTTTTGCGTGTCCCGCCCGTGCTTGGACTGGGCCCTTGCTTAGCCCCTCGCAATGCAGCAGCAAAAGCACTTGGATTGATTTCGCCTCCTTGAATCCCAAGCAGTTCTGAATACCAGTCCAGCTACTGCAATGGAAAGTGGCGAAGGTGAGAGCGTTGCCCCCGCGGCTTGCCATCGCCCGTGCCTGCAGAGCCTGCAGGTCCAGAGTGGGTGCCTGGGCGCTAGGCAGTCCTGGCCTGCGCCTCGGAGGCCTCCTCGCTGAGGCTGGCGACGCCCGCGGCGGCGGTGGGCGCCGGCGACTCGGCGGCCGCCTTCCTGACCGCGCCGCGACCGCCTTCGAATGCCATCTCCAGTCCTTCGCCAGCTGCGTCGTCAGGGACAGGGGCTGCGCCGGCGCCTCCGCCACCAGCTGCTGCGCCGCCTCCTCCTGCGCCAGTAGCTGCAGCGCCTGCGCAAGAGGCCTCAGGTGCTGGGGGGGCTTGCTGAGCCTGCTCCTGCTGCTGCCGCTGCCACTCCTGCTCGAGCTTCGCGTGGACTGCCGCGAGCTCCTCCTTGGTTTTGGTCGGCAACCCTAGGGGGCACCGAGCGTCCGCGAAATTGAGAAGCATGGTTGGTTCACCGGTCGGAGCAGCATTGAGGCGCTGAGCCGCCTCTGCCACCGCCGCCTTGGCTGCCGCGCTGTGCTGGGCCCCCAGCTGCAACGCCTCGGCCTGGAGCTTCTTGTTCGACTCGGCAGACTGCTCGTGCAGCCCCATGGCCTTATCCAAATTGATAATTTGATGTTCCAGGTCTCTGTTCTTCGACTCCAGGCGTCGACGCTGGTGCTGAAGCAGATCTACCAGCGACTGGGTCTTGGCATCCAACGACTTGCCGTCGAGCGCCTTCTGCTTGGCCTGGCGGAGGTCTTCGCAGGCCTGCAGTTGCAGCTTGCCCTCCTGGCCGATTGTCTTCTTCCACACGTTGACCGCCTGGATGCAGATGGTGGCGTCGTCCTCGGCTGGGTCAGCGACCTCGGGGGCGAGGGGCGACTTGGGGCCACCTGTCTTAGGCGGAGCGCCATCATGTCCACGGGCGCCACGGCTGCGAGGCCACCTGTTGCGAGGAGCCGGCTGCTGCTGTTGGTGGCGCCCTCCTCCTTCACTTTGCGCTGATTACGAGTGCGTTGGTAGGGGGCTTTGGAGGGGCAGGGCTCAGGAGACCAATTTCTCGGACTCGCTAGTGGTAATCATTTGTAGCCGGTGCCAGGCGCCCAGGACAGTCGCCACCCGTGCTTCTGCGCTTCTTGCAGGGCGCCCCGATCGAGGCATCGCCGCAGGCTGCTGGGCCGCCTAGTTCGTTGTGCAGCAGTATTGTTTACCGCCCATAGACATCTGGGTTTCCCAGAGCCCGAGAGCGCAGCCCACGGTTCTCACTTATGATTTCATGTTGGCCAGCCACAGCAGCAAGCCCAACCTATTAATAGCAGATCTTGCCACGGCATCAGCTAGCATGCATCAGCCGATTGTCGTCGATCACGAATGCGACATCGCCAAGCGCAAGGCTGCTGCTGTGGCTTCGACGCCGATGATCCAGGCCGATCTCGCGGCCAAGCTCGGTCAGCGGGCGCGCCCGAAGGCTGGCCTGACCGAGCCGGCGGCCACCAATTTAGGAGTCGACTTCACTGTCGGCGCCAGACTAAGGAGGAAGGGCACAAATATCACTTAAGTCCAGGACTGGCAAGTTTAAGAAGCGACTCCGCCGATTACGTACTTTACGCATCGCAAGAGCAGATACTAAGAAGATTTGGAACACTGGTCTTCAGCAGACAATATATTCCGGGACGGAAGTTCTCGGGCCAACGGTCCAGGAGTTCCTGGATGCGCAAAATTTGGTCCTGAAGGTCGCGGGGCCTAAGTGCTGCCCGCTCGCGTGCCCTGTCGCTAGCTGTGCTCGAGGGCCCTGCACGGGAGTCCGCCGTGGGACTTTGTTTTTACTGAAGTATGATTGGTTTCAGAGCCGCCCAAGCTCCGAGAAAATCTGCGCTCGGCCTCCCCGAACTTAGACGACTTGCTGCAAATCGCAATGACAAGCCCCTTCAAGTTGGGAAAACATCAGAGGTCCCCTCGGTGCAGTTTGTTTTAGTTTGCCAGGAGTTGGCTGGCCCTGGATCAGCCCAATGGAGTTCGTGAGCAGGGGGGGCGAGGTCTACCCGCTCACCTCCAGCTCGCCCGCTCTTAGTCGTCAGATGCCCGAAGCGTCGTGGCAGGAGCAGCAGGCCGAGCGCGTGGCAGCCAAGATCGGAGCGCCTACAGTGCACATGTCTCGCGCCAGAGCAGCTCAGGCAGACAAACGTCTAAGCGAGCGGGAACGCAGCCTCCTCATGTCGTACCTGGCCCAGTCGATCTGGGTCAGGCGTAGACGAAAAGGGCGCTGGAACTGACGCGGACGCAACATGCATGTGTGGGGCCCCGACAGATCACATTACTACAGGCTCCTCGAGTGCCCCAAATGTGCTTATCTTCGGGGCGAGTGCCTAGCTGAAGGTGGTTTGGAAGCCCTGAGAGAGTTCCAGGCTTTTGCAATGCGCTCTGGTTTCCTTGGGCCTCCGCTCTTCAAGGTTCCGAGGCCCATCGTCGGTCAAGGCCTAGGCCTTCCGCCTTCGCGAGCTTTTGTCGGCGAGGTTTTTGTCGACGGCAGCGTGGCCGAGGAGTGCCGCCAGTGGTTTCGCGCCCCTGGGTGGGCACATGTGAAATGCGACGCCCACGGTTAGGTCGAGGCCTACCTCTGGGGTCTGTAGGCAGCGCTCTTCCGCCCACGTCACCAGCGGCGGCGTTCTTATCGCATCCAACCTCAGGCATTTTTGAGCAGGGACTAAGATTCATTCAGATTTCAAAGAAGCGATCACTTTCCACAATTCCGGCCTGCCTGCCAGTCGGAAGAATCTGCGCGACGGGCTCGGCGCCGTGGCCAGGCTCGGAGAAGCCGGTCGAGAAGGGGGTTTTGAAGTGGCCAAGGTCGAAGCCCATCAAGATTTAGATTCCCTGGGCCGCAACTCTGATGAGTGGCGTCACGTCTCGGGAAATGGCGGCGCCGACCGCAGCGCTAAATTAGCTGCCTCGCGCCTCCCCCAGCTCTCGGGAGGAGAGAGACGCCCGGCAGCAGCTCGACCAGACATTGACACGCTTCCTTCGGCATGCGCCGAAGGCTCTTGCGCCACGGCCCTCGATTGCCCCGAGGGTTGGGGGGGGGGCCTCGAGGGCCCAGTCAGGGCCGCCAGCCCTGCAGTAGGTGCCAGTTCGATCGCGGTAGCGTGGGAAAGCGGAGCTAACCCAGGGGGGGTGAGTTCTGGCCCTGGAGGCGCGGCGCCCCCCCCCCCTCCCCGCCTCCCATCGGGCGGCCCGTGCCCGCGCGCGTGTCGGGCACGTGTGGACGCGGCATAAATCGCGTTGGCACTGCTGCTCCTGCCACTCGCGGGCGGTGCATTCCAGACAAATCTCAGCTTGCCGGAGCCAAGGAGTCGCGCCCAGGTAACGCTGCTCGTCTGGCCAATTATAGCGGCGCAGCCACATGGGCACCAGCTTTTTTTTTCGACAGAATGGCAGACGAGAGTTGTATTGTTTCATGTAAGTTGTGCGGCAGTTATTCATGGTGCACCGTGAAGAGCCCCCAGAGGGGTTCTCTCGAACAAGTCACTTCTAGCTTTTCAGAAGGCGCCTATGCGCGCCCCCAGGAGGGGATAAATCCCAGGGCCTCTAAGACGAGCCCCATAGTCTTCAAGCCTCCAGCCCCGATTGATGAGGTTGCCGTTCAGGCCGCCCAAGCGCTCGAGTCGCCCTAAGCGAAGTCGAACCCTTTCCGACGCCGCGCGATGATCCTGCCCGTCCTCTCCCTCCTCGGCCTCATTATGTTCGTTCGCCTCCACCTCCTTGCCAGCACCGCAGCCATCCTTATCGCCGTTGTCCTTTTGGCTCGAACAGATGGCTCAAGTTGTTCCGCGGCTCTAAGCAAGTCGGGGATGAACCCGCGCTGCGCCGAGGCGCCCCGCCCCATGCCCCCGCGATTTGCCCGCGGACCTGGCGGCGGCAGCTGGCGCGACTTAGACTGCACTTGAGCGGGCGTTGCCACGCTAGAGTGGACGTGAAATATGGAGCGACAGGGCGCCCACATTGCAGGCGCGGCCTCGTGGGTTTTGCCAGCGAGTTGCGGGTGGGCGGGCGGGCTGTTTGTTCGAGCATTGGGGGTGGTCGCCAACGGAGGCCTTCGAAGTGACCGCGTCTTCCAGTGACCGCCAACGCGTGCCAGCGGAGGTGGTCCCGCGCTGGCACTTCGACCAACGAAGAAAACAATGCGGCGCCATTGGCCTGCGCGGCTCCTGCGCCATCTTGGTCGGGCCAGCGCTGCGCGCGCGGGTGGAAACATCGCTCGCGTTTTCCGATGCGGATGCGTTCGCAGGGGCGCACATCACGCTGCAGCCGCTGGGGCGCATGTCACACGACCGCGCCAGACGCATAAAACGAGACTTACTCACAAGACGCACCAACGTGCAACTTGTCAGCCCCAGGGAAGCTGATCAACGCTGCGGCGCGAACCAGGCGGAAGCATTGGACAGATGGGATCTGGACCTATAGGATTATGCGACTTCGCGGCCGCTTCGATCAGGGCCCCCCGTTATACATGGACCCCATCATTGGCGCGGCTGGACGAAACCTCCTGAAACTCAAGATCACCAGCGGGCATCAAAGAGCCCAGGCTGCGTCGTGGACCCTGGCAGGCGACTGGGGCGTGATCCCTGAGGGGCCTCAACCCTGGGCCCAGGCCATGGAAGCGGCGGCGAGCTATTTGTTAACGCTGTAGTCCCGGTGGGCGCGAGACCTTTCGATCTGTCAGTGGGTTGCGGGGCGGGGCGGGGGGGGCCGCGCGCGCGGGCCCCGTGATGGAGTTGGGCGCGGACGAGACAGACGCCCCGCGCCGTGCCCGCCCCGCCCCCGGGCCCACCCCCGCCGGCCGACGCCGTCCGCGCAGGCCGACCCGGACGATGATATCGAGAAATTATCAAGACACCTCAGAAGGCCCGAGGGACCACCCAAGGTGAAGCTGCCCCCTTCCAGAGAGAAGCCGCACCTGGGCACCGCGGGCGAAATAATGGAGGGGCGCGAATTTTCCGCCCATCGGGGGGGGCAGCAGCGCGGCGAGCGGTGCCCAGAGCAGGCGCAGATGGGGCGAGAGAACCGGGAGATGCATGAGGAGGGGCCCGCAGACACCAGGACCCGCCCAGACCCCCGGGAGAAACGCAGGCGCAAGTGCGAAGACCCTGCGCAGATCAGCACAAGGCCACGGAAAACATCAGACGGCGCGCCCTCGGCCAGGTCGACGCCGAGCCCTTCCGGGATTTGGCGCTCCAGTTTGGCAGCTGGTTATCCCGAGTAGAAGTGGTCTATTGTGAGGCGCGCGAGATTCCGGGCGAAGATAGGCGCCCGCACTTGGGGCCCGCCACCCCATGGCTTTTCCTCGACAAGCCTGTCGCTGTCACGCGCGCGCCGCAGCAGTCGGCGAAAGGCGACTGCTATTGGCGGCGGGTAGCCCGCTTTCATCTCGGACACCTTGCACGCGCCAGAGGCGAGGGATCCCAAAGTATTCCCATCGCCCAGCAAGTCGTTGATGTTCTTTGGCAACTAGCGCCAACGGCGAGCATGGTGGCCGGTCCATCACTCCCCTCGAGTGCCAAGTGATCTTGGCGCAAGGCGCCTGCGTAGGCCGAGGGGCTTTCGCAGGCGCAATTGCATGACCTAACCTCTCAGAGGCCGCGCAGCGCGATTTCAACCGGGCCAGCAGAGTCGTCGCCGCCAAGGGCCTCATGGAGTTTTCGTTATGGGCACACAGCCCCAGCAACCACGTCTGGGCACGCGGCGGGGCGAAGGCCAATCTGGTGCATGGGGTCGAGGAGTGGGGCCTCAGCCAGCTCCCCTCGGCGCCCACCATGGGCCTCATGAGGAACCAAGCCAAGGTTTGGGAAGACCAGTGGTGCCGGAAGGTCGCGGTCGCTGACGTCGCCGAGTGTTCATCCAGCACGCGCCGCAGAGCCCCCGACAGCCCCGCCGAATTGGAACCCCTCGCAGTCGCCCTCCTGGACGGCGCCCCAGAAGACCCCCGAGAGGAAATCGAGGGAACGCCTCAGCGTCGGCCCCGAGGGCGCCCATCGCCCCCCCCCTCGCGGCCAAACAGGAGTTCATAGAACAGTTTTCCTGGTGGGCCCGAGCGCGGCCATGGAAGCCGCGCGAGCTCGGGCCCCTTCCGCGCCGAAAGGGAACGGCAAGGATAGGTCGATCGCCGCGTTTGCCACCGCGGCCAGGCCGCGGGGGCCGCTCAGAGGGGCCACCGCATATGCGCGGGCAGTTCGCCGAATCCGCTAAGCTTCCTGGGCGGCGCCGTCCGAGGCAGCTAGGCGGCGCGGGTCGCCCTTGGGAGATCGTTGTTTGACGAGTGCGACGCAGGGCCGGGGGCCTCGCATGCTTCTGCATTGATTGTCGCATCGGGCTTCCACGAGCCTTGCAACCCCACCCGCGCCACTTGCACCTCCTAGGCCCGAGGTTCCTGCGAAGCGAGCAAAGCTTCTCGAAGCGATTATCCCCGCGTGGGGCGCTGCACCTGGCTGCAGAGCAGCACTGCGTGGATCGGCAGCAGCATTGCGCGACCTCATATACCGCATCGACACGCGCTTCCGACTTAGATTGGAAGCATGTAGTTGGGTGTATGACATAAGTTCCAGGGTCGATGGGGCGCGGCGGGGAGGCCGTTAGCTGCGCCGCCGACTACGCTATCTAGTCATTCCAGGGGCTAAATAATATATTGTTCAAGTTTTCGGACAAAGCCAGAATCGCTGGCTACCCTGCCATGATTTCCGAAGCGATCCTGGGGCGTGCTCGCAAGTATAACATAGCCTTGGACAAAGCAGCTTCGGCGCCAGACCCAGCAATGGTTAGAGGTCCGCTGGTCAGCCAGAGACGGCCAACAGGTAAAGCTATATATCGGATTGCCATCGGCCTTGCCAAGAAGATTGCCCCGTGAAAGACGGTCCGCAATATGTTGCGGATGCAGTTTTTCAAGACAGGCGCCGCCCCGCGCAGCCTACATTTACAAACCCAATTTTTTCGGCGGCAGCCCCGCGAGCACGCCGCCCCCGCCAGCGAGCAGGACAGATCTTCCAGGCGCGGACATCAAGGCGCTGCCTCGCCATCCTTGCCCTCGAGATCAGCCCCTGGGATCCTCGAAGTGTGGCGGCGACGGAAATCGCAAGCAGAGCGGTGCAAATTTCCCCCAGCCTGGCTTCGCAACGATCCAAGAAAATCGCCCGAGCTCGGTCCAAGGCATGGTCCAAGCTCACAGACGCCCCGCCAGCCAGGCGACGGGGGAGAGTCAGAGGGCCCGCGCCAGCCAGCATCGCGTCCATGATGGGCGTCGGATGGCAGCCGTTCAGGCCCGCTCACTCGACCGACCCCGAGGCTTTCGATTGCGTGCTAGACAGAGACAGCTCCGAATCGGTAGCAACAGCCGTTAGCGAATTCGACCAGGCCAGTTTCCTTGCAGCAGCCCGACTGATCATCGCCCGAAAAATGCAGGCCGAAATTTTAAAACAACACCTTGGGAACGACTTGTCCGCGAGCAGCTTCGCGGAGTTGAGCGGCGCGAGGGCCGCGCCATGACGGGGGCCTCGCCGGCCGCTGGTCGCGCCGCGGGGCGACCGAGGCAGCCGGGGGCGGGCGCCCGCCAGGGTCAGGGCCCAGTTTGCCCGAGCGCGCAATCGATCGCGCTGAGGCGCGGGCCCTGATCGATCGCTTGCAGACCGTCGAGGGGCCTCTAAGTTACGCGTGCGACAGCGCATCTGCGATGCGAAGGCGGCGCAGGTTAAAGCTTGGATTTCCGCAGCCCCAGAGCAGCGGAGATCCGCGGAGGAAGCTGCGCGAGCTTGGCAGCCCCCGCTTCGACGGCATCGAGCTTTTCAAAGTTGAGGGCCACCCCGCCAAGCAGAGGGCAACATCTTTAGGGCCCCCCCCTTTCCACACCGAGGCCAACAAAGCAGCGAGCCGCCGCGCGGGAAACGGAGCAACCACGCCCCAACTCGACGCAGATTTTTGCGACCCGATTCTACAGCTAGACCGAGAGGCTGGCTGCAGTCGACTCCGTATCGCTACGCTAGGAGTGACTTATGCGAAGGACGGGCCTGCCCAAATTGCCCCTGTCTGCTATCCGCAGACCCCCGGCGCGCGCCGGCGTTCACGGGGGGCAGCTCCCCCTAGGCAGCCAGCTTCGCATCGGCAGCCAGCTTGTTGACCCCACCCGCAATATGCATTGCCTTGAGCCTGTGGAAGGGCGGGCCTGCCACTCGCGCGGCAGCATCGCCGCGGGAGGTATGATCAGACAATCGGCTCAGCCTCGTTCGAATATCTGGCTGGAGGCAGGCAACTCATATTCAGATGGCCTGGCCAAAGGCCGGGGCCAAAAGCCGGTGGCCGGGCCATTGAGCATAAGCCAAAGTTCCCCATGCCGTTCTGAAGACAAGGAGGTGAAGCTAATCGGCACATGCGTGCGTGCGGCTCGGTGAACATTTCTCTTGCTGTTCCCAACCATCCAGTGGCGTTGGGTCCTCGTTCTGAAGAGACAGCGCCCCGCGTCTCACCTCCTCCCGTTGCCCCCTTCCCTCCTCCTCCCTCCTCCCCCCTCCCATCTGGCTACTCGTCGTCGTCGTCGTCGTCATCGATCCTAGGGGCAACTGCAGGACGGGAGATCTCGCTTGCCCCCCATGGGTTCTGATCTGATCGCCATCGTCAGTGCCGCGCCACTCGCGCGGTCCGCGGTTCCATGAGGAGCTCCACCGAAGGCTCCAGCGGCACAGGCCGCATGCGTCAACGCCACCCAGGACGGCGCCTCGCGGCCCCATAAGGGGGCTCCGCCGAAGGCACCAGCGGCACAGGCCGCATGCGCTAACGCCACCCAGGAAAGCGCTTCGCGGCCCCATCTGGAGCTCCACCGAAGGCTCCAATGGCATAGGCCGCATGCGGCAACGCTGCCCAAGACGGCGCTTCGCGGCCCCATCGGGAGTTCCGCCAAGCCATTTTGGCTCAAGCCATTTTGGCTCAAGTATCCAAGCCGCCGCCCGGATGTGGTTGCGTCGTGTCGTCGTGGGGCGCCCCTGCTGTGGGGCCGCGCGCGGGGGTTGGCGCGCCGCCCATGTCGGCCACCGACGCCAGTGCCGCCATCGCCAATGTTGCCACCTGCCTTGATTGATCCCCTTTGTTTGGGCGGACCGCTGTCCAGCGGCGCACATCAGCGCGCACGCTGGGGAGGGGGCTGGCCCTTCTCTTCTCTTTGCGCTTGCCTCTTTCGCTGCAGGGGAGGCTGACCACTGGCGCTCGGCGTTGTCCAGCAGAATGCATCGTCTTGAGCTCTGCTGCTAAGTTCTTTCTACTTGGTTTTCCTCCTCTCGCCTCTGTGTCCCTTGCTGCCCCTCGCCCTCCCTTTGACGTCGAAGTGAATTTCCAACGC
This sequence comes from Prorocentrum cordatum, assembly GCA_963575745.1. NCBI lineage: Eukaryota > Dinophyceae > Prorocentrales > Prorocentraceae > Prorocentrum > Prorocentrum cordatum. Next base: position 104,962 of record CAUYUJ010015403.1, read on the forward strand.
CGTTTTTGCAAGACGGCGCCATGCTCTTGCAAATCTGTCGGCCCGCGGTTTTTGCATGTTGGCGCCCGCGTCTCTGATGGTTTGCCTTTCCCCTTGGTTGCCCCTTCTTTACGCCCTGCAATGAGAGGTAAGAAGCGACGGTTTTGCAAAACGGCGCCGCGGTCTTGCAAATCTGGCGGCCCTCAGCTTTATCATCATGCAGCTCGCGTTGTGTTCTGGTGTGTGTGTGTGCAAACCAGCGTGTCGCTAGGTCACGCTCTGTGTCCGTATGCGCGCGTATGTTACCTTTTGCTTGTTGTGGCTATCCACATTTCGCTTCCATCCGATCAGAATTCACGCAGCTGGACTCCCTATCCTCTTCCTTCCCTCTTGCGCTCCGTCTCTCCCCTTCTCCCTCTGCGTCCCCGGGCTCAGCAGACCTGGTAGAAAGGAACGAGCATCCGACCCAGATTTCTTCTTGGTCGCCTGGGGGGTGGAGGGATCGTTCCCCCGTCTGCTCTAAAGGTATTCTGGGGTTTGCCAGCAGCATCCGAGACAGCCTGTATGTGAGTTCATCGACAATCGGGCCCCTTCTATGTCAGTGCACTTCCGTCGTGTTTTGGCCCAGGGCCCATCCCGCGCCGGCGCGAGGTGGCATGGTGCGCGAGCGTTCTCGCTCCCGCTTGCAGGGCCCCGTCCGGCCACGTACCCTAGAGCAGTTCGCCCTTCGTGTGACGAATGGCGTGAAGTTCCGCCTTTTCTTGTTACGCTTGTACGCGGCCCGTGCGACACTTCGCATTCCGGCAGAGTGGGCTCATGACGAGATTACTTGGGGAGGGATTGGGCTTTCTGGGTTTGGCCTCCCATCAATTGGCATGACGTACCATCAGTTTCTCGAGCGGGCAGCTCTGTGCTTTAACTTGCCTCGTGAGGAGTTGGCTCGCCCTGGCAATTTTACCTTTCGCCAAGAGTTGCTTGAGTCCAGGCCCCCATATCACAAAGCGGCGTGGGCAGTCTTCTTCGCCATGCACTCTTTTGAATGGGTGGTAGCATCAGATATGAACCCAGGGGTCCGCAGGGTCGATTTGTCACACAAGCTTCGTAACGCTCAGTTTCCGGTTTTTTCGACAGACTTCCAGTATCAAGCTGTGCAGGAGGCTGGGGGAGTGACGCCGGGTTATACGCCCGCGGACATTGCCCTGCGGGGTCGCACGAAGACGGAGCTGATCGCTGACATGTGCGGTGTCGACGGGTGTGGGCGCTTCACCGTGTCTCACGCCCTCCTACTATTGTCGGGCTGTCGTTCAAGCAACTTGGCGAAATTAGGTATCTCTGGTATAGATGATGCTGTTGCCCTGGGCAATGGCTCTGATTACATCGTGAGGCTCTTATCCAGTGAAGTGCTTGGATTTACGCCTGACGGGTTTTCGACCCGAGACCTTGAGCGACTTCTCCTGGCCGAGCGGCCGAAATTTCGCAAGGTGGCTCTCCGCTACTTTCCTCCCGAAGGCATTCCGTTCCTTGTACGCATGAGACCGGGTGGCGGGCACCACAAGAACCATTGGGAGGCATTGCCAGAGTGCATGTCTGACATGTGTTGCGAGGGCCGAAAAGCCTTGCGCCAGCTACTTGGCCTTTCTCCCATGAAACCTCCGCGGGACATCTACGTCATCTGCTGATATGGTCTCCAATGTTGCACCGGAGCATGGAGTGATGCACAGCTTGGCTGCATTTCATCCCTTCTTGTCTACTTGCTTGTTGTTGCATCACTTGCCGTCGGAAAGGGGGAGATAAGACGTGCCCGGCTTAGGATGTGTGGCGAGGCTGGCGGGTGAGCAAAAGCACCCTTCCCCTGTCCTGTCCTCCTCCTGTCTCCGGCGGGCGGCCCCGGGGTCCCCGCCCCCCCTGCCCCGCCTGGTCCTGGGGCCCGCTTTTCCTTTAGACCTGGTGGGGGGCCGGCGGCCCCGCCCCCCAGGTGATCTAAATGAAATTGTCCACATTTGGCTTTCTCGCTTCTGTGCATGGTGCTTGTGCGGTCGATGCAATTGTTTTTCAGTTTTCGCTTACTTCTGAAGTGTTACTCTTAACCCCTTGCCATCGTCGTGTCAATGGAGCTTGTAATCCGTACGCTGTGCGTTCCTGCCGCCGCCCCCCTCCCCGGCCCCGTCTCCGGCGGGCGGCCCCGGGGTCCCCGCCTCCCCTGCCCCGCCTGTTCCTGGGGCCCGCTTTTCCTTTTGACCTGGTGGGGGGCCGGCGGCCCCGCCCCCCAGGTGATCTAAATGAAATTGTCCACATTTGGCTTTCTCGCTTCTGTACATGGTGCTTGTGCGGTCGATGCAATTGGCCTCAGTTTACGCCCGTCTCCTGAAGGGTTACTCTTAACCCATTGCCGTCGTCGCGTCAATGGAGCTATGCCAGCAAAGGGAGAGATTGGCTGATGTGACATTGCATTGCTTCCAGCATGTTCCCATGTCCCACGTGTCGCTTGGAGGTTGCGCATGGTTGCCAATCTGATTCTTACCTTCCCTGGCTGCGCGCTCTCTCCGCCGCCCCCCCGCCGGCTGTGCCGTGCCGTGCCTGGGCCGCGTGGGCGTTGTTCTGGTTGTGTCGTGTCTCGCTGTGCTGTTGCCGTGCGGTGCCGTGCTGCGTGCGGGGGGCTGCCTTGGGTTTGTCGGGTGTTCGCGGGTGTTGTGCCTCCTCTTCTTCCTCCTCCTCCCCCCTCGTGGAGAGCGTGAGCGGGAGTGCAAGTTACCCTAGCATGCGTTGCCCTCTCCCCCTCCCCGCCCTCGTACTTGCTGTCCAGCCGCCCGCGCTGGGCGCGCACGGGGAGGAAGTCCTTGTTTCCTGCCCCTGCTGATGCCTCCGCATGTACACGCGCTTTGGCTCTAAGGCTCACCGCGCGGACCGAGGGTCCCCCGTGCCCGCTCAGGGAACCAGTGCTGCGGCCATGCCGTCCTCGGACCGAGTCCGCAACCGCGGCCGCGACCGCGATGGCGACCGGAACAGAGACCGCGACCGCTCCCGCGGTCGCGACCGCGACCGGGACAGGGGCCAGGCCAGGGACCGCGACCGTGATCGCGATCGCAGCCGCCGCGATCGGGACCATGACCAGGGTCGGGACTGTGACCATGACCGTGACCGCGAATGCAGCCCAACGCCCGTGGCAGACAGCCACCATTCGCCACGCGGCTCGGAGGTCGACCTCAGCGCTGCGCTCGGCGCCCTGATTCCGTCGCAGCCCGCCACCCCGTGCCCATTCCCGGCCGGGCCGCCCCCCGGCGACTGGGGCATCTTCCCGGGGGCGGCGGCGAAGGGCCGCGCGGTTCTGTCCCCGGCTACGGCGGGGCCCCCTGAGCTGAGCCCGCCGCGCAGCCCGCCAACGAGGTGGATCGGCGCTGGGCCAGAGTCCCCGCCGCCCCCGCCGCCGCCGCCGCCTCCGCCGCCGAAAGCGAGCGCGGCCGACGCCGCCTACACAGGGGCGGCGGCGCCAGCCACCCCGAAGGCCGCGGCGGCCTCGCCCCCGGCTAGCCCGCTGCCCGCGTCGCCGGGCCCGCCGCTTCTGAGCCCGCCGCCCCTTCCGCCGGGGTGGGAGCCCCGGCGTGACTCGGGCAGCGGCGCTTTGTATTTTCAGCATCGCAGCTCAGGTCGCACTCAGTGGGATCATCCGGGCACGGCGCTCGTGCCCATGGCAGCCCCGATGTCCGTGGCCGGCGCTCCCGCGGCTGTCGGGGGCGCCGCAGGTGGGCACGCCCCAGCCGTGGCGGGCGCCGCAGGTGGGCCGACCGCGCCCTTGGTCAAGGCGCTCCCGCCCAGTTCCTCTTCGCAGCCCGCTTCGAGCGCCCTGAAGGACCACGCCACTGAGCTGGCAGCTTTGCGCCAAGAGCTCGAGCAGCTCCAAGTTGCCCGCGCAGGCTGGGAAGAGCTGGTCGGCGCGGGGGGTGGGAAAGCGTGGTTACACCGCGCTTCCGGCGTCGTGCGCCCAGACCAGCCCCCCGAACTTGTCCAGTACGCGGCGTGTGCCGCGCGGCTTCAGGAGCGCGTCCGAGCGTGCGAGGAGGAGCGCGTCCGCGCATGCGCGGCTGTGGCTACAGTAGCGCGGGGCGTCTGCGGGGCCCTGTCGCCATCCCAGCCCGCGCCGCTGGCGTCGCCCCCGCGTGCGCTTCCGCCCGCCTTGTCGCCGCTGCTCTCGGTGCCTATGGCCGCGCCCCAGCACGCGCCGCAATTGTCTAGCGCAGCTCCCCCGCCCCTTGCGGCGGGCCCCCCCGGGCCCCCCAGTGCGCTGCCGTTGCTTGACCCCGTTGGCTCGGCCCCGGCGGCGCCTGACCCGCGCCAGTTTGCCGCCCTCGGGAGCGAGGCTGAGCTCCGCGAGGCTGTCTCCGGCTGGCTGTGCAAAGTCCGCGAGTCCTTCGGGCCAAAGCCCGGGGACGGCCGCGCGAAGATCGCGGTCTATTTCGCCTCCCGCTGCCACTCGGAGGTTGACCTCCACAATGCTGTCATGGCGATGGGGGTGGCGATTCTGGCCGGCATGCGCCGCGGCGGAGCAGGGAAACAGGTGACCGCAGTGCCCCCTTTCGCCCTTGGGACCGGTGACTTTTCACAGCCTGGCTTAGATATCACGTATTCTAATTCACCCAAGCAGGTTTTGTCCATCCAGCTGCAGAATAAGAAGCAGGGTCGAATTGTCATGCACGCCACCCGCCCTCTCTTTGAAGAGCATATTGAGGAGCTCCTGCTTTTCTTCGGCCTCGTCACGGATATCGAGGGCCCCGAGCCGAAGGCCTCGGCGCAGGGGCTTCTTTCGGCGCCAGTGCAGCGCCTCAGTGCACGCGAGTTGCTTCGCCAGCCCCCGTCGGGCGCTGGCACCTAGCGCGGTGCCCTCGCCGGCCCCGGAGCCGGGTGCGCCCGCGCACCGCTGCGCCAGTTGCGCTCCTGCACCTGCGATAGCTTCCCAGCGGGCGCGGACTCGCCCCCCGCGGGGGCGGGTGCCTCTTTCCAGTTGTCCTGCGCTGTCCTCGCTTCGCACTTCTCAGCCCAGCCGCCGCCCACTGCGGCCGGCACCCAAAGCGGTGTGGCGGTCTGGCCCCGGATCCCCTATGAACCCCATTGGTTGCAACGAGCGGTGTCGAGTGAAAAAGCTGCAGATGCATAGTGGCGTCGATCGTGCTCATCGTTGTTGCTTGTCGGGCTGGGCCGCGTCGCCCCTTGATGGGTACTGGTTGTAAGACTTGTCCCTTGCCCCCCCCCTCCGGCGGCCCCCGAGGGCTTCCCGTTGCTCACGATGATGATCCGTCCGCTCCGCGGTGTCGTCCGCCGTCTGCCCCCCTTGGCCGGCCCCCCCCCGCTCCGCGCCGTTCGTCCCCTTCCTTTCCTCCCCCCCTCCCGCCGGCCGCGCCACCCCTCCCGCAGCCGTTGCCAGGGCTCCCCGGCCTCGCCGTGCATAGCCCCGCCGGAGGCCGCCCGCGCAGGGGCGGAGGCATGTTCGCCGGGGGCGGCGACGCCCCCCTGACACCGCTACGCAACTTAGTGAACCGCTGGATCGGCGTCGAAACCAGGGGCCTGGAGAGGGGAGCGGCGCTTCGTGACGTGCTCGCCTTGCTTGCTTGTGCCCCCGAGCCGCCGCCGCAGCTTCGCACGCAAGGGAGTCGCGAGGCTGGGCCTCTCATCGCTCTTGGCCGGCAGCTGCGAGCTTTCCTCGCCGAAGAGGTCGCCCCCCCATTGCGTCCTGCGCGCGGGGACTCACCGCCCGTGATCTCGCCGTTCGCGGGCCCAGTGCTGGCTGCCGACGCCGCCGGAGCTCCGGGCCCGCCGTTGGAGTTGTCAAGCCAGCAGCCCTTGCGCATGGCCGTTTTAAACCCGGGCCGGTGTGGCTTGCTCGCCCTCGGCACAGACGCGCTCTTAGATTGGCGGTTGCAGGCGATGGCGCAGCTTCTGCACGATGAGAATATCGATATTTGCATCACCCCCGGTGCGCGATTCCCGCCGGGTGCGGCGCTGCCGGCAGGGTACCCGTACTGTTGGCTGGGCGAACGCTCTGCTTCGTGGGGCGCTGTCGGGATTTTCTTGCGACCCGAACTGCTTCCGGTAGTCCGCCCGCTGCCTGACGTCTCGTCTGCGCGGGTCCAGTGGTTTGAAGTTTGGACCTCGTCGAGCGGCGCTACTGCCGCGTCGGGGCCGTCTCTTGTCTTTGCCGCAGTTTACCCAGCGCCAGGCGGCGACGTGGAAACCTGGAGCGCGATCCTTGGTGAGCTCACTCGATTGCGCTCGCGCTTTCCGCATGCCTCGTTCCTCGTCGCTGGGGATGCAAATATCCATCTGTCCTACGTCCTTTCGCACCGCCCGGGGTGCGGCTGCTGCCATTGTCACCAATCCCCGGAAGATCGCGATATCGAGGCGATGCTGTGCGCTGCCTCGCTCATCGCGTGCAACCCGCCGGTGCCCACGCACGATTCTGGCACGTGCATTGACCTTGTCCTCGCGGACTTGGGCCAACAGATCTCCGTTGCTGTCAAGGAGGCCGTGGCCGTGGCCTCTGACCACCGCCTGCTGTGCTGGTCAATGCCGTGCCAGTGTGACCGCTCCGCGCACGTAGGTTTTGGCCGAGTCAGCTGGCGCACTGATTCCCAGTGGGATGACGCCCTTAGCGCGGTGGAACCGCTTCTCCAATTTGCAGCGTCTGCGGTTGAGCTGTGCGTGCATGCGCCGTGGCTCCGCCCTCCGTGGAGCGGAGGCCAGGCCTCTGTCGCCCAGCGCCGCGTGCTCCTGGACGTGGCCGCGTGGTCACGTGACGTGCTATACACTCTTGCGGGCCACGCTGCGGGGGTCACCCGTGCGGTGACGTCGGCGGCGTCTCGCAAGCGACGCTGGCCCGTTGGGCCAGCCCCGGCGGATTTCTCTGATCACCAGGCTTTTAAGAAAGCGGCCACGCAGGCAGCCTGGGATGCTAGGAGGGGCGCGGCCCAACGTTTTCTCCACCTTCGGGCTTTGAACCCTGGGGCTGCGGAGCGCTTCCTGTCCTCATTCTTCGCCGGCCAAGACAGGTTTGAGATCGCACTCGCCGACCCTGCCACGGGACGGGGATTCAGTGCCGACGAGATGCTCCAAGCCATCGAGCAGGATCTGCAGGCGAGGGCCTCCAACAACTTTCCACATGACCGTGAGGCATGCCTCGCCACCGCACGGGCGGTGTCCGCCGTTCGCCAGAGCGGCGCGGCTCGTGCTGGCGCCGGTCTCTCCACCAGGGGCCGGCGCCTTTACTCCATGGCTGAGCTTGCGGACGTTTTAGAGACATTTAAAGTGGCATCCAGCGCGCTACGCGGCTGTTATGCCTCCGTTAAGTCACCGTGCGTGCAGGGCCGGCGCCTCGCGCTAGCGTTGGCGAATCTCTCTAGGTCCTGTGGTCTCACCAGCACATGCTGGTCCGCGAGGCAATTTACACCGCTTCACAAGTCGGGCCCCCGCGTGGTGCGTGATGTCGCGTGCCTCCGGCCCATCTCGATCTCCACTGTCATGTCTGCGGTTGTGGACGCCCTCTGGACACAGCGCAACCGCTCTGTGCTCACGCAATATTGCGGCGCTGGCCAGCAGGGCGGGGTCGGGGACCCCTTGCTTGTGTTGCTAGCGCTGCTGCTCCACGCGCAGCTCCGCGGCGCTCAAGGGCTCCCCACGTACTGGGCGCTTACTGACCTTCGCTGGGCCTTTGATGTGGCCTCGCATGATGCCATGCGCCTGTCGTCGTATCTTGCTGGCGTGGTGGAGGACGAGTGGCTCTTGTTGGATGATTTCATTCAGATGGACATCCAGTTTGTAGCCCTCCAGGGGCTGGCGTCTGAGTTTTTTCGGCTGCCCTGCGGCACCGCCCAAGGTAAGCGTTTTTCGGCGTATGTGTTTAATGCCGAAGTGAAGTGGCTAGCTGATGCTGTAATGGCTGTCCTGCCGCAGGGTTGTGCAACCTGGGTTCCGCCGGTCTACCGGCGCGCTTGTCCAGTTGGCGTGGACCCTCCCCCTCCCTTTCCACTCCGCCCCCCTTCACCCCCCTCCGTCGACGCGGCCGCGGCGATCGCGACTAGCGTCTCCGCAACGGCACTGGGCGAGGGCGCGCCGTGGGCTCGAGCCGCGGCGGAACTGGCCGAGTGGGCGTGCGGAGGGGCCACTGAAGCCGATCGTGCCGCAGCCCAGGACGCGCTGGAACGGAGCACTTGCAGCCACTGCAGTTCTCTGACGATTTGACTGTCCCTTGCCCGTCCCCAGGCGCCCTCCGCGCCGTTGTATCTGCCGAGCCAGACTCTGCGTGTAGCCGGTTTGCCCGCTCTGTCCGTGCCGACTTTAATTACGCCTCTGGTAAAACAGCGGCCATGGCCGTTGCTGGTAGCCCCGACCCCGGGTGGGTGGGCTGCCCCGTCGTGGACCAGAAGCTGGTGCTTGGCGTTCTCGTTGACGCCGAGCTCACCTTTCAACCCCTCCTCCGCTCTGTTTTGGCCCGCGGCCACGCGTTGTTTGAAGCGCTTTTCCACGCTGGGGAGAGCGGCGGATTCGGCCTCCCCGTCCTTTCTGCGCAGGTCCCCCTCCGCGTCGAGAGCGCTATCTTATACCCTTCTCCTTTTCTGCTCTTGGCCCATCGGGCTGAGTATGAGTTGAATCGCATGCAGGCCGCGTGGGCTAGGAGGCTCCTGGCGTGCACCACTGGCCCCCCTGTGCCAGGCGAGGTGGTCGTTGCGCAATGCGGCTGGACGTGCCGGTTGGGCACCCGGATGCTCGAGCGAGCAATCATGGCGCGCGCCCGTCTTTTGGCGCAGCCTCCTGACCACCCCGGCACCCGCATGCTCGCGCTGGCGCGCCGCCTTACGTGCGCCTCCTGGGCGAGCGCCGTCGCCGCCCGCATGGCGGAGCTCACGCCACCTGTCCTGGACATCGATGTCCACCCAGCTTTCCGCCACCCTCTGCGTGGCGCCCAGGGCTCTCTGCAGTTGCGTAGGTCTCTGCTGCGTGACTTCAAACTCCAGGTGGTTCGCCCGGCCCTGCGGGCGCGCGATCGGGCCGCGTTCCAACGCGCGACCGGCGCCTGCTTGCCCACGCTCGGGATGTCCTTTGCTGTGCTCGTCCCCGAGCCCAACCAGCTACCGATGGCCCTACTTCAGTTGGATTTTGGGCCACATATGTGGCGCGACTTTCGCATGTGGTCCGTAGCGCGTATGTCCGGGGCATGGCCCCTCCCAGTCCTTGGCGTGCCGTGTCTCCCCGTCACTCTGGACCGCTGTGCTGCTTGCGGAGCTGCGCAGGTGGACATTGCCCATGCTATTTGCGGCTGCCCCAGGCAGGCCGCGCAGCGTGCCGATTTGGAGTCTCGCGCCCTGCTCCCGCCGCTATCGCACGCAGCCATGTACATGTACCAGCTCTTCCGCGAGGGGCCGCCGCCTGAAGAGAGGTGGCACCACGTTCTCTACGTGGCGCGCGCCTTGCACGACTCGATAGGCTCGCGCCCGTTCGAAATTCCTTCCCGACCTGGTGGGGGGCCTGCGGCCCCGCCCCCCAGGGGGACTTAAGCAATTTCACCGCCGCTTGTGGCGCTGGATCCGGTTGGGATCTGACTGCGAGTGGCCTTTGTTCTTTTAAGGGCTGGGCGAGGCTGCCGCGCCCAGGGGCCCAGTGCAGCCGCGTTGCTCTGTGCGTCTGTGGCGGCGGTCTTCCCCCAAGCCATCTGGCTGCCCAATGCCTGGTGCCTTGTCCCCCCCTTTTTCTTTTCCTCTTTCGACCGCTCGCGCGGCCTCCTGGCTGCTGTCCGTCCCCGTGCCGCGAGCGGCCGGGGAGGGGGAGGAGCGAACTCTGCCCCCCCCCTTGCACCCCGCCGCCCGCTGCGCCGCCCCTCCCTTTTTGCCCTCTGAGGTGCCGGTCGGGGAGGGGTCGCACTGGCCGCGAGGCCAGGGCGCCGTTGCCCGCGGTGGTGCCTGGGCCGACCCACGACGGGGGTGAAAGACCCTTCCCGAGACGGGGTCGGCCCCGCGGCCCTGCCCCGGGAGCGCAGGGGCGGCTGCGACCTGAGCGGGCCGCGCGCGGGGGGGCGCGCTGGGGCGGCGCGCGCGGTCGCGCGGTGCTCCGGCCCCCGTCGCTGCGGCATGAATGAATGAATGAAAATCTGGAGCTCCACCGAAGGCTCCAGTGGCGCAGGCCGCATGCGTCAACTCCACCCAGGACAGCGCTTCATGGCCCCATCGGAGGCTCCGCCGAAGGCTCCAGCGGCACAGGCCGCATGCGTCAGCGCCACCCAGGACGGCGCTTCGTGGCCCCATAGGGAGCTCCGCCGAAGGTTCCAGCGGCGCAGGCCGCATGCGCCAACGCCGCCCAGGAACGCGTTGCGTGGCCCAATCTGGCGCTCCTCCGACGGCTCCAATGGCACAGGCCGCATGCGCCAACGCTGCCCAGGACGGCGCTTCGCGGCCCCATCGGGAGCTCAGCCGAAAGCTCCAGTGGCGCATTCCGCATGCGTCAACGCCACCCGGGACAGCGTGTCGCGGCCCCATGGGGAGTTCCATCGAAGGCTCCAGCGGGACAAGCCGCACGCGTCAACGCCACCCAGGACAGCGTTTCGTGGCCCGATAGCGAACGCCACCGAAGCCCCCAGGGGCACATATCGCATGCGCTTCCCCCGCCCAGGACAGCGCTTCGTGGCCGCGTAAGGAGCTCACCGAAGGTTCCACTGGCACAGGCCGCACGCGTCAACGCCACCCAGGACAGCGCTTCGTGGCCCCATCGGAAGCTCCGCCGAAGGCTCCAGCGGCACAGGCCGCATGCGTCAACGCCACCAAGGACGGCGCTTCGTGGCCCCATAGGGAGATCCACCGAAGGTTCCAGATGCACAGGCCGCATGCGTCAACGCTGCCCAGGACGGCGTTTCGTGGCCCCATTTGGAGTTCCACCGATGGCTCCAGTGGCGCAGGCCGCCTGCGTCAACTCCACCCAGGACGGCGCTTCGTGGCCCCATAGGGAGCCCCACCGAAGGCTTCAGTAGCACAGGTCGCATGCGTGAGCGCCACTCAGGGAAACGTTTCGTGGCCCCACAGGGAGCTCCTCCGACGGCTCCAGTGGCACAGGCCGCGCGCGCCAACGCTACCCAGGACAGCGCTTCGTGGCCCCACAAGGAGCTCCACCAGGTTCCAGTGGGACAGGCCGCGTGCGTCAACGCCACCCAGGACAGCGTCTCGTCGCGCCACAGGGAGCTCCGCCGAACGCTCCAGTGGAGCCGGCCGCATGCGTAAACGCCACCCAGGACAGCACTTCGCCCCATAGAGAGCTCCACCGAAGGCCCCAGTGGCACATTTCGAATGCGTCTCCCCCACCCAGGACAGCGCTTCGCGGCACCATAGGAGCTCCACCGAAGGCTCCAGCGGCACAGGCCGCATGCGTCAACGCCACCCAGGACAGCGCTTCGTGGCCCCATAGGGAGCTCCACCGAAGGCTTCAGTGGCACAGGCCGCCAGGGCTTCGTGGCCCCATCTGGAGCTCCACCGCCAGCTCCAGTGGCAGGGTCCGCATGCGTCAACGCCACCCATTCAGTCACACCCCTCACGCGTTTCGTGGCCCCACAGGGAGCTCCACCGAAGGTCCCAGTGGCAGGGTCCGCATGCGTCAACGCCACCCAGGTGTAGCGCTTCGTCCATAGGGAGCTCCTCCGAAAGATTCAATGGCACACGCCGCATGCGCCAACGCCGCCCAGGACAGCGTATCGTGGCCCCACAGGGAGCCCCACCGAAGGCTCTAGTGGCAGGGTCCGCATGCGACACCGCCACCCAGGACAGAGTTTCGTGGCGCCACAGGGGGTTCCAAAGAGGGTTCCAGTGGCGCCGTTCGCATGCGTCTCCCCCATCCAGGACAACTTTTCATGGCCCCATGGGGAGCTCCACCGAAGGCCCCAGTGGCGCAGTTCACATGCGTCTCTCCCGCCCATGACAGCGCTTCGTGGCCCCATAGGTAGCTCCAGCGAAGGTCCCAATGGCGCAGTTCGCATGCGCTTCCCCTACCCAGGACAGCGCTTCGTGGCCCCATAGGGAGCTCCACCGAAGGCCCCAGTGGCGGTGTCCACATGCATCCGCGCCACCGATTTCGGCGCGAGGAGGACGAAGCGGAGGAAGGGAGGCGCCGATGCGGTGCAATCCTCCGGTCCCGTCCACCCCAGCCCCATCCAGGCGGCCTGGATCCTCGCGCCTCGCGCCCCGCACGGCGGCGGGACCCGAGGCCAGGCGATCGAGGGTCGACGATCGAGGATCGACGATCGAAAACGGAGGGTCGAGAATCGACGATCGAGGCTTGAACGTCAAGGGTCGACCATCAGGAGATCAACGATCTAGGGTCGAGTTTGCGTTCAAGCACCGCGCGCGCGCCCGCCAGGCGCACGAGCTCGCCGGGGCGCAGTTTGGTCCCGAGCTGCTTGTGGCCCTCGGGGAGGTGTACCAGCTGCGCGCGGAGCGGCGCTCCTGCAGCTCCACTCGTCCTCGTCCTCCGCCTCGTGCCTCGTCCTCCATGTTCGGTCGAGAAGCCAGCCCGCGGCATGAGCGCAGGTTTTCGGAGGCCCGCGCGGGTTGGGTCGGCGCTGGGCCCTCGCCAGGCGACGCGCCCTGGCGCCGCCCCCGGCCGCCCCTGGTGCCGCCCCTGGCTCGCTGAGCTCGCCAGGGGTGGGGGAGGGGGTCCAGAGCCGATCCCAGACGCCTGCGCAGACCTCCTGCAGTATGCTCGTGGCGTCTTGTGTGTAATTCTGCTGCTGTTGTCTTCGTCGTCGTCCTCCTCCTCCTCCTCCTCCTGTTCGTCCTCCTCCCCCTCCCCCTGATCTTGTCCCCTCTCCTCCCCCTTCGCCCCTCCCTCCCCGTTTTGCTCTCGCTCTGCTTGCCCCCGTTCCTGCTCCTCATCCTGCTCCCCGCGCCGCTGCCAGAGGAGATCTACCTCGCCAACGAGCTCGCCGGTCGCTTCTCGCTCTCGAAGAAGTTTGTGGGCGCCAAGTGCCCCGGGGTGTCGACGAAGCCTCGGCCCGCTCGGCCTCCCCGCGGCGATGATTTTCGCCGCCTCGCGGCGGCGATTGGGCATCTCTCTTCGGCCAGTGACAGGCGGGCACCGTGAACGAAACTTTTCGCAGCGGCGAGAGCGGACGCCAGCGCGTTCGGTCAGTCTGCGGGTCGCGCTGGGCAGAGGCGCATTGGACAAGTGGAAGGGAGGTGCGCGGCCGCGTAGGAGGGGGGCGCGGGGACGAGTCTCAGGCGTAGAGAGTCTCCGCCACGAGGTGTGCGCAGGTGGCCTCAGGCACTGAGTAGCCCGGGTGCTGCAGGGTGTGCGGCCAGTGCGAGCTGCCGAAGTGGGGTGGGCAGCGAAGGCCCTGCTGGAGAGGCAGGCCATCATCCACCGGGCGGCAGGCAAGCTGTGATCCCTCAACGATAGAGGCGACTGGCGGTTTTGCCCCGTTCCCCAGAGAAGGAAAAGTAGCCGCACGGGCACACTTGCCTCGTTATTGCAGTTTTGGGCTGGCAGAGGTCCGGGGAGTAGCAGTGTCGGTACCTTCTGGTTTCCTCAGTTCCCCAGGTCACCCCAGGGGCGAGGAGACCATGGCGTTTCTCGAGTCGCGCTCCTGGACCGCAGCGCGAGGGCGCGAGGACAGTGCGCGTCGCTGATCGTGGTGCGCGGCGCACGAGGTTGTATGACCTACGGAGGTTGCGGTCTCGTGGGCCTCCCTCGCTTTGAGTCTTAGCGTGTTCTGTTCAACGGGTCATGGCCCTCTTCGTCCTCGTCCGTCTCCTCCTTCGTCGTTGGAAAGAATATGTTCTGAGAACGCAGGGAGGAAGGGGAGGTTTCAACCCCTCCCCCGACGCAAGCAAACGACGACGACGACGACTAGGACCAGACCACGACGGCGCCTGATACGACAACGACGACGACGACAACGACGACGACATGTCCCGCCCGCCCGACTCACTGACTCGCCGACGACGACGTCGACAGCGTGTCCTGCTCGACCGACCAGCAAACGACGCGGCGAGCGGGGGCGGTTGAAACTCCCCCCCTCGATTTTCGGAAGGGGGAAGAAGTTTTGAGGGGTTGTCGCCGGGGAAGGGGGTGGGGGAGGGGTACAGAAGACGCTCTCTCCGTCATTGGTTCACCCGCTCGCTGTGGCAGGTTCCTTGCGCACAATGCGTGGCGCACATCAGTCGCATCCGATATCTCATGGTTTCGCAATCTCCGAGGAAATCCGCGACGGTGCAGAGAAGGTGCTGAGTTGGGATCGGTGGTTGTGCTGTGTCGCTCGCAATGTGGTCGGATTGTCCGCTGCAGCGTCTGCCCAACATCTGCCCTTCGGTCTTTCCGCCACTGTTCCTGGGGGGTGGGTTGACGGCGCAGGGGGGACGGTACCAGAAAAGTTTCGTCTTATGCTGCTGGCCCTCCCTCATATTGGTTACACGGCCACGCTTGGTTGGTAGGCTAGTTGGTTTTCTTGTCGGTCGCCTGGCTGGCAGCTCGGCTGTTTGGTTTGTCGTCTCAAGTCGCAGTTGTCGATTTGTTTGGTCAGTTTGCTGGATGGCTGGTGCGAGCGTCTGTGATAATGGATCAGGGATGGTGACCTGGGGAGCGCACTCCCGTTGGACATTCAGTCGTAGGGTCCGAGGCGTCGGGAGCGCGCACCCCCAGCTACTTACCAGCATTCGTGGCCTCGAGCCCCGAGCAGAATTCTCAGGGAACGACGGGGGGGCCGAAAAGCGCCACCCGAATGCAGATCCCAACACAGTAAATGTCAAAGAGGCGCGTTGTTGGGCAGCCTCCGTAGGGCTGGATTTGTAGCCTCGGGAGCACGCAGATTCAGCAAGTTGCTACGGATTTTGACTTCGGGGAAGCAGGCCTGTCATATAATGTATCAGGAGTTGCGGCCTCGGGAGCCAGAACCTGGCGCTATTTACTCAGGATTGTGGCCTCGGGATCACGAATCTGGCGTAATTCACTAATGATTCTGGCCTCGGGAGCGCCAACGCGCCGTGACTTGGGTTGTAGCATCGGGGACCCAAACTTGTTAGTTGTATGTTGCAAAATAGAGTATGGCCTGGGAGCGCCCTCCCGAGAACTTCCGCCCTCCCGGGTCACTGGGGAGGGGGGCACTGGCCCAGGTCCGACGCAACCGCGCGTGGACAAAGGGTGAGGGGTGCCTGCCGGCAAGGCATACCAAACCGGCGCAGGTCGTGGTCCCGCCACCCATGTGGGCATACCCCTCACACGCTTCGTGCCCCCTTAGGGAGCTCCACCGAAGGTCCCAGTGGCGCAGTTCGCATGCGGTTCTGCCGCCCCTGTCCGCACACCCCTCACACGTTTCGTGACCCCATAGGGAGTTCCACCGAAGGTCCCAGGTCCCTGTGGCGCAGTTCGCATGCGGTCCTGCCGCCAATGTCGGCACACCCCTCACACATGTCGGCACACCCCTCACACGCGTCGTGGCCGCGTAGGGAGCTACACCGAAGGTCCCAGTGGCGCAGTCCGCATGCTTCCCCGCGACCCATGTCGGCTCACCCCTCACAAGCTTCGTGGCCCCATAAGGAGCTCCACCGAAGACCCGAGTGCCACCGCCCGCTTCCGTCTCCGTCACCCATGTCGGCACACCTCTCACACGCCTCGTGGCCTTTAAGGAGCGCAACTGGTGGCCCCAGTAGCGCGCGTCCCCGCCGCCCATTTCGGCACACCGCTCACACGTTTCGTGGCCCCACAGGGAGGTTCACCGAAGGCCCCAGTGCCAAGGTTTGCATTCTGCTCCCGGCCCACGGCATGTTCATATCGGAAAGAGCGCATTCTGTGGTCGGTTGGGATGGAGGTGGGGGGGTTCGAACCCCCCTTCCCCCCCCTCCCGTGACGGAGGGGGGGGGGTCCGAACCCCCCCACCCCCCCCCTCCAGCTTCTCCTCTCTCCCTCTCCTCGGGCCATCGGCGGCGGCTGGCGGCGGCGGCGGGGGTGCTGGTGGTGGTGGTGGTAGTGGCGATGGTGGTGGTGGTGAGGTGGTTTGTGGAGGTTGTGGTGGTGGTGGTGGTGGGTTGTGCTGCTGGCAGTAGTGGTGGTGGTTGTGGCAGTGGTGGTGATGGTGTGGTAGATTGTGGTGATGGTGGTGGTAGTGGTGGTGGGTTGTTGTATTGGTGGTGGTGGCGGTGGTGGTGGTGAGTTGTTGTGGTTGTGGTGGTGGCTGTGGTGGTGGTGGTTGTGTGGTGGTTTGGTGGTGGCGGTGGTGGGTTGAGGGGGTGATGGTGGTGGTCGTGGTGGTGGCGGTGGTCGTGGTGGTGGTGGCGGTGGTCGTGGTGGCGTGGTGGTGTGTGGTGGTGGTGGTGGTGGTGGTGGTGGTGGTGGTGGTGGTGGTGGTGGTGGTGGTGGTGATGGTGGTGGTGGTTGGCTGTGGTGTTGGTGGTGGTGGTGCTGCTGCTGGTAGTGGTGCTGGTGGTGCCGGTGGGTGTTGGGTGGTGGGCGGTGGTGGTGGTTGTGGTGGTGGTGTGGTGGTTTGTGGTGGTCGTGTTGGTGGTGGTTTTTGTTTTGCCCTTTCTCTGTCAATTAAAGTTGTGCGCGTCCCGCTCAGCTTTCAGCGGAAGAGGTTCGCTCTCGTCCTGCAGATCAACAAAAAGTGTTGGTGGTGGGTTGTGGTGATGGTGGTTGTTGTGGCGGTGGTGGTGATGGTGGTGGTATGGTGTGGTGGTTTGTGGTGGTGATGGCTGTGGTGGATTGTGGTGGGTTGTGGTGGTGCTGGTGGTGGTGCTGGTGGTGGTGGCGTTTTTTGTGGTGGTGGTGGTGTGGGGGGGGGGAGTGCACGTGTGCAGGCAGGAGCAAATGGAGCGGTCGATGGTACCGTGACCATTTTGGCTCTAGGGATTTTTGGGGACGAAGGCCCATTTCTTGTCCTCCTTTCTCCCTCGATCCAGTTGGGGGGACGTCCGATGGCGTGGTTCGGGGAGGATGGAGCGGCAGTGGGAGGAAATGCCCCGCCTGCTAGTCCAGCAGCCCGCCACGCGGCCGTCGGTCTGGCAGTCGAAACCGCCGTGCCGCCAGCCTCGGTGCCTCTTCGGGTACAGGCGCTCACCGCCACTCAGGGCGGCAACCCCGCGATAGTGTCCGCTTTCGTGGAGCAGCTCGGGGGAACTTACGAGGAGTTGTCAGTGACAGATTTGCTCGAGTTGCGCATGCCAGATCTGAACGAAGCCCTTGGTGCATGCATGCTCGAGGGCACTCCTCTCACAGGTTTGCACAGGGCTCGCTGATTCGTTTCCTCGAGCGGGTCGCCGAGGTCGGGGGTGCGGCTCCGCCCGATTTCGGGACCCTTGGCGGCAGGAGGGCCACGGACAGCAACACGACGCCAGCAGGAGGTCCGGGAGGTCCTGGAGGTCCTGGAGGCCCAGGTGACGTGGGCCCCGCGGCCGGGGGGAACAACAGCACGCGGAAGCACAAACGCTCGAGATTCGTCGATCAAAGTGACGATCGTGAGTTCGAGATGCTTCCTGAGCCCAAGCTCCGCCAGTTCGTGGCCGAGTTCGGGAAGGCGCATGGGGGGCCTCCCCGAGAGCACGAGGAGGCTTCCCACGAACCGCTTTCGGCCCTCGCGGCGGCGTTGGGGGAAGACGCCGCGCCCTACGCCGACCTAGCGGTTTGGGGGCCGTTTGGAAAGCAACAGCAGAAGCTGCTCCGCTTCACCGCGCAGGTGTTCGTCGGGGGAGAGCTCGTGACGCGCCAGGCGAAAGGCCCAGCCTCTTTAGACACGTGGAGGCAGTGTTGGAGGTGTTGGAGGGTCTCCCGCGCTGCCATGCTCACTTTGCAGGCGTGTTTGGCGGGGCCGCTGGACGAGTGCGAGGAGGGGGTGCGTTTCCTTCCGACGCGGGGCCGTATACCAACTGGTGGTACGAGCACGTGGATAAGCTGCGCCTCGTGGTGTCGAAGGTGCCCGCGGCCCCCGCGCCCGCGGCGGAGCCGGCGACGGTCTCCGGGGTCGCTTCTGACTCGGGGCCAGCGCCGAAGAAGGCCAGGACCAAGGACAAAAAGCAGGGTTAGCGAACATGGATCGGCGGAAGGACGGCCGCTTCCTTCGCTATGACGGCAAGGAACTCTGCTTCTCTTGGAACCGCCACGCCTCCGGGTGCGAGCCGGGGTCTTGCCCGCAGGGCCGCGCCCACAAGTGCGAGTGGCGCTTGGGAGACCACAGGTCGATCGACGACTCCTGCCGGGCCGCGGAGAGGCCCGGGCGCTGGAGGCCCAAGAGCGGTTGATCGCTGGCCCTGCCCGCGCTGGACGGGAGGCCGACTTCTTCCCGACCTGCTTTGCTGATTCCTCTTCCTCTTCTGCTTCTCCTCCCACGTCATCATCGTCATCTTCGTCATGTCATTTAGCACCCGTTGCGGGTCTGGCGCTGGCGGAGGGGCCGCTGGCGTAGCGCGCGCCGGTGCGACGCCGCGGCAGCCTCGGCGTCGACGAGGAGAGCCAGAGGGAACAGAAACACAGGGAAGACATGCGCTGCACAGCGGGCCTGCGTAACGCCGCGTATGCCATCGCTGCCAGGCCTGAGGTCGGAAACGTCATGGCGCGCGTTCGGGGGGCCATCGTGGCGATCCGCAGCAATGACCCAGTGTTCCGCGACCTCACGGACTGCTGCGGGGCGTCGCCGTCACGAGCGCCGCCATCCCAGGGGGCCATTCGCCGCCTCCGAGACGCCGTCGGGCAAGCGCTGGGGCTTCTGGAGGGCGAGGCACATCTCGCCCACAGCGCGTCCCCGATATGTTACCGATTGGTGCAGCAGTTCCTCGCGTTGACCGAGGGCGGGGACACAGCGCTCGGAGCGTGGCTGGAGTCGGGCGCTTCCATGGGAATTGCGCGCCCAATTTTCTCCAGGGGAGCATTTCCCCCTCGCCGAGTCGCCTCGCTCGTTGAACCCAGACGAGTTGGCAGCGCAACCTTGTCGGCTCGCTGCAAACCACCCGTCTTTCGAGGACAATTCTTCACGCTTCGCGTATCCCCACCAGCCCATCTCAAAACAGCAACTCTAGCGAAGCATGCCGACAGTCGTGTTTTTCAGGCATGTTTCCGCCTGCCTCCGCATATCTCCCCTGTTCCTCCTTCCTCCCGCCTCCTTGTACATCCTCCTTGTGGTGGGAGCGGGAGAAGGACGAGGCGGAGGAGGAGGGAGAGAAAGCGCTCCTCGTGGTTTGAGTCGTTCGGGCTTCTCGTCCTGGTGTGAGTCGTTCGGGCCCTTTTTCCTGGTGTGAGTCGTTCGGGCTCTTCGTGGTGTGAGTCGTTCGGGCTCTTCGTCCTGGTGTGAGTCGTTCGGGCCCCTCGTCCTGCCCGTCCAGAAACGACGCCCAGGCGAGTAGAGGGTCGTCCTGATGGGCTTTTCGGCGTCTTGGGTGCCTCGGCGGGGCCTCTTTGGGCCGTTTGGGATCCTCTTGGGGGCCTCCTGGGGGCCTCTTGGGGCCATTTTGGGGCCTCTTGGTGCCTCCTGGGCGCTTTTTGGGGCAATTTTGGAGGAAATCGATCAAAGAAGAGGGGAACTTTAATTAGCGCTGCCCCCTTCAGAAGGCCAAAATGGGGCCAAAGCCTTTGTAAAATCAATGATTTTGGCTTGAAAGAAGAGGGGATCTTTAATTAGCGCTGCCCCCTCAGAAGGCCAAAATGGGGCCAAAACCGTAGTAAAATCAATGATTCTGGCTTCAAAGAAGAGGGGAACATTTTTCTCCCCCCCCCGTCGGGGCCAGAATCCTCGTGAGGGGTGTCGTTTTTTTTAGCCCTCCCAGGAGTCGAAAAACACCCCTCCGGCCACCCGCGGAGGGACCTCTCCAGGCCCAGGGGGAGGGGGGAGGGGGAGGGGTAAACCCCTCCCCGAAGGGGAAGAAGGGGGGTTGAGAACAGAGAGAGCTCGCTAAACCACTCACGCCCAAAGGGCTGGTGGGACTATGGGGAGAGCGACCCGCCGACGCTGGACCTGATCCGCGGGTATCTGTCCAAGGGGCACGCTGACGCGTTCCTTGACGAAGCGGCGGCCGAGGCAAGATTCGGACCGATCTCCCTTGCCCCGCTCGGGAACGTGAGGAAAGTCAAAGGGGGTGGCACAGTGCAGAACCGAATCATCCAAGATTTGAAAGCCTATTCCGTCAACCTCACCTCGTCTACGCACGAAAGGGTTGCATTGCCCCGAGGCGTGGGCCACGGCGTCGATCTGGCCATCCTGGCGGATCGCGCAGCGCGGCTGGCAGGGGGCGTCGTGAAGGTTCTTATTATGGATTTTAGCGACGCCTTTATGAGCGTTCCGCTCCATGAACAGGAGCGACGGTTCAACGTGGCGGTGCTGAAGGAACCTCCGTCGAGCACCCACGGCAGGGTTATCGTTTGGCGGGTGCTCGGTTTCGGGGGCAAGTCGAACCCCCTCGTGTACTCTCGCCTCGCTTCGGCGGTCGCTCGCTCGAGCCAGACCAGCCGACTGTGGCCGCCTTCAGCTGTACGTCGACGACCCCGCCTTCTCCTTCGCGGGCGCGGACGCAGACGTGCAGCTCGACGCAGGCGTTGTCCTTGCGTGGTGGTTGGCTTTGGGCCTGGGCCTGGCCTGGTCGAAGGGCGTCGTCGCAACGGGCCAGCGCCGGTGGATTGGCATCGATTACGGCGTGATGAACGGTGCGACACAAATGACCATCCCAGCTGAGTTTTTTTGCGAAACGGTGTCGCTGCTGGAGGTTTTCGCCTAGCGGAGTGGAATCGCGCCGATTTCCAAAGCCCGGTCGCTTCTCGGGAAGTTCCCCGGATTTCGCAAGTCGTGCCGGAGGCGACTCCCTTCGCAGGGTCACTGTGGGCTGCATTGGCGGCCGCCGAGTCGGCGACTAAATCGGCCCGGCCCGACGCGCCGCCTGGGCGCGTCGCCATTCGTCGATTTTCGGCGGCAGCGTGGTTTTTGGCACTTTTTCGCGGGACTGTGCTGCCGTTGCGCCGCATCGTGCGTGCGTCTCCAGACCCCGCGCGTCTGCCAGCAGCGCGGGCGCACATTGAATTCGACGTTTCCCCGTGGGGCGGCGGCGGCGTCCTCGTCGAAAACGGGCGCCCCGGTCGCTATTTCCATTGTTTTTGGAACGAGTCTGTGTGTGATCGATTCGAGGCAGCGGTTGGTTGCTCCAAGTGGCAGACGTTGTGGGAGAGTATCACAGTGCTTCTGTGTTTGATCGTCTGGGGCGACGAATTTGCAGTCGACAACTTGGGCGCCTTGACTGCGGCTGCACATTTGCGCGGCCGCCGAGAGCTCAACGCAGTTACGCGGGAGATCTCTTGGCGCATGGCGGATTTCACATGGAGTTCTTCTGTTGGAAATTTGCCAAAGGAGGCAAATTTATGGGCGGACGCCCTCTTTCGGATCCCGGCAATCCCGCCAGCGCCATTCCCCGTGGCCCTGTTGGCCGCTCAGACCGCTCTTCCGCCGGCGCTCGACGTGATTTGGTAGGCATGGGTCGCGATTGCCCGCCCCCCCCGCCTAGCATTGAACCAGCCGCCGGCGGGAGCAGGACACATTTAGGGGCTGCGGCGCGGCGATCTCATCGACACGAGAGGCCATTGCCCAATTTTGCCCAACAGTTATCAGCCACCATTCATGTATTATCCTTTCCTTTCTCCTTCTCTCTTCTTCCCTTCCCTTGCAAATTTGGCTTTTTGCGTCGCCTCACCGTCCCTATTTTGTCACTCGTCCCGTGGGAATGCCCCGCGCGGCGGCGGTCGACTCCGGGAAGACAGTTTCCGCTAGCCCCCACCCGTGCTGTACGGGAATTCGGGGTCATAGTTGGTTGCTCCATTAGCGACTCTAGGGAAGAATCTTGTTCCTTCCGCTTGGTCGGGGGCGGGTTCCAGGGAGGGGGATTCGACTCGTTGATGGGGGTTGCCGTGCAGGTTGTCCCCAAATTCCCCCCTTGTGCCGATTACGTGTGGTATTGCCGCCCAGCGTGCCCCCCTAGTTTCCCACTTGGTTTGAACGACATTTTGAATGTATATTTGTATGTCCGTTTGAATGGCCCTGGAGGCTGGAGATTTACAGTGCCATTTGGATGTCCGTGTCGGTTCCCCATAGGGTTGTTTTGACGTCTCTGGTGTCAGTTTGAGTGCCTTGTGTGAGGTTCGTTACCTCCATCGGAGGCTGGACCATTTGAATGTCCGAGTCGGCACCCCATAGGCTTGTTGTGAACCCCCCTGGTGTTGCAGTGTACAGCGGATCGTAATCGCATTTCTGGGGGGTGCGGGGTCTCGGGAAGTTCCTCCCCCGAGTCCCGGCGATTACGCCCCTAACCGACGATCTTTTACTGCAGTGGCCTGGATGAAAAATGGAGTGCGTCGCATCGCCTCCACGCTGTCCATCTGGGTGGCCAGGGGAGGGCAGACGAGCGTAATTTGTTGGGGAGTGCACGCGTGCAGGCAGGAACAAATGGAGCGGTCGATGGTACCGTGACCATTGTGGTTCTAGCGATTTTTGGGGACGAAGGCCCAGTTCTTTTCCCCATCCCACCCTCCCTGAGGGCGCTGAGTCTCGGGTATTTCATCCAGAGTCCCAGCGACTATGCTCCTTGGGGGGGTGCGGGGTCTCGGGAAGTTCCTCCCCCGAGTCCCGGCGATTACGCCCCATACCGACGATCTTTTACTGCAATGGCCTGATTGAAAAATGGAGTACATCGCATCGCCCCCACGCTGTCCATCTGGGTGGCAAGGGGAGGGCAGACGAGCGTAATTTGTTAGGTGGTGTGTGGTGATGGTGGGTTGTGGTGGTTGTGGTGGTGGCGGTGGTGGTGGTAATTATGGTGGTCTGCGGTGGCGGTGGTGGTGGTAGTGTGGCCTTCGGCTCTTCCCGCCACTGTGTTTTGGCAAAGTGTCAGAGTTTTAATGGATGCCTCTTGAGGTATCGTCAGAAGGGTCTCGGGGGCGTCTGAGGAGCACGCGAGGGCTCGATCTGGCGATTTGTGTGTTCCCTCTGCGGCCTCTGAGCCCTCTCTGGTCATCGTCGCTGCGTCCCCGCCGTCGGCGCTGCTGGCCACCGCCAGCGCCGTCGCCGGCACCGGCGGGGGTGAGGGGGGTTTGAACCCCCCTCCCGTTCCTGGGCTCTCTCTGGTCATCGTCGCTGCGTTGGCGCGGCCGCCAGCGCCGGCGCCGGCGGCCGCCAGGGGGAGGTGGGGGGGAGTTCGGGAGGGGGGGGGTTAGGGGGGAGGGGAGTCCTCCTGGTTCTGATCGACGGTGCCGAGTGTTGGGGGGGCGGGGGGGCCCACCCGCCGGTTCGAAACGCGCCGCCGAATGTTGCCAAGCAAGGCGAGCGCCTGTGAAACGCGCTCTCTCATGTCGGTACGCCCCCCGCACGGCTCGTGGCCTCATAGGGGGTTCCCCTTCCTTGGTCTCACCTGCCTCACGGTACTCATATGTTTGGGTCTTTCGTCAGGAGAGTTTGATGGTGGCGTTATTATTATATTTCGGCCTCCAGGGTCTGGCTTCTTGCCACGGGATTATCAAACATGGATCCAGGGCGACAAACTGCCCCATAGAAGGGGCCGGGACCTCTTGGACAGTGCATTGAAAATCACATCGTCAGATGTCTGGGTCTCTTCGCATTCGCATACCAAACGCAATGTGAAGTTGCAAAGGTCACACGCCGTTATCTTATATATATATATATATATATATATATATATATATATATATATCCCGGGGGAGCAGGCCCAGGGCCCGAAAACAACTGCCTCGACCCTCCATGGGGGTACCGGGGCTCATTTTCCCTGTGTTTTTAAAGGGTTTCGGCGTCCCGGGCCTCAGAGGCTGCCGCGAGTAGGCGGGGGGAGGGGCCGGGCCGGTGTCATCATCCCCCCCCATGGGCGCCCCCTGGAACCTTTGGGGGGTCACAGACCCCCCGGGACTGCCCCGGGCCGCTTTCAAATTGCCCTCGACAGGCCACGCGGGCAGTACAGATGGTCAAGAAAGCCTCAAGAGGCCCCGAAGACCCCCAAGAGCGCCCTAAGAGGGCCCGAGATGGTTTCAAGATGGCCGACGAGGGCCCCAAGAGGGCCCCAAGACGATGCTTGAGGCGCCCAAGACGGCCCGAGAGGACCCCAAGAGCCCCAAGAGAGGCCCAAGAAGGGGAACGCGACCCAACAGCAGAGCATTCCCCCCAAAAGGCCCACAGGAGGTCGCAAGAGGCCCCCAAGTGGTCCGACGAGGACCCCAAAAGCTCCCCGAGGGCCTAAAAGGCCCCTAGGAGACGTCCAAGAGGCTTTAAAATAGCCCAAGAGTGCCCTCGATGCGTCAAAACTGCTTCCAGGAGGCCCCCGGGAGGCTTCCGGATTGCCTCAATCTGGCCGCAGGTGGCCTCAACTCGGGCCTCCACGCAGCCAAGACGGCCAATGACGGCTTCAGATTGCAGAACCGATGCCCCCAAGGGACCCTCAGACGCCCCCCCAAGAAGCACCCAAGAGGTGCCTCCAACAGCCAGTTGACGAAGCATGCGGAACACCCCAGAAGCTCCTCAGATGCCGTCGCGCGCCTGCGCTTGATAGCGTTGTCCAAGATCGTCCAGCGCCCCCCCGGCCTGGGCTAGAACCTGAGCGCGCGTGAAGCGCGCGCGATGGTTCTAGTAATGGAGGATGACGATTAATAAATGACCGGGGGTCGTGTTCACGCGGCGGTCTGGGATGACGATTAGACAAAACCGGCCGCGGGCTGGAAAACTATTTCTTTAATCGTTCTCTTCCAGTCAGATATATTCTGCAGAAATTACAGAAAACTATTTTTCTAATCGTTCCCCTCCCCATGTTTTTATTAATCGTCATCCCGGATTATGTATGTATGTATGTATGTATATATATATATATATATATATGCACATCCCGGGGGACGAGGCCGCCTGGACGGGCCAAGGGACCACGGGGGGCATGGCGTGTCACGGCCTCCGGGAGCGCTCACGGTCAGTTCAACCAATGCACAAGGGGCTATTGTTGTTCTGACAGCATATGCAGCCCGTGCTAGCTCAGTTGTCCTCATCTGAATCCCGCTCTGTTTAACGTCCTGCCCTCCCGTATGATAACCTGCGCGCTCATTTTAAAGTCGCATTCGCCAGGTCTGTCCGCCCGGCGCGACCCCAGCGAGGCGAGATAGGGGAAGCGAACCGTAAAACATTAGCCTGGCGAAGAACCCAACCTCTAATTTTAACGCGGGGCGACTATAAACAGGACCGCTCAATGCACGCAAACACTTTGAAGGGCCTCCAAAATCCCTGGATCGCTGCGCCAGGGAATGTCAAACTACTCCCGCCGTCGCCCATTGAAGCGCGCACTCTCACGACTCACATTGGAAGCGAGGACGGCCCTAATAAACATCGCCAGCATAAACATCCTGGCGACGTGCATCTCCATTCCTCGGAGTCTCCGGAGTGTCAGATGGAGTGTCCTCAACCAAACACTTACTGCTGCCACAACAGAAGGCTGCGTGACGGAGGCCAAACTTGCTGTGTGGGTGATAAGATAGTTCCAGGATATCCGTGCCCATATGGATTCTTCAGGCTTACGCCACATCCGCCGACCCCTTAATTCAAGTCAATGATCAGATGGTTCGAAACCGTTTGGCTGTCGTTTTGGGGTTCTTGTCGGGTTTCTTGGGAGCTCGTCGGGGCTTGAGGGGGGCATCTTTGGGGCTGTTCGGGCTACTCCTGGGCTCGTCTTCGATCTCTCTTGGGCTTCTTTGGGCTCTTCTTGGGCTGCTTTGGCGTCCTTGTGGGCCGTCTTGGGGCCTTTTTGGGCCCCCAGGGGTGCTTTTTTGGTGCCCCCCCGGGGTTCCTGGGGGCGGAAAGCTAGATTTTGCAGATTTTTGGTGGCTTCTGGGGCTCTGGGAGTCTTTAGGGGGCCTCCTGGGGGTCTTTTGGGAGCTCCTTGGGGCGTCTTGGCCGCCTTTTGAGGGCCTTTGGCGGCCTCTTGGGGCACTCTTCGGGCTCCCTGGGGCTCCCGGGGGCGCACAAGTAGAATTATGTTTGGATGCCCTCTTCGGTTCCTCTTGGTGCCGTCTGGGAGCCTTCTTGGGCCGTCTTGGGGCCCTTTTGAGCCGTCTTGGGGCCATATTAGGCCGTCGTGGGGCCGTCTTGGGGGGTTTTTTTGGGTTGTCTTGGGGCGGTCTTCGGGGCCTCTTGGGCCGTCTTGGAGCGTCGGAAGCCCACGCGGCGAATATGTAATCAATAAACGTTTTACGAAGGAGATGAGCAAATTTTGCGTCTAGGGGCCCTCTTGGGACGCACCTTGGAGGCCTCTTGGGGGCGTCTTGGGCCATCTGGAGGTCATCTCGGGTGTCTTTGATCGCTCTTGGACCGTCTGGGACCATGTGGAACTCTCTTGGAAGCCAGTTGGAGCGCTCTTGGAGCGCTCTTGGGGCCGTCTTCAGGGCTCTCTCGGGCCGTCTTCGGCGCATCTGGAGCCGTCTTGGGCCCTTCTTGGGCTGTCTTTGGGCCCTCTTGGAGGCTTCTTGGACCGTCTTGGGGCGGTCTTGGAGGCCTCTGGGGCCGTCTGGGAGCGTCGGAAAGCCCAAAAGGCGAATGTGTGAAACATCTACGTTTCACATGGGAAACGGGCCAATTTTTGCGGTTAGAGGCCATCTTGGGACGTATCTTGGATGCCTCTTGGGGCCTCTTGGGGGCATCTTGGACCGCTGGAGGCCATCTTCGGTGCCTTTGATCGCTCTTGGACCGTCTGGGACCATATTGAGCTCTCTGGGAGGCGACTTGGAGCGCTCCTGGAGCGCTCTTGGGGCCGTCTTCGGGGCCCTCTTGGGCCGTCTTGGACGCCTCTTGGGCTGTCTTGGGGCCCGCTTGGGCTATCTTGGGACCCTCTTGGAGGCTTCTTGGGCCGTCTGGGGGCGGTATTGGGGTCTTCTGGGGCCGTCTGAGGGCATCGGAAAGCCCAGAAGGCGAATGTATGAAAATTGTACGTTTCACGCAGGGAATGGGCAAATTTCTGCGTCTAGGGACCCTCTTGGGACGCATCTTGGAGGCCTCTTCGGGCCTCTTGGGGACCTCTTGGGCCGTCTTGGAGGCCTCTGAGCCCATCTTTGGGCCGGCTAGGGCGTCTTGGAGCGCTCGTTTAGCGTCTCGGGGCCCTCGTGGGCCGTTTTGGAGGCCTCTTGGGGCTTTCTAGGCCCGTCTTGAGGCCCCTTTGGGCCCAGAAAAGCTTCGTGGTGCGCTCGTCCGGGGCGAGGGTGGGGGGGGGGGTCAAATCTCCGGTTTGGGGTCCCTTGGGGGGGGGTTATTGGGGGGGGAACTATCTCACACGCCTAGAGACCCACAAGGGGTCGGCGGATATTTCAAGCAGTGCACAGAGGGGTATTGTTGTAAGAATCGCATTGGCGGTCCCTCGATATGTAGCCCGTGCTAGCTCAGTTGTCCTCTTCTGAATCCTGCTCGGTTTAACGTCCTGCCCGCTCGTATGATAACCTGCGCGCTCATTTTAAAGTCGCGTTCGCCGGGTCTGTCCGCCCGGCGCGACCCCAGCGAAGCGAGATGGGGAAGCGAACCGTAAAAAATTAGCCTGGCGAAGAACCCAACCCCTAATTTTAACGCGGGGCGACTATAAACAGGACCGCTCAATGCACGCAAACACTTTGAAGGGCCTCCAAAATCCCTGGATCGCTGCGCCAGAGAATGTCAAACTACTCCCGCCGTCGCCCATTGAAGCGCGCACTCTCACGACTCACATTGGAAGCGAGGACGGCCCTAATAAACATCGCCAGCATAAACATCCTGGCGACGTGCATCTCCGTTCCTCGGAGTCCCCGGAGTGTCAGATGGAGTGTCCTCAACCAAACACTTATTGCTGCCACAACAGAAGGCTGCGTGACGGAGGCCAAACTTGCTGTGTGGGTGATAAGATAGTTCCAGGATATCCGTGCCCATATGGATTCTTCAGGCTTACGCCACATCCGCCGACCCCTTAATTCAAGTCAATGATCAGATGGTTCGAAACCGTTTGGCTGTCGTTTTGGGGTTCTTGTCGGGTTTCTTGGGAGCTCGTCGGGGCTTGAGGGGGGCATCTTTGGGGCTGTTCGGGCTACTCCTGGGCTCGTCTTCGATCTCTCTTGGGCTTCTTTGGGCTCTTCTTGGGCTGCTTTGGCGTCCTTGTGGGCCGTCTTGGGGCCTTTTTGGGCCCCCAGGGGTGCTTTTTTGGTGCCCCCCCGGGGTTCCTGGGGGCGGAAAGCTAGATTTTGCAGATTTTTGGTGGCTTCTGGGGCTCTGGGAGTCTTTAGGGGGCCTCCTGGGGGTCTTTTGGGAGCTCCTTGGGGCGTCTTGGCCGCCTTTTGAGGGCCTTTGGCGGCCTCTTGGGCACTCTTCGGGCTCCCTGGGGCTCCCGGGGGCGCACAAGTAGAATTATGTTTGGATGCCCTCTTCGGTTCCTCTTGGTGCCGTCTGGGAGCCTTCTTGGGCCGTCTTGGGGCCCTTTTGAGCCGTCTTGGGGCCATATTAGGCCGTCGTGGGGCCGTCTTGGGGGGTTCTTTTGGGTTGTCTTGGGGCGGTCTTCGGGGCCTCTTGGGCCGTCTTGGAGCGTCGGAAGCCCACGCGGCGAATATGTAATCAATAAACGTTTTACGAAGGAGATGAGCCAATTTTTGCGTCTAGGGGCCCTCTTGGGACGCACCTTGGAGGCCTCTTGGGGGCGTCTTGGGCCATCTGGAGGTCATCTCGGGTGTCTTTGATCGCTCTTGGAGCGCTCTTGGGGCCGTCTTCAGGGCTCTCTCGGGCCGTCTTCGGCGCATCTGGAGCCGTTTTGGGCCCTTCTTGGGCTGTCTTTGGGCCCTCTTGGAGGCTTCTTGGACCGTCTTGGGGCGGTCTTGGAGGCCTCTGGGGCCGTCTGGGAGCGTCGGAAAGCCCAAAAGGCGAATGTGTGAAACATCTACGTTTCACATGGGAAACGGGCCAATTTTTGCGGTTAGAGGCCATCTTGGGACGTATCTTGGATGCCTCTTGGGGCCTCTTGGGGGCATCTTGGACCGCTGGAGGCCATCTTCGGTGTCTTTGATCGCTCTTGGACCGTCTGGGACCATATTGAGCTCTCTGGGAGGCGACTTGGAGCGCTCCTGGAGCGCTCTTGGGGCCGTCTTCGGGGCCCTCTTGGGCCGTCTTGGACGCCTCTTGGGCTGTCTTGGGGCCCGCTTGGGCTATCTTGGGACCCTCTTGGAGGCTTCTTGGGCCGTCTGGGGGCGGTATTGGGGTCTTCTTGGGCCGTCTGAGAGCATCGGAAAGCCCAGAAGGCGAATGTATGAAAATTGTACGTTTCACGCAGGGAATGGGCAAATTTCTGCGTCTAGGGACCCTCTTGGGACGCATCTTGGAGGCCTCTTCGGGCCTCTTGGGGACCTCTTGGGCCGTCTTGGAGGCCTCTGAGCCCATCTTTGGGCCGGCTAGGGCGTCTTGGAGCGCTCGTTTAGCGTCTCGGGGCCCTCGTGGGCCGTTTTGGAGGCCTCTTGGGGCTTTCTAGGCCCGTCTTGAGGCCCCTTTGGGCCCAGAAAAGCTTCGTGGTGCGCTCGTCCGGGGCGAGGGTGGGGGGGGGGGTCAAATCTCCGGTTTGGGGTCCCTTGGGGGGGGGTTATTGGGGGGGGAACTATCTCACACGCCTAGAGACCCACAAGGGGTCGGCGGATATTTCAAGCAGTGCACAGAGGGGTATTGTTGTAAGAATCGCATTGGCGGTCCCTCGATATGTAGCCCGTGCTAGCTCAGTTGTCCTCTTCTGAATCCTGCTCGGTTTAACGTCCTGCCCGCTCGTATGATAACCTGCGCGCTCATTTTAAAGTCGCGTTCGCCGGGTCTGTCCGCCCGGCGCGACCCCAGCGAAACGAGATGGGGAAGCGAACCGTAAAAAATTAGCCTGGCGAAGAACCCAACCCCTAATTTTAACGCGGGGCGACTATAAACAGGACCGCTCAATGCACGCAAACACTTTGAAGGGCCTCCAAAATCCCTGGATCGCTGCGCCAGAGAATGTCAAACTACTCCCGCCGTCGCCCATTGAAGCGCGCACTCTCACGACTCACATTGGAAGCGAGGACGGCCCTAATAAACATCGCCAGCATAAACATCCTGGCGACGTGCATCTCCGTTCCTCGGAGTCCCCGGAGTGTCAGATGGAGTGTCCTCAACCAAACACTTATTGCTGCCACAACAGAAGGCTGCGTGACGGAGGCCAAACTTGCTGTGTGGGTGATAAGATAGTTCCAGGATATCCGTGCCCATATGGATTCCTCTCGCTTCGCGGGGTGCACGTCCGGAGCACGTACAGTCACGTCGCGGGGCCTTCTGGGAGCCTCTTGGGGGCCTCCTGGAGGCCTCTTGGGAGCTTCTTTGGGCCTCTTGGGGACTTTTTCTGGCCTCTTCCCCCCCTTTTTTGACTCCCTCCCCATCTTCCCTTCCAGCGCTGGCTCTAATCATGGTCGCCGCCGTGACCAACTTCCACCTGGCTGGCGCTGCGCCGCAGCTCGTCCAGGGGGGGAAATAATATTACACTCCAGTCGCTCTGTGGCCTTTGGGGGGCTTCTTTGGGGCCTTTTGGAGGCTTCTTGGGGACTTTTCGGAGGTCTCTGGGGGCTTTTTGGGGCCATTTGGGGGCCTCTTGGTGGCCTCTTGGGGCCTCTTGGGGGCGTCTTGGGCCGTCTTGGGGCGCTTTCGCGCCGTTTGGCCCCTTCGGAGGACTTCTTGGGGGCCTCTCGCGGCCGCCTTGGGGCCCTCTTGGGGTCCTCTTGGGCCGTCTCAGGGGTTTCTTGGGCCGTCTTGGGGGCCTCTTTGGGCCGTCTTGTGGCCCTCTGGGGCCGTCTTGGGGCCCCCTTGGGTGTTTCTTGGGCCTTCTTGGGGCCATTTTGGAGGCTGCTCGGGCCGTCATGGGCTTCGGAGAGGCGAAAAAGGCGAGAAAGCTAAAATCGTTCAAAAACCTAAGGAAAATCTATGTTTTTGGCCTCTGGAGGCGCTCTTGTGGGCGCTCTTGGAGCCCTCTTGGGCCGTCTTGGGTTCTTTTTGGGCCCTCTTGGGGCCATCTCGGGCCGTCTTAGGGCCGTCTTGGGCCGTCTTGGGGCCATCTGGAGCCGTCTTGGGGCCCTCTTGGACCCCCAAAAGGCTCAAGGTGCCCAAATCATCGGTTTTCCATAGGTTTTTCTAGATTTTGAGGCCCAGAAGGGGCCCTCCTCCTGAGGGTCGATGGAAGTGGCGCGACTCCAGGGGGGGTTAGGGGGGGAGACATAATAACGTAATGCAGTACAATATGTAGGAATTATGCAAGCATTGGACACATTGGATCCATTGCATTACAGCATCCGCGGACCTGCCTCCGGCAACACGTCACTTCCGGACGTGGATTCCTCTCGCTTCGCGGGGTGCACGTCCGGAGCACGTGCAGTCACGTCGCGGGGCCTTCTGGGGGCCTCTTGGGGGCCTCCTGGAGGCCTCTTGGGAGCTTCTTTGGGCCTCTTGGGGACTTCTTCTGGCCTCTTCCCCCCCTTTTTTGACTCCCTCCCCATCTTCCCTTCCAGCGCTGGCTCTAATCATGGGCGCCGCCGTGACCAACTTCCACCTGGCTGGCGCTGCGCCGCAGTTCGTCCAGGGGGGGAAATAATATTACACTCCAGTCGCTATGTGGCCTTTGGGGGGCTTCTTTGGGGCCTTTCGGAGGTTTCTTGGGGATCTGGGGGGCTTTTGGGGGCCATTTGGGGGCCTCTTGGTGGCCTCTTGGGGCCTCTTGGGGGCGTCTTGGGCCGTCTTGGGGCGCTTTCGCGCCGTTTGGCCCCTTCGGAGGACTTCTTGGGGGCCTCTCGCGGCCGCCTTGGGGCCCTCTTGGGGTCCTCTTGGGCCGTCTCAGGGGTTTCTTGGGCCGTATTGGGGGCCTCTTTGGGCCGTCTTGTGGCCCTCTGGGGCCGTCTTGGGGCCCCCTTGGGTGTTTCTTGGGCCTTCTTGGGGCCATTTTGGAGGCTGCTCGGGCCGTCATGGGCTTCGGAGAGGCGAAAAAGGCGAGAAAGCTAAAATCTTTCAAAAACGTAAGGAAAAATTAATGTTTTTGGCCTCTGGAGGCGCTCTTGTGGGCGCTCTTGGAGCCCTCTTGGGCCGTCTTGGGTTCTTTTTGGGCCCTCTTGGGGCCATCTCGGGCCGTCTTAGGGCCGTCTTGGGCCGTCTTGGGGCCATCTGGAGCCGTCTTGGGGCCCTCTTGGATCCCCAAAAGGCTCAAGGTGCCCAAATCATCGGTTTTCCATAGGTTTTTTCTAGATTTTGAGGCCCAGAAGGGGCCCTCCTCCTGAGGGTCGATGGAAGTGGCGCGACTCCAGAGGGGGGGTTAGGGGGGGATACATAATAATGTAATACAATACAATATGTAGGAATTATGCAAGCATTGGACACATTGGATCCATTGCATTACAGCATCCGCGGACCTGCCTCCGGCAACACGTCACTTCCGGACGTGGATTCTTCAGGCTTACGCCACATCCGCCGACCCCTTAATTCAAGTCAATGATCAGATGGTTCGAAACCGTTTGGCTGTCGTTTTGGGGTTCTTGTCGGGTTTCTTGGGAGCTCGTCGGGGCTTGAGGGGGGCATCTTTGGGGCTGTTCGGGCTACTCCTGGGCTCGTCTTCGATCTTTCTTGGGCTTCTTTGGGCTCTTCTTGGGCTGCTTTGGCGTCCTTGTGGGCCGTTTTGGGGCCTTTTTGGGCCCCCAGGGGTGCTTTTTTGGTGCCCCCCGGGGTTCCTGGGGGCGGAAAGCTAGATTTTGCAGATTTTTGGTGGCTTCTGGGGCTCTGGGAGTCTTTAGGGGGCCTCCTGGGGGTCTTTTGGGAGCTCCTTGGGGCGTCTTGGCCGCCTTTTGAGGGCCTTTGGCGGCCTCTTGGGGCACTCTTCGGGTCCCTGGGGCTCCCGGGGGCGCACAAGTAGAATTATGTTTGGATGCCCTCTTCGGTTCCTCTTGGTGCCGTCTGGGAGCCTTCTTGGGCCGTCTTGGGGCCCTTTTGAGCCGTCTTGGGGCCATATTAGGCCGTCGTGGGGCCGTCTTGGGGGGTTCTTTTGGGTTGTCTTGGGGCGGTCTTCGGGGCCTCTTGGGCCGTCTTGGAGCGTCGGAAGCCCACGCGGCGAATATGTAATCAATAAACGTTTTACGAAGGAGATGAGCAAATTTTTGCGTCTAGGGGCCCTCTTGGGACGCACCTTGGAGGCCTCTTGGGGGCGTCTTGGGCCATCTGGAGGTCATCTCGGGTGTCTTTGATCGCTCTTGGACCGTCTGGGACCATGTGGAACTCTCTTGGAAGCCAGTTGGAGCGCTCTTGGAGCGCTCTTGGGGCCGTCTTCAGGGCTCTCTCGGGCCGTCTTCGGCGCATCTGGAGCCGTCTTGGGCCCTTCTTGGGCTGTCTTTGGGCCCTCTTGGAGGCTTCTTGGACCGTCTTGGGGCGGTCTTGGAGGCCTCTGGGGCCGTCTGGGAGCGTCGGAAAGCCCAAAAGGCGAATGTGTGAAACATCTACGTTTCACATGGGAAACGGGCCAATTTTTGCGGTTAGAGGCCATCTTGGGACGTATCTTGGATGCCTCTTGGGGCCTCTTGGGGGCATCTTGGACCGCTGGAGGCCATCTTCGGTGTCTTTGATCGCTCTTGGACCGTCTGGGACCATATTGAGCTCTCTGGGAGGCGACTTGGAGCGCTCCTGGAGCGCTCTTGGGGCCGTCTTCGGGGCCCTCTTGGGCCGTCTTGGACGCCTCTTGGGCTGTCTTGGGGCCCGCTTGGGCTATCTTGGGACCCTCTTGGAGGCTTCTTGGGCCGTCTGGGGGCGGTATTGGGGTCTTCTTGGGCCGTCTGAGAGCATCGGAAAGCCCAGAAGGCGAATGTATGAAAATTGTACGTTTCACGCAGGGAATGGGCAAATTTCTGCGTCTAGGGACCCTCTTGGGACGCATCTTGGAGGCCTCTTCGGGCCTCTTGGGGACCTCTTGGGCCGTCTTGGAGGCCTCTGAGCCCATCTTTGGGCCAGCTAGGGCGTCTTGGAGCGCTCGTTTAGCGTCTCGGGGCCCTCGTGGGCCGTTTTGGATGCCTCTTGGGGCTTTCTAGGCCCGTCTTGAGGCCCTTTTGGGCCCAGAAAAGCTTCGTGGTGCGCTCGTCCGGGGCGAGGGTGGGGGGGGGGGTCAAATCTCCGGTTTGGGGTCCCTTGGGGGGGGGGTTATGGGGGGGGAACTATCTCACACGCCTAGAGACCCACAAGGGGTCGGCGGATATTTCAAGCAGTGCACAGAGGGGTATTGTTGTAAGAATCGCATTGGCGGTCCCTCGCTCAGTTGTCCTCTTCTGAATCCTGCTCGGTTTAACGTCCTGCCCGCTCGTATGATAACCTGCGCGCTCATTTTAAAGTCGCGTTCGCCGGGTCTGTCCGCCCCGCGCGACCCCAGCGAAGCGAGATTGGCAACGCGATATGGGGGAAGCGAACCGTAAGGGCAACAACAAAAAAGACGGCCCCAAGGCGTCGCAAGAAGGCGCCAAGACGCTTCAAGGTGCCTCCCGCAGGCCTATCAAAATGCCCCCAAGAGGGCAACACATTCCAATTCCTTTGGAACGTATATTTTTAGCAGAAGCACCTTTTCGCTTTTCCGACGCTCCGAACAGTCCAAGAAGCCCCGAAGACCGCCTTAACGCAGCCCATGAGGGCCCAACAGACCCCAAGACAACCCAAGAGGGACCCAAGACGGCCCAAGAGACACCCAAGATGGCCCAAGAGGGCCCCAAGACGGCTTTAAGAAGGGGCCCAGACGGGGGATCCGAACGGACTTTCTGGGCCCTCGGCCCCGAGAGACGCCTCCAGGACGACCCCGGATGGCCAGTTGTCGTCGCCGAGTTCGTTCGGCTTCGTCGTCGTCGTCGTCGTCGTCGTCGTCGTCGTCGTCGTGCGGAGGTGACATGACCACCTCAGCTCATGACATCTCAGATTCCACAGTTTACGAGGATGTCATAGGCGAACGTCGCTGGACCACCGTAGGACAGGGCATGAGGTCAAAGTTGCAAGGATATCTCAGGCCAATGTGTCCTGACCACCTCAGCTCAGGGCATCTCGGAATCCAGGGTTCCCCGGATGTCCCAGGCGAAAGTGGCCGAGCCACCATGGAGCGTGGTATCTCCTAGGTCAGAGTTGCGAGGATGTCTGAGGCGAAAGTGGACTGACCACCCCAGCTCAGGGCCTCTCGGAACCCAGAGTTTCGAGGATGTCCCAGGCGAAAGTGGCTGGACCACCAGGGGGCAGAGCATCCTCGAGGTGAGAGTTGCGAGGATGTCTAATGCGGAAGTGGCCTGACCACCTGAGCTCAGTGCATCTCATCACCCACAGTTGCAGGGCTGTCTCAGGCGAGAAGCAATGACCACAATCAGGCAGGGCATCTCAGAGGTCAGGGTTGCGAAGATGCCTCAGGCAAAGGTGGCCACACCACCTCAGCTCAGGGCATCTCGGAAACCCGAGCTGCGAGAATGTCATAGGCGAAAACGACCGGACCACCATGGGGCAGGGCCACACCACCTCCGAAGTGTTTGGATATCTCAGCGGCGCTCGCGTCGTGCACCTTCCTCGCGTGGGCTATTGCTTGGACCTCGCATGGCGCATGGCCAAGCCCTGCTCTGCACCATCACTCTTGTGCGCCTTGCCTTGTACGCCCTCACTCTGCGCGAACCCGTTCATTCTATTAGAAGTAGTATCGGCCGCGGCCATCCGACGCCCCAAAGAAACACACTTAGGCTTCCCTCCTCCCCTGTCCCCCTCTTGTTGACTCCATATGTCCTCGTGCATATCTTGTTACCTAACAGCTTTTGCTGATAGGTTTCTAGTGGTCTCAAAAGAGAGCATCATGACTCCTCAGGGGGGTCGGGGCGGGACCCGGGGCGGCTGCCGTCGAAACCCAAATCGCCTGGGACATCCTCGCAAAATCGCTCTTGGCGCTGCTAGAACTCCATCCGCGCTTCAATCGCTGGGACTTCCTCGGGCTGGAAAACTATTTCTTTTAATCGTTCTCTTCCAGCCAGATATATTCTGCAGAAATTACAGAAAACTATTTTTCTAATCGCTCCCCCCCCATGTTTTTATTAATCGTCATCCCGGATTATGTATGTATGTATGTATGTATGTGTATATATATAATCCCGGGGGACGAGGCCGCCTGGACGGGCCAAGGGACCACGGGGGGCATGGCGTGTCACGGCCTCCGGGAGCGCTCACAGAGGGCCCAAGGCTGTCCCGAAACGTGCTGAAAAGGGCTCCAAGAAGGCTCCAAGACGGTCCAATGCAGCCCAGAGAGTCACCGAACCATCGCCCCAAGACGCCCAAGATGGCCCCAAGGCGCTCCGTAACCATTTTGGCTCAAGACATTGTGGCAACTCTTCAGGCATAGGGAACATTTGGTTTGCGCCTATTGCTGCCAAGCCCCTGTTACTCCGCCGTTGCCGCAATGAACGTCGTGGTGCTTGCGGGAGCGTTCGCCATCCTGCTCGTTGGCCGCGGCTGCGTTGCCGCCGATGACGTAGCCAAGACCTCGGAGGAACGCTGCTTGATGGAGGACGATTCGCACAACTGCGACGCCACGAACGAGGCCGACGGCGTGGGGCTACTCCAGTCACGGGCGTCGGGCCCCAGCGAACCGCAGATCGCGAACATTCGGAAGGACGAGACGCCAGACCACACACAATATGAGGAGGCGAGAGTGGAGGATATACCGATCGATGTCCAGAACCCCAACTCTACAATGCATCGCCAGCATATGCATCCTGGCGACGTGCATCTCGTTTCCTCTCCGAAGTGCGATTTGCAGTGCCCTCAAGCAAACACTTATTGCTGCATCTACAGGCCTTTTTTCAAGAAAGATTTTGAAACTTGCTGTGTGGATGGTCAAGATGTCATTGCTCCAGGATATAAGTGCGGGGGTCAGTTCGGCCAATGCACAATTGGCTATTGTTGTTCTGACAGCATATGCAGCCCGTGCTAGCTCAGTTGTCCTCATCTGAATCCCGACGTCCTGCCCTCCCGTATGATAACCTGCGCGCTCATTTTAAAGTCGCGTTCGCCGGGTCCGTCCGCCCGGCGCGACCCCAGCGAAGCGAGATGGGGAAGCGAACCGTAAAAAATTAGCCTGGCGAAGAACCCAACCCCTAATTTTAACGCGGGGCGACTATAAACAGGACCGCTCAATGCACGCAAACACTTTGAAGGGCCTCCAAAATCCCTGGATCGCTGCGCCAGAGAATGTCAAACTACTCCCGCCGTCGCCCATTGAAGCGCGCACTCTCACGACTCACATTGGAAGCGAGGACGGCCCTAATAAACATCGCCAGCATAAACATCCTGGCGACGTGCATCTCCGTTCCTCGGAGTCCCCGGAGTGTCAGATGGAGTGTCCTCAACCAAACACTTATTGCTGCCACAACAGAAGGCTGCGTGACGGAGGCCAAACTTGCTGTGTGGGTGATAAGATAGTTCCAGGATATCCGTGCCCATATGGATTCTTCAGGCTTACGCCACATCCGCCGACCCCTTAATTCAAGTCAATGATCAGATGGTTCGAAACCGTTTGGCTGTCGTTTTGGGGTTCTTGTCGGGTTTTTTGGGAGCTCGTCGGGGCTTGAGGGGGGCATCTTTGGGGCTGTTCGGGCTACTCCTGGGCTCGTCTTCGATCTCTCTTGGGCTTCTTTGGGCTCTTCTTGGGCTGCTTTGGCGTCCTTGTGGGCCGTCTTGGGGCCTTTTTGGGCCCCCAGGGGTGCTTTTTTGGTGCCCCCCCGGGGTTCCTGGGGGCGGAAAGCTAGATTTTGCAGATTTTTGGTGGCTTCTGGGGCTCTGGGAGTCTTTAGGGGGCCTCCTGGGGGTCTTTTGGGAGCTCCTTGGGGCGTCTTGGCCGCCTTTTGAGGGCCTTTGGCGGCCTCTTGGGGCACTCTTCGGGCTCCCTGGGGCTCCCGGGGGCGCACAAGTAAAATTATGTTTGGATGCCCTCTTGGTGCCGTCTGGGGCCTTCTTGGGCCGTCTTGGGGCCCTTTTGAGCCGTCTTGGGGGGCATGGGCCGTCTTGGAGCGTCGGAAGCCCACGCGGCGAATATGCGTTTTACGCAAATTTTTGCGTCTAGGGGCCCTCTTGGGACGCACCTTGGAGGCCTCTTGGGGGCGTCTTGGGCCATCTGGAGGTCATCTCGGGTGTCTTTGATCGCTCTTGGACCGTCTGGGACCATGTGGAACTCTCTTGGAAGCCAGTTGGAGCGCTCTTGGAGCGCTCTTGGGGCCGTCTTCAGGGCTCTCTCGGGCCGTCTTCGGCGCATCTGGAGCCGTCTTGGGCCCTTCTTGGGCTGTCTTTGGGCCCTCTTGGAGGCTTCTTGGACCGTCTTGGGGCGGTCTTGGAGGCCTCTGGGGCCGTCTGGGAGCGTCGGAAAGCCCAAAAGGCGAATTGTGTGAAACATCTACGTTTCACATGGGAAACGGGCCAATTTTTGCGGTTAGAGGCCATCTTGGGACGTATCTTGGATGCCTCTTGGGGCCTCTTGGGGGCATCTTGGACCGCTGGAGGCCATCTTCGGTGTCTTTGATCGCTCTTGGACCGTCTGGGACCATATTGAGCTCTCTGGGAGGCGACTTGGAGCGCTCCTGGAGCGCTCTTGGGGCCGTCTTCGGGGCCCTCTTGGGCCGTCTTGGACGCCTCTTGGGCTGTCTTGGGGCCCGCTTGGGCTATCTTGGGACCCTCTTGGAGGCTTCTTGGGCCGTCTGGGGGCGGTATTGGGGTCTTCTTGGGCCGTCTGAGGGCATCGGAAAGCCCAGAAGGCGAATGTATGAAAATTGTACGTTTCACGCAGGGAATGGGCAAATTTCTGCGTCTAGGGACCCTCTTGGGACGCATCTTGGAGGCCTCTTCGGGCCTCTTGGGGACCTCTTGGGCCGTCTTGGAGGCCTCTGAGCCCATCTTTGGGCCAGCTAGGGCGTCTTGGAGCGCTCGTTTAGCGTCTCGGGGCCCTCGTGGGCCGTTTTGGAGGCCTCTTGGGGCTTTCTAGGCCCGTCTTGAGGCCCTTTTGGGCCCAGAAAAGCTTCGTGGTGCGCTCGTCCGGGGCGAGGGTGGGGGGGGGGGTCAAATCTCCGGTTTGGGGTCCCTTGGGGGGGGGTTATGGGGGGGGAACTATCTCACACGCCTAGAGACCCACAAGGGGTCGGCGGATATTTCAAGCAGTGCACAGAGGGGTATTGTTGTAAGAATCGCATTGGCGGTCCCTCGCTCAGTTGTCCTCTTCTGAATCCTGCTCGGTTTAACGTCCTGCCCGCTCGTATGATAACCTGCGCGCTCATTTTAAAGTCGCGTTCGCCGGGTCTGTCCGCCCGGCGCGACCCCAGCGAAGCGAGATTGGCAACGCGATATGGGGGAAGCGAACCGTAAGGGCAACAACAAAAAAGATGGCCCCAAGGCGTCGCAAGAAGGCGCCAAGACGCTTCAAGGTGCCTCCCGCAGGCCTATCAAAATGCCCCCAAGAGGGCAACACATTCCAATTCCTTTGGAACGTACATTTTTAGCAGAAGCACCTTTTCGCTTTTCCGACGCTCCGAACAGTCCAAGAAGCCCCGAAGACCGCCTTAACGCAGCCCATGAGGGCCCAACAGACCCCAAGACAACCCAAGAGGGACCCAAGACGGCCCAAGAGACACCCAAGATGGCCCAAGAGGGCCCCAAGACGGCTTTAAGAAGGGGCCCAGACGGGGGATCCGAACGGACTTTCTGGGCCCTCGGCCCCGAGAGAGAGACGCCTCCAGGACGACCCCGGATGGCCAGTTGTCGTCGCCGAGTTCGTCGTCGTCGTCGTCGTCGTCGTCGTCGTCGTCGTCGTCGTCGTCGTCGTCGTCGTCGTCGTCGTCGTCGTGCGGAGGTGACATGACCACCTCAGCTCATGACATCTCAGATTCCACAGTTTACGAGGATGTCATAGGCGAACGTCGCTGGACCACCGTAGGACAGGGCATGAGGTCAGAGTTGCAAGGATATCTCAGGCCAATGTGTCCTGACCACCTCAGCTCAGGGCATCTCGGAATCCAGGGTTCCCCGGATGTCCCAGGCGAAAGTGGCCGAGCCACCATGGAGCGTGGTATCTCCTAGGTCAGAGTTGCGAGGATGTCTGAGGCGAAAGTGGACTGACCACCCCAGCTCAGGGCCTCTCGGAACCCAGAGTTTCGAGGATGTCCCAGGCGAAAGTGGCTGGACCACCAGGGGGCAGAGCATCCTCGAGGTGAGAGTTGCGAGGATGTCTAATGCGGAAGTGGCCTGACCACCTGAGCTCAGTGCATCTCATCACCCACAGTTGCAGGGCTGTCTCAGGCGAGAAGCAATGACCACAATCAGGCAGGGCATCTCAGAGGTCAGGGTTGCGAAGATGCCTCAGGCAAAGGTGGCCACACCACCTCAGCTCAGGGCATCTCGGAAACCCGAGCTGCGAGAATGTCATAGGCGAAAACGACCGGACCACCATGGGGCAGGGCCACACCACCTCCGAAGTGTTTGGATATCTCAGCGGCGCTCGCGTCGTGCACCTTCCTCGCGTGGGCTATTGCTTGGACCTCGCATGGCGCATGGCCAAGCCCTGCTCTGCACCATCACTCTTGTGCGCCTTGCCTTGTACGCCCTCACTCTGCGCGAACCCGTTCATTCTATTAGAAGTAGTATCGGCCGCGGCCATCCGACGCCCCAAAGAAACACACTTAGGCTTCCCTCCTCCCCTGTCCCCCTCTTGTTGACTCCATATGTCCTCGTGCATATCTTGTTACCTAACAGCTTTTGCTGATAGGTTTCTAGCGGTTTCAAAAGAGAGCATCATGACTCCTCAGGGGGGTCGGGGCGGGACCCGGGGCGGCTGCCGTCGAAGCCCAAATCGCTTGGGACATCCTCGCAAAATCGCTCTTGGCGCTGCTAGAACTCCACTCCCGGCGTACATTTTGGATGCCCGGAGCCAACTGTAGGCCACTTCGTGGTCTTCGAGTTCCCAGAACTCCATTCCCGGCGTACATTTTGGATGCCCGGAGCCAACTGTAGGCCACTTCGTGGTCTTCGAGTTCCCAGAACTCCATTCCCGGGCCACATTTTGGATGCCCGGAGCCAACTGTAGGCCACTTCGTGGTCTTCGAGTTCCCAGAACTCCATTCCCGGGCCACATTTTGGATGCCCGGAGCCAACTGTAGGCCACTTCGTGCTCTTCGAGTTCCCAGAACTCCATTCCCGGGCCACATTTTGAATGCCCGGAGCCAACTGTAGGCCACTTCGTGCTCTTCCACTTCCCAGAACTCCATTCCTGGGCATGATTTTGAATGCCCGGAGCCAACTGTAGGCCACTTCGTGTTCTTCTAGTTCCCAGAACTGCATTCCTGGGCCACATTTTGACTGCTGAGGCAGGCTGATGCTGCGGCCGAGGCAGGCTGAGGCTGAGGCAGGCTGAGGCTGAGGCCGAGGCTGAAGGCAGACTGAGGCTGAGGCTGAAGCAGACTGAGGCTGAGGCTGAGGCAGGCTGAGGCTGAGGCTGAGGCAGGCTGATGCTGAGGCAGGCTGAGGCTGAGGCTGAGGCTGATGCAGGCTGAGGCTGAGGCAGGCTGAGGCTGAGGCCGAGGCTGAAGGCAGACTGAGGCTGAGGCTGAAGCAGGCTGAGGCTGAGGCTGAGGCAGGCTGAGGCTGAGGCAGGCTGAGGCTGAGGCTGAGGCAGGCTGAGGCTGAGGCTGTGACTGCGACTGCCGTTGCCACTGCGACTGTCATCGCGAATGCGACTACGACTGCGAGAACAGCAGAATTCTACAACTGGATTCTTATCTGAATCTCAAGGGGAAATCTTCCAGATATTCTCCTACACATCGCTGTTAGGTTGCTTTGCCGGGATATTTTTTTTCTGGCGTTCTGCTCCATGGTAGCTTCACGGCAAATCCCGTCCCTGAGGTTGGCTAGAACCAAAGCGCGCGCGAAGCGCGCGCATGGTTCTAGTATATATATATATAGAAATATATCACGCTGTTTTGCCACAGCACTTGTCACCATCTGGTTTATCATTGTTCTGCCAATCAGGCACTCTGGCATGAGAATGAGGCGCGTGCTGCCTCTCTTGTTCTTATCATGTTGGGTAGCGGCAGTTCAGCATGAAGTGAAGCAGCGCTGGTTGCGGCATTGTTCTTCCAGGCAGGCTACGCGTCTTCGCACCGAGAATGCAGGCAGCAGAGATGCGGACGCGTGTTCAAGTCTGAATGTGCCCCGACTGGAGAGAAGGGTACGATGAGGGTGTAAGGGTGGAGCTAGGCTCCGGATCACAAGCAGGAACAGGCCCGCGCTCGCTGGGCCATCCGGCCCAGAGGGCAGGGGAAGTGGCAGAGAGGCACGACGCCGACGCGAGGTGGCTCCAGAAACGACCGCACGAGAGCCCGAGGGGCCGTCGTCGTCGCCGCTGCCTGCGCCGACGGCGGCGGCGCCGTCGGCCTAAGAGAGCCTAGAGGGAGGGCCTTCCCTAGGTCTATCCTAATACACCTCCCCTCGGCCTACCCCAAGGTCGCTCCTGTAGGCCTGCCCTAAGACCTACTCGTTGGCCCTTCCCAAAAGCCTGCCCCAGGCCTACCCCCCTAGGCCCTTTCGTTTGGCTAGGCCTACACTAGGCCTACCCCTAGGCTCTTCCCCAGGCCTACCCTAGGCTTAGCCCTACACTTAGAGTAGGGCCTACCCTAGGCTACCCTAGGGCCTTGGGTAGGCCCTACCCTGGGCTATCATGGGGCCTTGGGTAGCCCCTAGAGGGGGTCGGTTATTCACAAGCAAGTATGATGCCCGTAGGCATAGCCTCAGTTTGGGAACGAACGGCATAACAAAAAAACTTCCCGAGGCCCGTGCTGTTTCTCTGGATCGGCGCTGCACCCCCCTCGCTGGCGCGCGGAGCGCGCAAGGGCGGCGGCGCCGCCTCAGGACCTCCAGCGCCGATCGAAGAAGTCCGCGCGGACCTCCGAATGTTATGTTTATGTTTTGTTGGACTCCCTCCAGATGAGTGAGGCAGGCAATCGGGTTCGATCGCGCGGATATTTGCGCTTGAATTGCCCACGTAAGTTCAGGCGTGAGCGCCCTTTCGTTTCCAATGTAGCGTGCCGCGATGGCGGCCGCGTAAGCCGCGGCGAGAGGTGCCTATGTCTTCTCGCATACGATCCCTTTCTTTTCATCGCCCAGATGCAGCCCGATCCCGGGAGGGCGCGCTGGGCTGCTGCAGCTGCAGGGATCTGGCAGTCGCAGCTCAGGGGCCAGTGCGCCCCCCGACGCCTCATTCGACGCACAGAAAGCGGCATAAACATAGTTTGTCGGAGGGCCGCGCGGATTTCTTGGATTGGCGCTGGACCCAATTCCCTGACGCGCGGAGTCTATTCTCGCCGCGGAGAAAGCTAATCCTGAGGGGAGCAGGGCGCTGGAGGCTCCTTTGGCCGTTTTCGGTTTCCCTGGGCCCTCCACGAGCCTTGGGACTGCCAAGGAGCGACTCGGGATGAGCGCGCCGGTGCCTGGGAAAAGCCCTGGGGGTCCACAGCCAATTTCCCTCGGGACCCGTTGTCTTAGCTCATGCCGCACCCCCTCCGCCTGGCTTTCTCCACCTCGTTCTCATTTCAACGCTGCGGACGACTGTCGAGCGGTTCGGGGAGGAGACCGCCGCGGGCGCCATCGCGGCGCTCGGCGGAGGGCGGCGGCCAGTTGTACGGCCGTCGGCGGCAGCGGCAAGCAGCAGCCGCCGAGAGACGTTCGCTCGGCACACAGACGGACGAGGAGAGCAAGAGACAGTGAATCGCTCGGTCGATCGAGGATCAGGGGAGGGGGAGGAAAGGGGGGAGGGACCCTAGAGGCAGGGGGTGCGCCACGGCGCTCGGATTCGGTGTTGCGACCAGGGCCAGCGCCGATTCCGCCTCGCACAGCTCTCACTTCGTGGAATGCTGTGCCCTCCGACGTGCAAAAACCACAGTTCTACGCTCTGGGGGAGTAAGGGTCCAAGGGCCAAAAGTCGGACCAGGCGCTCCCTGGGAGAAGTTCGCCGACGGGATCCTCGGACCACGTAAATTGTCTCCCAAGAGCCTGACTAAACATCCCGCTGTCTCTACTTCGGGTTTTTTTTCACCTCCTCCTCCTGCTCCTCCTGCTCCTCCTCCTCCTCCTCCTCCTCCTCCTCCTCCTCCTCTTGATCTTCCTTGGCCCTCTGCTCCTCCCCGTCCTCCTCCTCCCCCTCCTCCTTCCTCCTCCCCCTCCTCCTTCCTCCTCCCCCTCCTTCTTCCTCCTCCTCCTCCTCCTCCTCCTCCTCCTCTCTCTCCGCCTTGTCGTCCGCCCTGTCCTGTTCCATCGCCCCGAAGGAAATCCCCCCGAAACCCGAAAATGGGCAGGGCCAAACCCGAAATCCCGACAGGGGCGAATCCCGAATTTGCCGGAGGTCCAACGTCGAAGCTCCAGGACTCCAGGAGGGGCGAGATCCGACTAGTTGGGACTGCTGCGTCGGCACGGAGGGATGGACGACGAGTAGGTTCCTCTGAGTCATGCTGAGGTTCCGCGCCTGAGGGACGAGTACCATTACTTCCTAGAGAGGAGTTTGCCTTACATGCTTGGCATGCCTCCTCCGGCGCGAACTATGCGCCGCGTTGGATGAATTATCTTCATTGATCAGTTTATGCAGGACACGATGGAGGCATTGGATGCATCTTGGCGCCTCTTTTCCTCACCTGCTAATTCCACCAAACGAATTGTTTGGCGAGACTCCGGGGTTCAGCCTTCGCCGAGGCAGGATGATCAATTGGGCGTTAGCCCTGCTGGGGCAGCACCGGCTGCCAATCCTATTGGGAACTATTCCCAAGCTGTGAACGATACAATCGACCCTGTTGGACCTGGCGCAGCCATGAGTTCAGTGAAG
The DNA here is from genome assembly GCA_963575745.1 of Prorocentrum cordatum. Classification (NCBI taxonomy): domain Eukaryota; class Dinophyceae; order Prorocentrales; family Prorocentraceae; genus Prorocentrum; species Prorocentrum cordatum. The sequence continues at coordinate 149,832 of CAUYUJ010015403.1, forward strand.
AGCCGAGCACGCTCGGTGGAGCCTGTTAGGGTGGTAGCTGCTGTTTCCGCGGCCGAGCATTGCGAACGCGCGTTGAGAGAAAAATGCCCAGGGGGCGCGGGAAGAGGCCTCGGCCAGCGAAAGAAGAAGTATCCACCGGTTGACGACGATGGCGTCCGCAGGTGGCCAGTCAAATTGCGGGTTGATTGGTGGCGAGGGCAAACAGAATCCGCAGGTCATTTCCTTAAAACCTTTGAATGCTAGGGAGTTGGCCAAACGCCTCTAGAGTAGGAATAAGTCATGGCCAGGGGAAGGCTATGAATATTTGCTTTCCAAGCTACAGAGCAATGAGACATTTGCGCATAGTGAAGCTTGTGATCGCGCGGAATGCGCGATTCCAAATTGGGCCAAGTTCTTCATCGCAAGACGCGACCGCACAGTACCTGGGGTGCCACATATACTTGCCGACCGTATTGCGTGGGAGAAAGCAGCCATTGTAGTACACACCGAAAAAGAGGAGTGTGTTCAGTTCGCGTTGCCTCTCAAAGTTAATGCTGAATTCTTACTTGCAATTAGTTCTGGTAATTTTAAATTAACAGATTGCCTTCTCTCGTGAGACTGCCTTGCCCAATTCTTACTTGAAATTAGTTCTGTTAACTTAAAATTATCAGAACTAGTTTCAGGTAAGAATTGGACAAAGCAGTCTCGCGGAACATCCGCTGGGGCGCTCCATTCGATTCTCGAAGGGTATCAGATCCATTCTTCCGACCCAGAGCGCGGGGGAAATGCGAAGAAAACGAACGTCGGAATATATTATTCTGCATATCTGGATGACAACCCTGCGACTCACTTACGATGCACGATGGCGGGGGAAACCCTTTGTGATGGGCATTGGAATGTTGCAGAAATTGTGTTTTGGAGTTCTCCAAAGCCTGTTGCTGGTGGCGGCGGTCCGACGCAACAATGCACAATTGGCACTGGTCAAGTTGTGATGAGCGAGTTACGAATTTATCATTTGAGCCCCGCTGCATACCAGATGCATGGGAGCGGCGCCTGGACGATTTTACGACACTTGCTGGGTGAAGGCGACGCAATTGATGAATATTTCAACGTTGAGTGATTGAAAAGCCAAAGCAGAGCTGTTTTATAGAAGAAGAGACCAGCAGTGCGAATGGCCCCCTGATCCATCGCCAATCGAACGGCGGGAAATGCTCCACCACACCTTGGACACGACCCATCGATGGAGACTGCTTGGGAAGACTTGGAGAGCAAAAGGCGCAAACTCAATCTCGCGCATCCGTTCCTGGACGGGGCGGAGGAGAGAAATAATCAGTTGGCTCTGAGACAAAGGGGGGCTAAGGCTAAGCCGGCGGCGCAGCCGGCGGGCGGGTCTGTTCCTCGGGCGCCCGAGCAGTCTCCGCGTTTTGAGGGGCCTCAGGAGCCCGAACCTCCGCCCCCGAACCTTGCCGGAGCCCCTGTGCCTCCGATTCCTAGGGGCCATGGGGATATGAAGGCCGGCGAGTCGGATGGCGACCCGCAGGAAAAGGATCGGCCCCCTGCGGCACCGCCGCCAGGGGGCAAACGTCGCTGGGAACCATGGTCGGGCAACGTGGCGAAGCCGCCTCCACCTCCCCCCGCGCCCGCCCCTAAAGCAGCGGCTGAACTGCCGGGGGCCAGTTGGACTTCAACGAGGAACCCTAAGGCGCCGCCAAAAGATATACGAGACCCCCTCCTCTTCCTAGATGGGCCCCCACTTTGACTGGGGAGCCATCTCCTGCGAAAGCAGACGCACCAGCCGCCCAGAGCCCAGAGGGTCTGCCTATGCCCCCAGACCTCCTCCGAAGGATCCGCCGCGATTGGGTTCCCAACATGATGAACATGAGTCTGTTCCTCAGTCAGGGCCGCAGCCTATGCGGCTTGGCATTGTCGAAGCAAATCTGAAGCTCATAAGGGCATGTGCCTCGGAAGCGTTCGGCGCTCTTCAATTCGACGCCCCTGGGCCTCCTCCAGGAGGAGCTGGGATGTTTGCTGTCGCGGACGATTCATATCAGATTGATTTGTCGTTACTTAGGGGCGAAGTTCCAGACGGCGACCCTGCGGCAGAAGTTGTCAAGTAATTGCGAATCCGTTTGCGTGCGCGCTGTGGGCCGCAATCGAGCCGAACGCACTTGTCGCTTCGCGGTGAAATTAGGTTCCTCTGGCGAATGCGCCCTGGGCGCACAGGTGTCGATTCTGTTCGGGAGCTCACGGTCGAAGAAGCAACATTTCTCAGGGGTGGCGCGCCAACTTGGGCATATTGCTATTTGAATCAAGCGAGAGAAGAGAAATGAACCGTCTGAGCATTCGCTGCCTTGCAGACATTGGGCTTATTGTTTGCGCAATTTCTCTCAACTTCGATGTCAGGGATTCATTTCTAGTGAAGAATTCCAGTTGCCACGGTGATTCTCGACCCCTCGACTTTAACCGGCACAGCCGGGGCCAATGTCGGCGAGGGGGGAGGGGCGCGGGCCCCTGCGGTTGAAGGGCCCCCCGACAAAGAGGATGACGGGCCGAGCGCAGAGGAATCGGAGAACGGAGAAAGAAAGGGATCCAAACGACTAATAGATTATAGATTCCCGGATGCGGACGCAAGTCCTGCTGCCGAGAATTTATTCTCGCGCGCGAGTCCCCCGCCGACGCCTGATCGTAAACAGCCCCGCCTTGAGGGGCAAGACCTTCCAGGTCGGGTTTGGGGCGTTGGCCGCGCGACGTTGAATATCGACGGAGAACCGCTGTACCTTACATCGCGGCAGCGAGCGAACGTTCGAGAGAGAGCGAGCGACGAGGTGCGAGAGCAGGGTACTGAAGCCCACAGGGCTGGTCCAGCACCCCCGCACATTACGGCCGTTCGTGGGCGCACCTATAACACAATCAAGGACAGCGCGCGCTTGGTACAGGACCCCGCGCTTGCGATGCTTGGTGAAATAGAAGCAGATGGCTTTGAGCCAGCGCTCAAATTTCTGAAAGCAGAATTTGATTTGGATGACCGGCCAGACTCCACGGGAGGTTTATTATGCACTCATTCCACGAGCAATGCCGAATGGCGCAACCGGCGCAGCCGAGGATGCGGAGGCAAAATTCTGGAAGAATACTCGCGGTATTGCCGTGCTGGGAAGCTCAGACATCTGGCGGAAGTGTAGTCACCGATCTCACGCACAACCACAGTCCATAGGTGAGTGTTTGGTGTACCTGGCGAGACATTTTGCTGAGTGCGCCCGATCATCGGGCGGGTGGGTATACGTGGGTGATCTCATCCAGAAAATGATGACAGACGGAATCTCACATGCCACTACTGCTCTTGCCATGCATGCTTTCACGACGCTGCCATCAGGAGAGATCGATGTTCTCGGCATCTGATCTGATGATATCATGAGCATCGACGGGACGAAAGTATAGATGCAATGGGACGCCTCATACGACACAGTCGTCGATGAGGAAAACGGGAGTCGAGTCAGCAATGCTGATAGAGCGGAACGGGCCACCAAGCCCATCCCTTTGGTTTCGCGCATCTCAGGGACACTCTTGTTTCGCTCGCAACATTGAGCGCATGTATGCTGCTTGCGAGTTTGGGATGGCGCGGTGTCATGGGCACTTGTTGATCAAATACCCGAGTAAGCACAGCGGATTCTGCAAGGCGCCAGATTATTCTCCAATCAGAGCTTGCCTCTGTAGGGGCCCTAGCGGATTTAAAGCTGAGGTGAGGTGGGCGGCCGATTTCGGTGGCCGGGGCCGGGTGCCCGGGAGTGCCCGGGGGTGCCCAGGTGCCCAGGTGCGTGGCCGATTTCGGTGGCCGGGGCCGGGTGCCCGGGTGCCTGGGGGTGCCAGGGGGTGCCCGGGTGCCCAGGGGTGCCCAGAAGTGCCCGGGGTGCCCAGAAGTGCCCGGGGGTGCCTAGCCCAATAGCCCTATATCCTTATAGCCCAATCGCCCTATATCCTTATAGCACTATAACCCTGTAGCCCTATAGCCGTATAGCTCTATAGCCCAATAGCCCCATAGCCCCATAGCCCTAGAGCCCTATAGCCCTATAGCCCTATAGCCTTATGATCCTAAAGCCCAATAGCCGCATATAGCCCGAATAGCCCGAATAGCCTTATAGCCCTACAGCCGTATAGCCCTGTAACCCTATAGCCCCATAGCCCTAAAGGCTTCTAGCCCTATGTCCCGATGGCCACATCGCCTTATAACCCTATAGCCCCATAGCCCTAAAGCCCTAAAGCCCCATAGGCCATAGCCCCCCCCCCAACAAAAAAATGATTGGGACTTTTCTCTGGTATCATGGTACTCTCAGACTGATATCAACGAAGCATGATCTCTTCCAGAGCACGCCCAGTATATTCCTCACTGGCTCAGCCAGCGGAAGGACGGTGAAGCTCCACCCGTCAGGGCGTGCCAGGCCGAGGGCGCTGTTTCTGTCGGCGGTGGATTGCCCACTCGAGGACAGTGGCCTCAAACAGTTACTTCACGTGTCTGGGACATTGTGGCGACGCGCAATGATAAGTGGCAGTATGTTATTGTCCCTAACGGACGGGCATTGTCTCGCCTTCGATGCCGCATCTGTCGCGACGGGACTCTCGCAACGACAGGTGAAGCGTTTTTTAGTGATGTTTCTCGAATTGTATCACTGGCGACGGCGCGTCAGATAGGCGCCAACCATCAGGCCCTGACGGCGTGGACCTTGATCTCTTTCCCAAGCGGGGTCTGCAGGGGAAGTTGCCTTCTCGCCTGATGCCATCAGGGCGTGGATTTTCTCCGATGAGGATGTAATTGACGCCAGGCGAGGAAAAGGCCCTTATAATGCAGAAGCCGTGGACTGATGACGGCAGGAGCGAGTTATCTGCAGAAGCCGGCCGAACAGGCGCTGTCTGCTGCCTGGGCGCCACTGGGCCTAGAGCCGCGTCGGGGGAACCCCCTGGGGGGAGAGCCGGTCCAAGGCCATTTTTCATAGGCGAATAAGAGCGATGAGCAAAAGCTCCGCTGATGCCTTAGACAATCTGGCCAAGGTTGAACAGCGTCGACGTAAGTGGGCTCTTGATGAGCCAGCCCGTAATAAGGTGGCATCGGCTGGCGGGACATGCGTTACTTCGATGCCAGGGACTGTTCCTTCATGGCGTCCCAGCAGCGCCTCGGAACAGCCGCCGGCGCGACATGAACCTTTCTTCCAGTATCTTGAACCCTTGAAGCTTAGATATCTCGATATGGTTGAGATACAAGCACGAGGATGATGATCGCCCCGCTGCTGCCCAATGGTGGCCAGATATTTGGGCACCTGACCTTGACAAACATGCGCTCGCCCTATGAAATGTTCCACGCTCGCTGCGTTCGATTGGGACCACGTTAGTGCAGATCTTATGCAACCAGAGGTGGGCTGGGATCAGTGGGAAAAAGAAATGGAGGAGAGGGGAGTTGTGATTCCAACGTTGCAAGTATCGATGGACAATTTAGGAGCGGCGAGCCAAGCGTCCGCAGTCAGCAATATTGGAGGCATTGATTTCCAAAGTGTTGCTGATCTTCATCACAGGCCAAGTCGTAGTGATGATGCGATCTTACAACGCGCAAAGAAGGCTGAAAGGTCGAATTGCGTTTCCAACGTATACATTGCACAGCGTCACAAGATGGTTCTTGCAGATATGCCTTTCTGGCTTGATTTGATATCCATTTCTGGCTGTATGGGCGGTTACAAACATGACAGCGACACATATGAGAGGTCAGATGTCATCGGAGTTGCAGCACAGTTGGTTCTTGAATACATGGCGTTTGACCCAAATGCGAGGCAACTGGATTTGGACGTGATTCATGAGGTGCCTCCTGGCTTAGGAGAGCTCATATATTCACAGATCAGATTTGGGATCAGCCGTTCAACAGTATCCCTGCCCATGGAAGATGGGGAAGCTGTTTTTTTGAGCTGTGCGCGAGATGATGTTATTATTCATGTCTGCGGGAAGTTATTTTGCGTTTCCCGGGCATGAAGTACAGCGTACTCCGATGTCATATCAATCTTTGGCGAATATTTATGCTCTGTGGTGCCGCGCCCGATCAGCAATCGAACCATTCGATTTGCTTGATGGCTGGTTAAAAGGATTTGGAACTGAGGTTTCCAAAGCCGCACGAGATAATTGATCCAGCATTCATGAACTCATTGTCTTCATTGGTGCGTTGACGGATCAACCACAAAGTGTCGAATAGCCTTCTCGGAGGTTTTAACCCCGATAACGCTATCGGAATTACTAATCTTCTTGAAAAGATAAGAGCGGAGAGCGGCGCAGCCGACTCTCCCGCTGAGACGGTTCAAGCAGAGTCACCAGCGGGTGGCCCGGTTTCAGTTGCTGACAACATCGCTTCGCAGCGAACTCGGCCACGTTCTCGTTCACCTCCGCGGCAACGAATGCCATATGGGAAGCTGTCTTATCGCGCTGCCCCCTACCCGTCAGCGTCTGCCGGCGCAGCCGCCTCGAGCCACGAGACTGGATGGATTGATTTGGATGGAGTTCGATCCTGGGCGGATGAGCCCAGGACTGCTGCACATATACCACAAACGCCGGCAGTTACGCCGGGTGGCGGATCTTCCCACGATGGCCATTGCGCTGGGCCGCCCATGGGCGGCATCTACGACGCGACCGTCGATTGCGAAGACAAAAGCGAAGCTGGAGAGATGGAAGGATGTTACGCATATGTTTTTCGAGCTCGGCGAGTTACTGGCCGCGGCAAAAAGTGTCAATGGTTTAGTCTTGTTGGTTACAATGAGAAGTTCCATCGTTCTTCTGGAACATCAAGAACCTTGCGAGCGCCCGCGCCTCCACCTGCGCCGAAGGCGAGTTCATCGGAGGAGGGGGGGCCGGGGCAAGAGTGAACAAAATGAATGGAGCCTGTCAAGTGACTGGGGCGCATGAAGAGAGCGGCATTGGGAGGACTCTTGGGAACCATGAGGCCGCGGCAGAAGATGAAGATGAAGATGGCTGGATCCTGCGCGACGCAGTCGATGCTGGACCGCGCTACTTTGTGGAGCAGATGCACCAGGTGTGCGTGGGCATAGAGACCTGAGCTGAGAATATTTGCCCGGGCGGGAAACGCCGGGCTTCTCCGGCCTTCCGCCTCCAGGCACCCACCGCTGAGCGGTAAAACTTGTCCTTTGGGGTTCGCTCCGGCGAGCGCGCATGCGCAGGCCTGGCGGGCGGGGGGGGTCGAGGCCGCTCTACGCAGCCCGCCGCGGGGGGAGTCAATGCACCCCTCCGCGCCACCAGGTTCCTGCCCATCTCACCCGTCCTGCTCGCTTCTCACTGGCTGCTTCTCTCCTTGCTTTGGACATCTTGTGTTCCGCAGCTGTTATCGGCAATGGGCGGCTCAGGTATATCAGAAAAGGAGCGCGCCCGCGCGCGGCTGCGCGCGGCGGCCGGCGGGCCGGCCTCCTTCCTTCAGTGTTATATCTGCTGCATGCTGGACGGCATTATCATATATTGCCCATGTTTTTTTTCTGCCCATTGACTACGAGACTTTTCGGTTCATATCGCAGACTAGCCAGGCAAAAGATTGGAAGAGGAAGAGGCGTTCTTCTTCACTTGTGTTTTCTTTTCTGCTCAGTATGCTCTGTTAGGTTATGCTATATTATGGTGTGCTATGTCAATTGTTGCCGCGATGCGCCTCTCGAAAGCTGTCGTTGTTGTGTACACGAATATTCAACTTTGTTCAATTATGTTTCACTATTCTCTATTATGTCCTGTTCTTTTCTCGCTAGGCCGGCGTGAAGTCGTGACGCCTGTCGCGTTAGTTGCGTCGTCCAATCGGTCGTTGTTGTGCTTATTAGTTCGGTCGTCCAATCCGACATCGGCGTGCACTTCGCGTTTGATTATAGGCTAGCATGGTAGATTCTCATGTGACATCCCCCTGTACGGCAGTTCCTTTGGTCGGTTAGACTGTGATTTGTGATGTTCACACTTGCCACCGTCGGTTGCGATATATTATGTTTTGCTCTGTTTTGTGGCACCATGCTATGGCATGATCTGTTTTGTCAGGCTGTGTTATACGATGCTCCGTGCAGTGACGTTCTCGACGGTATGTTCAGCTAATCGTACTATATGACGACATGTTTTGTCATCTTATGCCAAAGCCCGCCCTGCCCCTCCGAGCCTGCTGCGTGGCGCCCCCGCCTGGCTGGCCCTGCGGCGAGGCGTCCCTGCCGCACCCGCTTGTGGCGCGTGCGCTGGCCAGGCTCGGTCTCGCATTGCCTGTTGTCCCGACGCGCCAGACTTCTGAGGCCAAGGCCTTGCCCATCTGGTCTTAGCTAGGCCCAGACGATGTCCGCAGCGATGGTCGTTCGGGTCTCCTCCTCGCCTCGCCCCGCATGCCACCGCCAGGGCGCCCCCGCGGCAGCTTGCAGCACTTCGCTGCCCGCCGGCGGTGTCCAGCGCAGCCGCCCTGGCTCCCGGCACCCCTGCTGGTCGCCTCATGGGCGCCGTTGCTGGCAACCCTGCCGCGACGTCCCAGCCGCAGCCTGTCGCATGCCCAGCTGCTCTGGCCTCTGGCAGCCCTGCTGGGCGCCGCACTGGCCCCTGCCAGCACCTCGTCGTGCTGAGTCACTTCAGCAGTTGGCACTTTGCAGCTCAGCAGACCCTGGCAGGTGGTGCTTTGCAGCCTTCGGCCGCGCAGCCACAGGCCTGCGGCCCGGATCTCAGCAGCTCGGCACGGCTTCATTGCAGCATTTTGCTGCCGCGTGCTGGTCGCCAGCCAAGCCCCTGTGGGCGCTTGGCCCTTCCCGCATCCACTGGGCCGCGGCAGACCCTGTCATCCACTGCCTTCTGACGAACACCTGGATGCCGCCCGCCTTCGTGGGCCCGCCTGCCGTTCCTCCTCCCGTACTGGTACGACTTGGTATACGCTTTCTGCGCCTCCAGCCTCTGCCTAAGCCCCTGAGTGTGGCCGTGGTGCCGCTCCGCGTCCACTGCCAGGCTGCCTCAGCTCAGGCTGGCCACCCTGGCCACTCCAGTCGAAGGTCGTCGTGCTGTGAGTGCCCTCCCTCTTTTTCCTTGTCCTCGGCGGGCGCTGTCCAGCCCCGTCCCCTGTCCGCTCTCTTGCAGCTGGACAAATAGTGCGAGCTTCAACCTGGCCCACTAAAGCGCCCGTGTGGATCGCCTGCGCCGCGTTGCGACGGACAAAAAACTAGATTATGCTATATTGCGTTCTGTCGTGACGCTCCTCTTATATACTGCCGTTGTTGTATTTTCAGTATTGGGGTGCGTTCCATGTTGAAGTCCTCGAGCCTCGGATGCTCGATGTTCGCGGAGACCCCGAAAACCCTCAGGTCGGGAGGAGAGAAGGAGAGAGGGAGGGTCATGTTTCTTTATTGCTTGGGCCATAACGCTCGTTATGGCCACCCCGCTTCCCCCTGTAACGTAACGCTCCGGCCCCCAGCGCGACCCTGGCATTGCCGCCGTGCGCACGGGGATCCGCACAGGAACCCAAAGAAGGATCCGCACAGAAACCCGCATAGGGATGCATGGGGATCGCATAAAGAGATCCATCGGGATCAGCATAGGGATCCGCATTGTGATCCCCAGGGATCCTTACAGAAATCCGGGCAGGGATCTGCATACGAATCCACATAAGGATTCGCGTAGGGATCCGCATAGTGATCCCCAGAGGCATCCGCATAGGGATCCGAATAGGGATCCGCATAGGGATCCGAATGGCAAGTCGCCTAGGCATCCACAGGGATCCGCATGGAGATCCGCATAGGGGCGGTGGTCGCGGGCAAGTTGCGGTGCTCTCAGCCATTTGTGATGTTCGTAGGAGAGAGAGAGAGAGAGAGAGAGCGATTGGAGGAGAAGGACGACGACGACGATGACGACGACGAGAAGGATGGAGGAGGGAGGGAAGGAGCATACCTCGTATACGCCACGTGGAGGCAACGACGCCTTCGCAGGCATGGCTCGCCAAAACTCCTGCTCGCTCCTCGTTGTCGGTCGTCGTCGTCGTCGCTCGTCGCTCGTCGTCGTCGTTGTCGTTGTCATCGCTCTTCGTTGTCGGTCGTCGTCATCGTCGTCTCTCGTCGTCGTCGTCGTTTTTGTCGTCGTCGTAATCTTCGTCGTCACTGTCGTCGGTCGTCATCGCTCGTGGTCGCTCGTCGTTGTCAAACGCCTTCGAATACTTTTGAGGGCTTCTGGAGGCCTTCGGATTACCTCTGGAGGGCCTCTTCAGGCTTTCAGAGGCTTCAGGAGGCTTCCAGAGGCCTCGGGAAACCTCGAGAGACCTCCGGAGGCGTCGTTCGTCGTTGTCGCCGTCGTCGTCGTCGTTCGTCGTTGTCGTCGTCGTCGTCGTGGTCGCTAGTCGTCGTCGGCGTCGTCTCCGCTGTTGTCGTCGTCGTCGCTCGTCGTCGTCGTCGTGGTCGCTAGTCGTCGTCGGCGTCGTCGTCTCCGCTGTTGTCGTCGTCGTCGCTCGTCGTCGTCGTCGTCGTCGTCGTCGCAGTCGTCGCTCGTTGCTCGTCGTCGTCTTCGTCGTCGTCGTCGTCGTCGTGCGCGCGGACGCTGTGGTGGCGCCAGAACCGCACGGCAGTGGGGGGGCGCCTTGCATTATACCCCCCCCGGACCCCCCCCCAGAACGCCTGCTATCGCCGCGAGTGAGGAAACGCGCTCGAGGGATGGACGGGCTGTGTATGGACGTTTTTCGCCCTTTCTGGGCCTCCTTTCTGGGCCTCCTTGACGAGAACGCTCAAGGACCTTGAGCGTTCTCGTCGCCACGGCTGGATCCTCGACCGAGCCTCGATCCTCGATTTTCGCGGAGACCTCGAAAGCCTTGAGAGAGGGAGGAGGGTGGCACGGGGGGAGGGAGGAAGGGATGGGCTGAGCATGGGCGTTCTAGGCTCTTTTTGGGCCTACTGGGGCGCTCACGTCGCCACGGCTGGATACGCCAAGCGTCGAGGATCGAGATTCGATCGAGGATCCGAGGCTCGATCGAGGCTCGAACCGCGGAGACCCCGAAACCCTCAGGGAGGGATGATGGAGGCAGGGAGGGAGGGATGGAGGGACTGGCTGCGTGTTGACGTTTTTCGTTTTTTTTGGTGTTGGGGTGTTGGCGGAAGTCCCCTTGTTTCTCTACTCTCCCTCTCCTCTTCTTCTTGGTCGTCCCGTCCCTTCTTGTACGCCTGCCCGGCGTCCGAAGGTTCGCCACCGCTCGGGGGCGGTGTTGGCTCCGCCAGTAGTGGCCATCGATTAGGTTTAATAGTTTGGGCATGTTGCGCGGGCAGCAACGCTTCGCTGTTTGTCAGCGGGGTAGGGAAAGTCATCGTTTTTTAATGTGGCGCCGCTAGAGATCCTGCGTGGTGGCCGCGCAGACACGCTCAGTGGTCTTCTCAAAGGCTGACGCTGATGAGCAAAAGTAGCGAGCAGCATCCGAGAATCTACATGTTTTAGCCCCCAGGAGCCAGGAGGAGCAGGGTGGAGGGAAAAGGGAGGAGGGATGACAGGAGGGTGGGAGGCGTGGGAGGACGAGCGAGGAGGGCGAGGAGGAGGGGGAGGTGGGAGGATCGGAAAGAGGACGAGGAGGACGGGGACAAGCGAGGAGGAGAGGTGGAGGACGAACGAGTAGGGGGAGGAGGGGGGCTGAAGGAGGAAGAGGAACGCAGTGCAATGCAATGCAACGTATTGTGCGACTGCGCCAAAAACAAATAATTGATGCAAGGTTTCAGGGTGCACATCCCCTGGAGGGAGGGGGGAGGAGGACGAGGAGCAGGAGGAGGAGGGGGGGAGGAAGAGGAGGAGGAGTAGGAGGAGGAGGAGCAGCAGCAGCAGCAGCAGAAGGAGGAGGAGCAGGAGGAGGAGGATTAAGATGTCGGTGAACTCGACGGCTCAGTGGAGGAGGGGGAGCGTGATGGGGAATGACTTTTCCTGCCGCGTGCTCGCTCTGGCTCAGTTTGGTGGCCGCCTCGGAGGCGCGAGTGAGGGAGGAGGGTGACGGAGGGGGAGCGGGCTTGCGGACGGGCGGGTGGGCGACGGGGCAGGCGAGCGAGCGTGCGGGCGGGCGGGCGTGCGGCCGGACGGGCGGGCTTGCAGGCGGGTGGGCAAGAAGGCGGGCCCGCGGGCGGGTGCTTGGGCGGGCGGTTGGGTGGGCGGGCGGGCGGGCGGGCGGACGGCGTCGTCGTCGTCGTCGTGGTCGTCGTCAGCGTCATCGTCGGTGTCGTCGTCCGTCGTCGTTGTGGTCGTCGTCGTCGTCTTCGTCATCGCCGCCGCCGTCGTTGTCGTCGTCGTTGTCTTCGTCGTTGTCGTCGTCGTGTCGTCGTCGTCGTCGTGTCGTCGTCGCTGTCGTCGTCGTCGTCGCTCGTGTCGTCGTCGACGACGACGTCGTCGTCCTCGCCCTCGCCCTCGCTCTCGTCCTCGTCATCGTCGTCGTCTTCGTCCGCGTTGGAGCCACGTGCCGAGTAGATGTTGGTGTTCTCCTTCGCGGCGCTGCCACGTCGAATATAATAGAGTAGTTCGTTTTGTGCGGTTTTGCCACGCGTTGTTCGCTGGCGTGTCGTGTCCCCGTTGCGAATGGAGTGGAGGTGTATGTGTTATTGCTCCAAGGCGCTGCCACGTGACGAACATAATGGATTCGATGTTTTGGCCCCCAGACGTTGCCAAGTGGCGAATAGAGTAGGATTGTATATGTTTGGCCCGCGCGGCATTGCCACGTGATGAGTTTAGTGAACTTATACTTCTTGTTCGCTCCCCATGTCGTTGCCACGTGGCGAATGGAGTGGCGCCGCGTTTGTTTACCTCTCATGCCTTGCCACGTGGCGTTGCCATGTGGTGAGTCGACAGGAGTAGCATTTTTGTTGCTGCCCCGCTTTGTTGCCACGTGCCGAGAAGGATGGAGCAATTATGTTTCGCCCCGCAAGCGTTGCCACGTGGTGAGTACAGTGGAGCAGAATGTGTTCCCCCCTCCGAGCGTTGCCACGTGGCAAGGCGAGTGGGGCAGTATGTGTTTCGCTCCCCCGTTGTTGCCACATGGCGAGTATAATCAAAACATATGCTTCCGCCTCGCCGGCGTTGCCATGTGGCGATTCGTGGAGTGAAGTAGTTTGTATGTCATTTTGTTCGCCCCCCAGGCGTTCGCCACGTGGCGAGTAAAGTGGATAGTCCCAGTTTCCGCCCCGCAGGCGATGCCGCGTGCTGACTAGAGGAACGAGGGAGGAAGGGAAGAGGATGGAAGAGGAGGGAGGAGCGGGGCGAAGGGAGGAGACAGACGGGAGGAGGGCGGAGGGAGCAGGAGCAGGAGGAGAGAGGAGGGAGGGAGGAGGAAGGAGGGAGGAGGCAGGAGGGAGGAGAGAGGAGAAGTGAGAGGAGGGAAGAGGCAGACGGACGAGGGAGGAGGGACGAGGGAGGAGAGGAGGGTAAGAGGCGTGGGAGGATGAGCGAGAAGGTGGAGGTGGAGGAGGAGGAGCAGGAGGAGGAGGAGGACCACAAGTCCACAACGACACCAGCAAGTCCACAACGACGGCGGCCAGCGGCACCACGACAACGGCCAACAGCAACACCGCCACGACGGCGACCAGCAGAGCCACGGCCAACAACGCCACCACGACTACGACCAGCAGCACCACCACGACCGCGACCAGCAGCACCACGACTGCTCGAGGCTTCCGTCGCCGCCGCTTTCGCCAGCCCCCGCGCCGACCAGCTCACAGGCAGGCAGTACGACCAACACCAAGAGCAGAACGACTGGGAGCAGCAGCTTTACGTCGACCACTGCGAGCAGGACCAGCGGCACAACAGGGAGCTGCGCAACTTACAGCAGCAGCTCTACGTTGACACCCGCGTACGGGACGAGTAGCACGGCAGAGACCAGCAGGACCAGCACCAGGAGTATGACGAGTGCCACCGGTACCAGCGGCACCATTACACCCAGCACGTCGGCGAGCAGTACGACCGAGAGCAGCACCACGAGCATGACGAGGGCGACCAGTATCAACGACACCGCTACGCCTAGCACGTCGGAGGGCAGTACGATGGAGCGCAGCACCACGAGTATGACGAGTAGGACCGGTACCAGCGGCAACACTACGCCCAACGCGTCGGTGAGCACTACGACCGAGAGCAGCACCACGAGTACGACGAGTGCGACTGGTACCAGCGGCACCACTATGCCCAGCACGTCGGCGCGCAATAAAACCGAGAGCAGCACCACGAGTATGACGAGTGCGACTGGTACCAGCGGCACCACTACGCCCAGCACGTCGGCGAGCAGTCCGACCGCGAGCAGCACCACGAGTATGACAAGCACGACCGGTACCAGCAGCACCACTACGCCCAGCACGTCGGCGAGTAGTACGATCGAGAGCAGCACTACGAGTATGACGAGAATGACCAGTACCAGCGGCACCACTACGTCCGGCACGTCGGTGAGCAGCACGAGCGAGAGCAGCAACGCGAGCCTGACGAGTGCGACCAGTACCAGCTGCACCACCACGCCCAGCACGTCGGCGAGCAGTACAACCGAGAGCAGCATCACGAGTACGACGAGTACGACCGGTACCAGCGTCACCACTACGCCCAGCACGTCGGCGAGCAGTCCGACTGAGAGCAGCACCACGAGTATGACGAGTAAGACCAGTACAAGTGGCACCACTACGCCCAGCGCTTTGGCGAGCAGCACGACCGAGGGCAGCACCACGAGTATGACGAGTGAGACTTGTACCAGCGGCACCACTACGCCAAGCACGCCGGCAAGCAGTACGACCGAGAGCAGGACCACGAGTATGACGAGTACGACTGGAACCAGCAGCATCATTAAGCCAAGCACGTCGGAGAGTACTACGACTCAAAGTAGCACCACGAGTAAGACGGGTACGAGCAGTACCAGCGGCACTCTTACGCCCAGCACGTCGGCGAACAGTACGATCGAGAGCAGCACCGCGAGAATCACGAGTACGAACGCCACCAGCAGCACCCCTGCGCCCAGCACATCGGAGAGTAATACAAGCGAGAGCAGCACCACGAGTAAAACGAGTACGACGAATACCAGCAGCACCACTACGCCCAGCACGACGGATAGCAGTACGACCGAGAGCAGCACCACGAGCATGACGAGTGTGACCGCTAACGGCAGCACCACTCCGCCCAGCTCGTCGGCAAGCAGTACGACCGAGAGCAGCACCACGAGGGTGGCGACCACGATCGAGACCAGCAGCACCACTACTCCCAGCACGTCGACGAGTAGTACGACCGAAAGCAGCACCACGAGGGTGACGAGCACGATCGAGACCAGCAGCACCACTACGCCCAGCGCGTCGGCGAGCAGTAAGACCGAAAGCAGCACCACGAGTATGACGAGTAAGACCAGTACCAGCGGCACCACTACGCCCAGCACGTCGGCGAACACTGCGACCGAAAGCAGCACCACAAGTGTGACGAGCACGACCCGTACCAGCAGCGCCACTACGCCCAGCACGTCGGCGAGCAGTACGATCGAGAGCAGCACCGCGAGGGTGACGAGCACGATCGAGACCAGCAGCACCACTACGCCCAGCGCGTCGGCAAGCAGTACGACCGAGAGCAGTACCACGAGGGTGACGAGCACGACCGGTACCAGCAGCACCATTCCGCCCAGCACGACGGATAGCAGTACGACCGAAAGCAACACCACGAGGGTGACGAGCACAACCGAGACCAGCAGCACCACTACGCACAGCACGTCGGCGAGTAGTACGAACGACAGCATCACCACGAGTGTGACGAGCACGACCGAAACCAGCAGCACCACTACGTCAAGCACGTCGGCGAGCAGTACAACCGAAAGCAGCAGCACCACGAGTATGACGAGTGCGACCGAAACCAGGAGCACCACTACGCCCAGCACGTTGGCGAGCAGTACGACCGAGAGCAGCGTCGCGAGTATGACCAGCACGACCGAGACCAGCAACATCACTACGCCCAGCACGTCGGCAAGCAGTACGACCGAGAGCAGCACCACAACTGCGACGAGCACGACCGCCACCCGCAGCACCACTACGCCCAGCGCGTCGGCGAGCAGTACTACCGAAAGCAGCACCACGAGTGGGACGAGCACGACCGCACCAGCAGCACCACTACGCCCAGCATGTCGGCGAGCAGTGCGACCGACAGCAGCACCACGAGGGTGACGAGCGCGACCGGTACCAGCAGCACTGCCACACCCAGCGCGTCGGCGAGTAGTACGACCGAGAGCAGCACCGCGAGTGTGACGAGCACGACCGAGACCAGCAGCACCCTTGCACCCAGCACGTCGGCGAGCAGTACAACCGAAAGCAGCGCCGCGAGTGGGACGAGCACGACCGGCACCAGCATCACTACCATGCACAGCAAGTCGGCGACCAGTACGACCGAAAGCGGCACCACGAGTGGGACGAGCACAACCGGCACCAGCAGCACCACTACACCCAGCACGTCGGCGAGCAGTACGACCGAAAGCAGCGCCGCGAGTGGGACGAGCACGACCAGCACCAGCAGCACCACCACGCCCAGCGCGACGGCGAGCAGTACGACCGAGAGCAGCACCACGACTGTGACGAGCACGACCCCTACCAGCAGCACCACTACGCCCAGCACGTTGGCGAGCAGCACGACCGAGAGCAGCAAAGCGAGTGTGACGAGCACGACCGAGACCAGCAGCGCCACTACGCCCAGCACGTCGGCGAGCAGCACGATGGGGGGCAGCAGCGGACAGCACTACGACGCGATTGGGCCTCCCCCGTGGCCGGACCCACCACCCGAACCTTTACAAGTGTTCTGGCACGGTCGCCGTCGAGGTGGGGCCGGCATCCTCCTCGTCCTCTACGCCTTCCTCTCGGAGGTCTGGAGCGGCACGAGCCCCAATGCCGTGCGCCATGATCAACTGCCGGGCCTCGCGCTCGTCGTGGGCGACGCCTTGTGGCTGTTCGCCCTGATGGTCTTCATCGTGCTGGAGGTGCTGATGCGGGCGCGGGCAACCGTCGACGGCTGCCTCGCCAGGGGCCGGGTTGCGACAACCAGGCTCGACGTGCGCCAGCTCCAGAACCGCGTCCAGGTGTACAGCCGAGCATTGGCCTACCTCGGACTGAACCTCGCCGTCGCCGCCTCCGCGGGTGCTCTCACGGCAGGCCTGGTTCACGCCCGGGCCTTCGCATCAGCACCTGCTTCCTCGACTGCCCCGGCCGTCTGGGCCATCAGTTGGAGCGGCCTGGAGTTCGATGCGACTCCGGGGTACCCCGGCGAAGGCCCCAGCGCCGCCGAGGGCGCCAGAGGAGCAACCGCCGCCTACGGTCCGCCGCCACCCGCGCCACCGCCGGCTCTCGATCCAGCTTCGCGTCCTCGCCGCGACCTTCTGGCGGCGACGTGGGGCGTTGATGTTATGCTGAAGGCGAGGGGCTGCCACTGCCATGCTATGAGATGCAAGGGGCCCATGCGGCGTGGAGACGCACGGGCTTTCAGCGCCACGCTCGCCCACAAGCTGTTCTACCACCCTGAGTGCGTGGATGGGGGGCCTCGGACCCTACGACTCGGTGGTCGGCGCCGACGCCCTCCCCCGCAGCAGCAAGATGTCGTGAGAGGCCTCTGTGACCAGCCTGGGCGGCCGACCCGATCCGAGCACGCGCAGGAGGTGATCAAGGCAAAACGGGCGCGCCACGCGGAGCCCGGCAGCGCCGCAACAGACCACAACGCCCCACTCCAACAGCCCGACGACGGCCACCCAGGGGACCTGCCTGA
This sequence comes from Prorocentrum cordatum, assembly GCA_963575745.1. NCBI lineage: Eukaryota > Dinophyceae > Prorocentrales > Prorocentraceae > Prorocentrum > Prorocentrum cordatum. The sequence goes on from CAUYUJ010015403.1 coordinate 167,538, forward strand.
GGAGTTCGAGGCCGGCGGAGACAGGCCCGAGTTCTCGAGCGGCGCCCGTCCGAACCTCACCCACGACGTGCCGACTGTACTTCGGGCCCCCGACGAGGTCAGCCAGGCGTTAGGCCTCCTCCAGGGCCGGGTCGCGACTGCTCTCGTCAATGCTATCGACGTAGGAGACTCGGTCACCCAACAAAGGGCCGAGAAACTTTTTACCTTCTTCGATCGGCTGCCCCTCGCCCGCTCGCAGCAGACACGCGGAGGGCGCAGGGTCAAGGGCCGAGGCTTCAGCGCGGCCATCACAAGCCATGTACGACTCGTGGCCGCCGGGGACCGGGGGGCCCCATGGCGAGCGAGCCGCCATGGCCACGGGCGCTCGCCAACCGCGGCGCGGGGGGCGACGGCGCACCCCAGACGAGGATGCCAAGGAGGTGGAGTCTCTGCTGAAGGAGGGCTTGGTCAGCAAAGCAATGCTACGAGCGTCGCGGACGGTGGCGGTCGCGAGCGGCCCTGGGGTCCCAGAAGCCCTCCAAGACCTGTTTCCTCCTGGCGCGCACCTCGGGCCAGCGCCGGCCGCCCCGAACGGGAAACCAAGGCGGCACTGGTCGAAGCGGTGAAGCGACACATTCGCCGGAGCCCCAAACGATCTGGGCCCGGGCCGAACGGGGGTCGCTTCGAGCACTGGCGCGCGGTCCTCAGCGATTCTGAAGCTACTGCCGTTGTGGCCCAAGTGGTTGTCTTGTTCCTCTACGGCGCGCTGTCGCCCCAGACCATGGAGGCCGACCTGGGGGCCCGACTGGTGGCGCTGCGCAAGCCTACCGACCCGTCGCTTGCGGCGGGGTCATCCGTCGGCTGGCGGGCAAAGCTGCCTGCGAGGTGTTCGAGGACGAGATCCAGAACGCACGCGGTGCTCACCAATGCGCCGTCGGCAGGCGGCGGGCTGCGAACTGGCCCACAAGACCACGGCAGCGCTCGCCGAAGCCAGCCCGGCCAGTGTCGCGCTTAGCTTCGATGCCAGCAACGCCTTCAACTCGATGCCGCGAAGACGGGTCGTGGACGGGGCTGCTGCCAGAGCGCCTGAGCTGCGCCACGCCGCGCAGGCGTGGCTCGGAACGACTGCTACCACACACTTGCTCTGGAACGATGCTGGCACAGCCGCCCCTATACGAACCGCGCGCGGGGTGGACCAGGGATGCCCTCTGTCACCGGGGCTATTCGCTATTGCCCTGGTGGACGCACTTGGCGATATCGCGGTAGCGCTCCAGCGGCTGTCCCCCGAGTGCCGCGTTTCTCCTACCTTGGCGACATCATAGTGTTTGGACCGCCAGAACACGTAGGCGCCGCCATCCAGATAGTCCTCGCGGCGCTCGCGAACGCCGGGCTCCAGGCGATGAGCAATGCCAAAGCCTGGGCGAAGGGCCCGGCGCAAGCCTTGCCCCCGACGGCGCAGCAGACCCGGGTCGACGCCCTCATGTGTCTGGGGAACGCAGCGACATGGCTGGATCCAGAAGACGAGAGGGCCCAGGTTCACGCTGGCGCCGACGGGGCGGCCGCCGCGGCCAGGGCCACCGCTTCTCGCGCCCGCCTGCAAGAGCTTCGGGGTGCCGGACTTTCCGCTGAGGGAGCTTGGGTCCTCCTCCGCGCCTTCGCCCGGGGCGCAGTGACTCACCGCGTTCGCGCCGCGTGCAACTACAACTTAGCATGGGCTGACACTTTCGATGGCGCTGTGTTCGGGTGCCTCGATGACCTCCTGCAGGCCCCTCTGGACGACGCGCAAAGACTGCAAGCCGCCCTGCGGCTGGTCGACGGGGGGCGCGCCCTCCCTTCAGCCAAGGAAACGGCGCCAGCCGCGTGCGCTGCGAGCTGGGCGTTTGTCATGCAGGGCGTGGCCCGCGGCGCTGGGCTCGCTACTTGGGAGGACTTTCGGGCCCGCTGCCCCTTGACGTTCCAATCGTTGCGGGGGGCGGAGGCGGCGCTGCGAACGCAGGGAGCTAGGGGGGGCGATTTCCAGGAACCGCAACTGAAGCTGCAGGGGCAGCGGGGCAAAACGAGGCCCTCGGGCTGGGAACGGGACGACCGACTCCAATTCCGCGGATCAGGAGGCCCAGGCGCCGGAGGATTCCTGCTCCCCCGTGAGGAGGGTGGCCAGTCCATGCCAGATAAGGATTTCTTTGCGGCGTGCAAGAAGCGCTGGCGGGTGCCAGTCTACCCGCCTGGTGCTCGCTGCCAGCACAAGTACGCCGTCACAGGGCTGCCGTGCGACGAGCCCTTGGACGCGCGCGGGTGGCACGCCTGCAGCTGCCCTGGCGGGGGGCCCCGCGCAGGCCGCCACGACGGCATGAAGGACTGGCGCGCCCCCACGCACGCGCGCCTCACGGGCTACTACGCGGTCAGGGAGCAGCGGGTTTCTGGTTGGGACAGGATGGACCCGCAGACGGGCGTCATGGAGGAGGCGAAGTTGGACGAGACCCCAGCACAGGTCAGCCTGTGCATGTGGATTGGAGCGTTACCTGCGAATGCAGCACCTACGGCCCTCGCAGGCGCGCTCGATCCAACAGAGACAGGGTCGCGGCGGCGCAGACGGTCCACGAGAAGCGTGAGCGCTACCCTCCGCAGCACGGGAACTTGGCGCCCTTAGTGTTCGAGTCGGGCGGTCGCCCATCCGACGCGGCCGTCGAGTTCATCCAGTCGTGCGGCCACGGGCTCGACGACGCTGACCGGGCCGTGGTCCTCGGAACGCTGTGGAGGCAATCGCCGCCCCCCGTCCCCCGTCCCCCTCCCCCCCCGCCCTTCCCCTTCTCCTCCTCCTCCTCCTCCTCCTCCTCCTCCTCCTCCTCCTCCTCCTCCTCCCCCTCCTCCTGTAGTGTCGTGTCGGCTTTTGTAGTCCCCGCCCTAGGTGTAATTCATGCTGGTTAACGCAAAGCCCCCCATTGTGTCCTCGCGGGTCCCCTTGGCGAAGGGGGAGAGGGGGCCAACTCTGGCGCCCGTGGGTCCTTCCGCCGGGGAGGAGGAGGAGGACGAGGAGGAGGAGGAGGAGGACGAGGAGGAGGAGGAGGAGGAGGGAGGACGGGGCGGTGGGAGGAGCAGAAGGAGGACGAGGAGGGACGAGCGAGGAGGAGAGGTGGAGGACGAACGAGAGGGGGTTGGCCGAGGAGGAGGGGCTGGAGGAGAGGAGGAGGGGAGGAGGAGGAGGAGGAGGAGAGGAGGGGGGGGGAGGAGGAGAGGAGGAGGAGGAGGAGGAGGAGGAGGAGGAGGAGGAGGAGGGAGGAGGAGGAGGAGGAGGAGGAGGAGGAGGCAGGGGAGGAGGCATGTGAGGAGTGGGAGGAAGAGGACGAGACGGAGGCGAGGCTGGCTATCGAGGGTGTCGGGGTTGGCCGCTGTTGGGGTGTCGGATTTCGCTCCTTCGGAGGTTCAGGTTTCCGCCGGGTTTCGGGCTTGACTATCTCTGGATGTTCGAGTTCGGCGCCAGATGTTCGGATTTCGCCTCGGGTTCTTTTCGGGTTCACCCCCCTACCCCACCGCCCCCCCCCCACACCACTCGGCACATCGCACATAGGGAAAAAAGGATACAAGGGGCAAGCTAAACGGTGTGTGGGCGGTTTCGTGAAGTGTGTTCATTATGATGTCGTCGTTTCGCAGCACAAATTGAACGAAAGCAGCGAGGGATGACAACGACTAACACGAACACAGAAAACATTGTTTAGCTCGCTCTTTGGGGGGATGTGGGCATGCATGCGGAGTTGGGTGCAGAGTGGGCCAGGGCAGGTAGTGCACCACGGACATGGGCGTGCATGCAGGGTTCCGCAGCCCTTCCGAGGCACGCGCTCCACTTCTACAAGAACGCGGCAGGGAGCCTGGTGCAAGCGAAGAAGTTCCCCCTCCTTTTCTACTAAGCACACATCTAAAAGCATTGCCTCGTAATTTACTGCTGAAGCCTCCTCGTCGCACAACCAAGCGTGCCGTTAGGGCGGACTTGGCGTTTCGCTGAGATGTCTTCCCACATCATGATCCCCGAGAGCTACGAGGATGGATGACGGGCGGTTTTCAAAATGTGGTTCTCGCCATCTCGTCTTAGCGCCACGCACAGTCGTCTCCAAACGCCCCCAGCACTTAACATATGGATGTGATGCGTGTCAAGATTTGTTCCGAGTGCCGCTCACATTCGTTTCAATTGTTTATAGCAGTTGCATGGGTAGACAGCGGGTGGATTACAACAAACGATGTTCGCATTAGCTCCGTGCTCATTCTCCTAATAGGCTCCCAACGGACTGACGGATGGGGCGCGACTCTGTTTTTAAAAGGGGTCAGTTCATGATCCTTCTGCAGTTTGTACTACCACAGAGTCAGCATTTGTAGCACGGATTGAGTTCGCCTTCTTCTTGAGGTATATTTGTCACTTGGTACCCCTTTCATGTCTTACGACCAGAAGTGCAAACAATGAGTAGGAGTTGCACGGATGCACGGATAACATTTGTTCTTGTTGTATGGTATCATGAGGTTGTGTGATGTTGTTGATTGGCATTTTTGCAAGAAGGAATGAGGTCAGCTCTTTTCAAAATTGTGCTCTCATGGGAACGTATGAGGGCGGGGGACTTGGGACGGGAGGGTGTAGTGTATTGCGTCAGCGTTTATTCATTCAGGGTTTTTCTGGTCAGATTTCCCCTCATGCGCTTCCCAGCTTTGTTATTTAATCGCTTCGCTCATGCCGCCGGCCCTGGAGCCCTCTTTAGGGCCTCTTGGGGGCCTCTTGGGGACCTCTTGGGAGTCTCTTGGGGCTCCTTGGCGGCGTTTTGGAGGCCCCCAGGGCCTCTTGGGGGGCTCTTGGGGGTAGTCGATTGCGGCTCCCCCCTCGGAGGCCACGATCCTCGTGAGGGGTGTCGAAAAATACCCTCCCCTGGAGTGGTCTGGTGGCTTCTCCCGGGCTTCTCTCGGGACCTTGCCGGGGTACTTTTCGTCCGGGGGCCCCCAGGGGCCGCTCCGCGCGCGCGAACTAGAAATATTGTTAACAAGTTACCGGAGATCTTAGCACGCCTCTGGCCCGTTGGGCCAGCGAATTTGTTTTTGGGTTGGTTTGCCACAGCCGCCAAACCTACCGACCTCCTGCATCGTCCAGCGTTTTCCCGGATTTCAGTGGCCAAACGCTGCTCTCCCTCTCTCTCTCTCTTTTTCTATATTGCTGTCTTTTCCCCTCTCTCTCTGTCTCCATGTTTCTCTGTTTTCTCTATATTATGTGTTTGTTCTCTCTCTCTCTCTCTCTCTCCCCCTGTGCCTATCGAAGGCTCTATTCCGCCGCTAACAAGGCGCAGGGCAAGATTGCGGCCCAGGAAAAGCAGGAGGGCCCATAGCTTGCTTACACTTCTGTCCTGCTGTCATGCTCCTCATCCTCCTCCTCCTCTGCTACGCTGTTCGCATTCTGGGACGAACCATGTTCGTCATGTATATCTAAGCCCAGCTCAACTTCGAAAGGGTGCATCAATGCGGGAAGTCGCTTGTGCTGTTCAAGACGCGGTTGCGTTGCCTGCGCTCGGTTCCGTAGTAATGATCCCGCAGAGCTGTTTTTTGCACCCGATCTTCTGCTCACTCGTGGGACGCAAGGCAGCATTGTGTCGACGCTCATTCATGGCGAGTTTTCGCTGCAGGAAAGAAAAACCGGACCTGGGGAAAGGGTCAGGACTTCCGGGGACCACACATTGAAAAGATGGCATCGCATCTCTGGGTCCAAGCTTCCTAAATGGGATCCAAGTAATTTGAGTCCGCGGATCGCGCCACATCGCAGATGCATTGGTGATGCGGCTCGATATGGGGCCCCGTTTTCTTCGCCTGCTCCCATTGTGACCCCCTCGCGGCGAGGAAATAGGAGACCACTTTCGAATCCCCTGGCGAAAACGGGCGTGACCGCGGACACGTCACGACTCGTCCCAGCGCCGTCTTGGAATGCTTCGGGATGGCTAATTTCCAGACGGCGCCGTTGCGAATTATGACATCACCAGGGGGAGGAAAGGGGGGGGGAGCGGTTCCATAATGATACGTGCCATGTTTTCAATGCTTTTCCATGTTTTCCATGTGCCCCAGAAATCCTGGAGCATTCTCCCGAGCCAATCACACCATGATGTCATTCTCGTCCTATCTTGCTCATCGTTGTCTTCCTCCCTCTTGCCTTCGCAGCGATCTTCCGCGGCAGGACGAGTCCGAGGCGGAGAAGGCGAGCAGGGGCCTGCTGGAAGAGGAGGCATCCAAGGACATGCTTCAGCATGGAAAGTCATCTCCATCCCGAATGGATAAGCAACGCAAGCATCAGCTTTGAGGCAGGCGAGATGTCGGCGAGGCACTTCGCAGGCCGCGCCGGACTGCTCGCACGCCAGCGCAAAAGGAGTGTGTGCGTGCGTGCAGGAGCAGCACGTTCAACGTCGGTGGCGCTCGGGGGGGGGGGGCGAGGGCGAAGATGATTTCCTGGATCTGCGGTGGAAGCCCCTCCCTGGCGCGCGCAGCGCGCCAGGGGCGTCGTCAGGGGCGCCGCCAGGGGGGGGGGGGATGCTCCACCGCCGACCCGCGAAGTACCTCTGGCGTGGCCCTTTTGGACGGCGTTCCGAGGGCTGTCTGTCGGCCGCGAGGGAGGGTGAAAGTGACTAGGAAAAGGCCTTTTCAGAAGGCGGCTGAGCTTCTCAGAAGCCCTCGGGCCCTCTGAGAAGTTTCTGTGTCCCTGGGGAAGGCTCAGAAAACTTGTTAGAAGGCTGGGGGACATCCGATGAGGGGGGTCATCCTGCTTTGATCTCCGATCTGGTCAATTTGCAAACAGCGGTCGCCGTCGCACCGTCGGCTTTGCTTGGTTGGCGTGGTGCATCCATCTATCCACATATACCCCCCGGGCACCATCGCACCGATGCGTCTGTGCAATTTTTGTCTATCTGTCTGCCTCCCCCCCCGGGCGCCATCGCACGGACGCAGAATTGCATGACATATCTTGTTTCTGCATATATATATATATATATATATATATATATATATGCCCAGCCCCACGCGCCGTCGCACCAGCTTGTCCGCGCATTGATGCGGCCATCTGTCACATGCCTCTAAGCACATGCGGTTGCCCCCATGGTGCTTTCATGGGTTTCCTGCGAGGGGCCCCAGATGGAAAGCCAGTTGTGAAGTTTTCAATTTACTTACCAGGGCGCGCGCGGGAATATAGGGGGGCCCTGGGGCGATGCGACCCCCAGTAGGGCTTCAGAACGGGCCCTGGGAGTGCGCGGGGGCCATTAATTGCTACTCGGGGAAAGACTGTCCAGCATAGTAGGCCTCTGGACAAGTAATGCGGGCGCACCCGAGAGCGCGCAGGATGCCAGTGAATCCGACGCCCGTGAATCCGTGCAGAGGGTCCATTATAGAATGATCCTGGCGAAGGGCCCGACCATAAGCAATTGTTGATAACGCGTTGTGGGTGCCGGTTTCGGTGGGGCTCCCTATGGGGCCACGAAGCGCTGCTTTGGGTGGGGGACCCGCATGCGCACTGCGCCACTGGGGCGGGCCTTCGGTGGAGCTCCCCATGAGGCCACGAAACGATGCCCTGGGCGGGGGAACCGCATGCGAACTGCGCCATTGGGGCCTTCGGTGGAGTTCCCTATGGGGACACGAAACGCTGCCCTGGGTGGGGGAACCGCATGCGAACTGCGCCACTGGGGCCTTCGGTGGAGCTCCCTATGGGGCCACGAAGCGCTACCCTGGGTACGGGAACCGCATGCGAACTGCGCCACTGGGGCCTTCGGTGGAGCTCCATATGGGGCCACGAAACGCTACCCAGGGCACGGGAACCGCATGCGAACTGCGCCACTGGGGCCTTCGGTGGAGCTCCCTATGGGGCCACGAAACGCTGCCCTGGGTGGGGGAACCGCATGCGAACTGCACTACTGGAGCCATCGGTGGAGCTCCCTATGGGGCCACGAAACGCTGCCCTGGGTGGGGGGACCGCATGCGAGAGCAGCCACTGGGGCCTACGTGGAGACCCTATGGGGCCACGAAGCGCTGCCCTGGGTAAGGGAACCGCATGCGAGAGCAGCCACTGGGGCCTTCGGTGGAGCTCCCTATGTGGCCACGAAGCGCTGCCCTGGGTGGGGGAACCGCATGCGAGAGCAGCCACTGTACCTTCGGTGGAGCTCCCTATAGGGCCACGAAGCGCTGCCCTGGGTGGGGGAACCGCATGCGAGAGCAGCCACTGGGGCCTACGGTGGAGCTCCTCATGGGGCCACGAAGCGCTGCCCTGGGCGGGGGACCGCATGCGAGAGCAGACATTCGGGCCTACGGCGGGGCCCACTAGGGCCATCGGCGGAGCTCCCTATGAGGCCACGAAGCGCTGCCCTGGGCGGGGGAAACGCATGCGACCCCCCCCCCCCCACTGGGGCCATCGGCGGAGCTCTTTATGCTGCCACGAAGCGCTGCCCTGGGTGGGGGAACCGCATGCGACCTCTCCCCCAACCACCACTGGGGCCATCGGCGGAGCTCCCTATGGGGCCACGAACCGATGCCTTGGGTGCGGGATCCGCATGCGACCACCCCCGCTGGGGCCAACGGCAGAGCTCCCTATGGGGCCACGAAGCGCTGCCGTGGCTGGGGGAACAGCATGCGACCCCCCCGCCGCCGGGGCCATCGGCGGAGCTCCCTACGGGGCCACGAAACGCTGCCCTGGGCGGGAGAACAGCTGCCCTAATGGGCCACGAAACGCTGCCCTGGGCGGGGGAACCGCATGCGACCCCCCCATTGAGGCCATCGGCGGAGCTCCCCCTGGGGCCACGAAGCGCTGCCGTGGGTGGGGGAACCGCATGCGACCAACCCCCCACTGGGGCCATCGGCGGAGCTCCCTATGGGGCCACGAAGCGCTGCCCTGGGTGGGGGAACTTCATGCGACCCCCATTGGGGCCATCGGCGGAGCTCTCCATGGGGCAACGAAGCGCTGCCCTGGGCGTGGGAACCGCATGCGACCAACCCCCCACTGGGGCAATCGGCGCGGCCCCCTATGGGGCCACGAAGCGCTGCCCTGGGTGGGGGAACCCGCTGGGGCCATCGGCGGAACCCCATATGGGGCCACGAACCGATGCCTTGGGTGCGGGATCCGCATGCGACCACCCACTGGGGCCATCGGCTGAGCTCCCTATGTGGCCACGAAGCGCTGCCCTGGGCGGGGGAACCGCATGCGACCCCCCCCTCCCGCTGGGGCCATCGGCGGAGCCTCCTATGGGGCCACGAAACGCTGCCCTGGGCGGGGGAACCGCGCGCGACCCCCCCACTGGGGCCATCGGCAGAGCTCCCAATGGGGCCACGAAGCGCTGCCCTGGGTGGGGGACCCGCGCGCGACACTCCCATTGGGGCAATCGGCGGAGCTCCCTATGGGGACACGAAGCGCTGCCCTGGGTTGGAGAACAGCTTACCCTGTGGTCCTGGGGGTGCGTTTTATAGTCCCATCATCATGATAGGTCCATGATGCATGATACATGATCATGTAAAGCTTGCTTTTTTTACACTGGATCATGTTAGAATGCGTTGTGTATGAGACGCGTTTCTTCTTTCATTCCATAATTGACATGCGTTTGATGATGCCGACGCCGCGCGTTTAGCGCCGTTGCCATTTTCAGCGAACTATATGACTGACAATGACAACTGCGCGAACCAAGTAATCTGGCACGTGGCAAGCGGGAGCGGAGGAGGCGGTAGGGTTTCGGGTTTATGGTTTAGGGTTTAAGAGTCGGACGCCCTGACGCGCGCGCGGTTTGCGAATGCATTCGCAAACCGCGCGACATTGACCCTGACCCACGGGCCAGACACCTGATTCCGTGGAAGGCTTCTTGCAGCCACGCTGGCTGTCTCAGGGGGTATCGCGTTTTCATGCCTATGTGTTCAAGCTCTCTTGGGCCTGGGGCCCTCTGGGGAACTCTTTGGGACTTCTGGGGCCGTCGGCCTCAGGGGCCGTCCTTTTCCTTTGTTTTCCTCCTCCTCCTCCTTTTCCTCCTCCCCCATATCATTCCGCTACCATCATCGCCACCATCATCATCATAACCACCGCCAGCAACATTTCCGCCACTATCATCACCGTCATCGCAATCACCACCATCATCACCACCAGCGACCAGCGTCGTCATCACTACCAGCATATACCCATCATCGCACCACCATCAGTATGATCGTCATCAGCGCCATCATCATCAGCAGCACCATCATCATCACCATGCTCCATCACCCCCGTCATCACCATCATCACCACCGCCGAAGGCATCATCATCATCCTCATCGTCATCATCATCGGCTGTGGTGTTGGGTCCTTTTCCCCTTTTCCCCGCGTCACCATCCTCGCCATCATCATCCGCATTATCATCATCATCATCTCCATCGCCATCATCATCGACACCGTCATCAGCATGATCATCATCATCACCTTCGTCATCGTCATCATCATCGTCAGCATCATCACCATCATGATCACAACCATCATCATTACCATGATCATCCGCACCATCATAGTTCGAATGAATTGCCGCCATCACCCTGTGCATCGCCATCGTTGCCACCATCATCAACCCGAACCATTACCTTGGACCGTCGCCATCGTCTTCGCCACCACCAATACCAGAGGCAGTCGCAGGTCGGGTTTGCCAGAAGTGCCCCTGGCCCAAGGCGCCCCCAGGATTCTCGGGCGGGCCAGCTTTTCTCCAGAGCACCCGTGCACGAGGCCCAAAGGGCCCCAGGGGCTCCATGCAGGAGCGCAAAGCTTGGGGCACTTCGGGCCAAGGGCACTCGGCAACACCTTGGCAAGAGGAGGAGGAGGGGGAGGAGGAGGAGGAGGAGGAGGAGGAGGCGGAAAAGGAGGAGAAGGAGGAGGAGGAGGAGGAGGAGGAGGAGGAGGAAGCAGGAGGGCCAGCAGCGGACGGCCGTCGGGCCTGGAGCGGCGTCTGGCTGCAGTCGGGCTGGCCGGCGTCGGGCTGGGCCGTCGGGCTGGGAAAAGGGTCGGAGCGGCTGCTCACCGTCTAATTCTTGAACTTTTTCTTGCCGCCCTTGCCGCGGTTGCCCTTGTCTTTGTCCGCGCCCTTGTCCTTGGCCTTGCCGTCCTTGCCCTTGTCGTTGGCCTTGCGTCTGCCCATGGCCTTGTCCTGGGCCTTTTTCTTGCCGCCCTTGCCGTTGGCCTTTTTCTTGTCGCCCTGCCTGTCGCCCTTGCCGTTGACCTTCTTGTTGTCCTTGTCCTTGCTGGCGGCATCGGTCTTGAGCTTGCCCATGCCTTTGCCGCCGCCCTTGCCGTTGTTCTGGCCGACGCCCTTGCCGCCCGTGCCATCGCCCTCGCCGTTGTTCTGGTCGTCGCCCTTGCCGTCGCCCTCGCCGTCGCCCTTGCCGTCGCCCTTGCCGTCGCCCTTGCCCTGGTCAGCGATGGGCGGCCTCCACAGCCATGTCTCCTCGACGCCGCCCTCGCTCCATGAGAGCGCGATGAGTCGGCCCGCCCAGCCGCCCCACGTTTGACTCGTTCGCCATCGCTTGAGTTCAGTGAACGTCTTGGTGGGGGGGGGGGGGCCCAGCCATCGGGCCAGAATCGGACCAGGATCTGATCTGAGACGAAATGTCTACGGATTGTTTCACGTTAGCTGCAGTCAGCCCGCGTCGCAAGGATGCGCGGTAAGGGCGCGCAGCCCCAGGAGGCCCATGGCGTTGTTTCTAGCGAGGCCGGCAGGTGAAGTCGCAAAGGATGGGCCGACGGGACAACGATGCAAGGGTAGCCTTGGGAAGGTTGCCCATCCTCACGACGCGGGTTGATTGAAGCAACTGTTGTTTTGCATGGGTGAGTGCCTTTTGGGAGATGGCCCCACGGTGCCATATTGGGCGCCTCGGAGCGAGAGTGCGAGAGAGGAACGCTGGGCAGAGAGAGAGAGAGAGAGAGAGAGAGAGAGAGAGAGAGAGAGAGAGAGAGAGAGAGAGGGAGAGGAGAGAGGAGAGAGAGAGAGAGAGAGAGAGAGAGAGAGAGAGAGAGAGAGAGAGAGAGAGAGAGAGAGAGAGAGAGAGAGAGAGAGAGGAGAGAGAGGAGAGAAAAAAAAAAAAAAAAAAAAAAAAAAAAAAAAAAAAAAAAAAAAAAAAAAAAAAAAAAAAAAAAAAAAAAAAAAAAAAAAAAAAAAAAAAAAAAAAAAAAAAGCGAGTGAGAAAACGAGGGCTAGTGGTGAGCAGCGGGGGCGAGCGGGGGGCAGCGCGACAAGAAATTGGGAGGGGGCGCGAAGAATCAGGAGGAGCAGAAGGTGTGTCTGGAGAAACCGCTCAAATCGAACGACTCCGAGCCACTGGCAGTGTCACATGGCGCGTGCGGGGTCGCACACTTAAGCGAATTTCATGCAACCATTTGAATATATCTACATCTCACCCCGAATACAACCAACAGCCCTACGCCCATTCGGCCCACGTGTGTCATAGTTGTGCATGTGCGCGTGCTCCATGTACCTATGCGTATTTGCAAACTGAGCGCGTGCGCATACGGGAATCGGGTCGTGGGCCGAATCTTCGACGGGCTAACTGCAGAGGCCTCGCGTAGTCACAGTCGCGCGGCCTGTCCACGCAACTAACTGAACCAGGCCCTCGCAGAATCTAGCTGTCTCTTCGAGCAGCTTAGATCTTGCAGGAATCTGCGGCACCACTCTTTTCAATTAGTTCGACAACTAGAGTCGCCAGAACCGTTGTGAAACCACGAGGGTACCGCGAGGGTGAGTTCATTTCCTGTCTATTGGAAATCACCCACTCCGTCCTGCGCCAGCTCTTCGATTTTTTCCTGTGCGTTTTGGTCTGGATGCTTGTCAAGCTCTTCGCGCTGCTGGGTGGTCCAACGAGGGCCCTGGCTTGGTTCCTCGACCTGACAAGCGCTGTAGACAATTCAAACGGCCAGGTGGTGTAGAATTCATCTGGCTTCATTGCGGAACCGCCCCAGCCTCCCATCCACGTCGCAAACCTAGACATCCCTGTCATGAATATGCAATTCTGCATACACGGCATGTGGTACAGCATAGAGTTCAGCGGCTGCTCGCACGTGACGCGCAAGTTCCGCAGCTGCGCGAGGAAGATGAGGCACGACCTCGCCGGGGCACAATCAAACGGCAGGCACGCCCCTCAGATGTCATCGCGACGTCATCGCAACGTCATCGCGATGACATCGCGATGACATCGCGATGGCGCCTCATCAACCCCCGATCGATGTCCAGGGGGCGATGGGTGGGGCTGAGAATGACGCCTGGGGGTGGAGACACAAAAAGGGCAGGGTGGGGGAGAAGGGCGAGGAGGAGGGGGGGGAGGATGAGGAGGAGGAGGAGGGGGAGGGGGAGGGAGGAGGAGGAGGATGAACGGGGGGGGCAGGGGAGGAGGGGGCGAGAGACGGGGAGGAGGAGGACATACAGTCGTCTATAGGTGGCGTTTCAAAGTAGCTTCTCGTGCGCTGGCGTAGCGCTTCCTGCGTATCCCGCTGGCTAGGCTCTCCCGCTGCTCATGTGCGCTCGCAGTGATGTGTGTTTTCTGTTGTTCCTCTCCCTCTCTCTCTCTCTCTCTTCTCTCTCTCCTCCTTTCTCTCTCTCTCTCTCTCTCTCTCTCGTTTCTTTCTCTTCTCTTTGTTTTCTCTCTCTCTCTCTCTCCTCTCTCTCTCTCTCTCTCTCTCTCTCTCTCTCTCTCTCGTTATCTGTCTCTTTCTCGTTGTTTTTTTTCTCTCTCTCTCTCTCTCTCTCTCTCTCTCTCTCTCTCTCTCTCTCCCTCCCTCTCTCTCCATCTTTATTTCTCTTTCCCTCTCTCTAATTATATATGCATGTAGATGTATATCTAACTAGCCTTATCTCTTGCGTTCTACCCCATGCTCCTCTCCGTGTATATATATATATATTGTGTTGTATCTCTCGTTTTATCTCTCTCTCCCTCTCCCTCTCCCCCCTCTCCCATCTCTGGGTGCATTGGGGGGGGGGGTGGCGACTGATCTTTGAATCTAGAGTCTGTTATTACACATCTTTGTCCCCTCCCCTCGCTAACCAACTGCCCCATCTGCCGCTTCCCATTTTATGTGTCCACGGCTCCCTGTCCCCATTGCGTTTGCCCCATCGCCCTCTTCTTCGTCGCCCTCGCTCGGTCTGCAATCGCCTACTCATCAATGTCCGTTGCGTTCGTTCGCAGATTCGCCCCGCCCTACCCCGTGTTCTTCCATCTCGCGTTCTCTGTATGTGTCTCTTTATCATCTTCTTTGTCGTTCACTTTCTCTCGCTCTCATGTTTGCCTCCCCCCTCTCTCCCTCTCTCCCTTTCTTTCTCCCCTTCTATCTCTCTCTCTCTCTCTCTCTCTCTCTCTCTCTCTCTCTCTCTCCCCCCGTTTCCCGCTCGCGTCCACCCTCCCTCTGCGTCGTGCTCTCTCTTTCTCTAGTTCTTTATTGGTCTCTTTCGCTTTTCCTCTCATTCTCCATGTTTTGTTTTGTTCTCTCTCTCTCTCTCTCTCTCTCTCTCTCTCTCTCTCTCTCTCTCTCTCTCTCTCTCTCTCTCTCTCTCTCTCTTTCTCTCTATATCTCTCTCTCTCTCTCTCTCTCTCTCTCTCTCTCTCTCTCTCTTTTTTCTCTCTCTCTCTCTCTCTCTCTCTCTCTCTGCCTCTCTCTCTCTCTGTCTCTCTCACTCTCTCTATATTCATCTCCTCCCTCTGTGTTTGTGTTGTTTTGTGTGTGCTCTCTCTCTCTCTCTCTCTCTCTCTCTCTCTCTCTCTCTCTCTCTCTCTCTCTCTCTATCTCTCTCTCTCTCTCTCTCTCTCTCTCTCTCTCTCTCTCTCTCTCTCTCTCTCTCTCTCTCTCTCTTTAGTCTCGGCTCGAGAGTGCCCTGCACTCAGACCGCAGCCGCGACGCGAAGCGCCCCGCCTCGGAGTCAGACTCCCAGGCCTCGCGAGACCGGAGGGGTCCCAGCAGGACCCTACTGATTCGCGGCACCTCTCTCCCCACCAGAGCGCCCGCCGCAATGGCCCCCGGTAAGCCGGAGCGCCGTCGCTCTTCCAAGCAGCCGCCGAGCTCACGTCCTGCTGCCGAAGGGTCTCTCCTCCAACGCAAGCAGGACTGCATCGCAGCTTTCAAGCAAGCGGGGTCCGACCGCCCCACGGCCGCATACACTGGGCTTGCCGAGCTGAACGCGGACGAGCTTCAGGCCACGTACGACATGCACAAGACCAACACAAAGAAGCTCGGCAGTGCCTTGATCCGCATGTGTGCCGCCAACCAGATCAGCTACACGCTGGATCAACACCAGCGCAGCAAGCCTAAGCGCATTGGTGGTGACACATCACACCCACCAGCTGCGTCCGCACGTCTTCAGGCTGCGGACGCCCAATTCATTGCCTTGGACCTGGCCTTCTGGAAGGTCCCAGTCCTCGCCGAACCCACATCACTTGACGACGGCAAGACGTACAAGCCCAGTATCAGCCTCCACGACTACGAGAGCGGAGAACGGCTGCTGCAACACCACCTCGTGCAGGGTAAGCGTACCACGGGTCAGCTTGCGATTGCTGTCATGGGCCCAAAACACGATAACTACGTCGGTACCGAGCTCGCCGTCCCCGTGCTGAAGCGTCACCCCAAGGCGCCCAAAGTGGTCCACACGCACGTCCCCGTGACCGTGTACCAGCTGGGCGCCAAGGAAGTCGCCTGCACGGAAAAAGTAGCCGTCGCCACCATCGATCCTGCCGACCACGTATGCTGGATTCGGGTGACTATACATGAAACCGAAGCCATCGCCGCAGTCCCCTCCATGCATCAGGCCTTCGAGGATCAGTTCTCGGGAGGTGCCCCCGTGAACGGTGGTCCACGCGCCAAGGGTCCTTTCCGAAGGGACTCCGCTCCACAGGACAAGGCGCGCCAAAACCAAAAGCACAGGGAGTCCAAGAAAGACGCACGCCGTCAGGAGCTCGACAGTCAGCTCCAGGACACCTTCAAGGCCCTCTTCCACGGCAACTTTAAAGCCGTCACATCCTCGAACCCTGCAAAAGCCTAGGCAGGTATGGATCGGGCGTCGGAAAGAGGTCCCTGGCTGCCACCTTCGGCGTCAGTCTTCAAGCGGTTGACAAGGTCTTTGCGGGTTCAGGGCAACTCGGCGCCACCTACGACCTCAGCAACGTAGGTGCTGACGAGCCCACTGCAGACAAGTACCAGACCGTGTGGTTCCCTGAGGACCAGCCCATCACGATGGCAGATGCGTTCCAGAAGTCGGTGGACCTCAAGGCCCTAGGAGTCGTCAGGCACGGCAAGTCAGGCTTATTGGGGATCCGTGTTGCACGAGGGTCAGACGCCGCCAAGGCTGCTGCCGTCAGCATGCGTGGCTGCGAAGCCACCCTCGCCAAGACGCGATACCGCATCACTGGCATTGCGGCACGCCACGCCACGCTGACCCAGCTCGCTAAGACTCTCACGGGCCCGTCCGTCAAATGGGACTGTGAGGTCTACCACACCGCCTGGGACCCAGCCACTTCTGCTCAGTTTGCCTTAGTGCGCGCCCATCGTCCCCCACCCACATATACGGCACAGGTCGCAGGGTGCCCCATCCCGTGGAGCATCACCGAGGCCCCGTTGGCTGAGGTGGTGCCGAAGAGGGACAACGTTACCATTGTCACCCCTACCACTATCACAGAGCCTGTGACGCCGCCAGCCCGTGGTGGCGGCTTCAGCCCCGCCACGGGCACACTTCTAACCAAAGCGGCCCAGAGCCCTTACCTCCACGACCTCATGACTGCCACGCCCAAAGGCAAGGGCGTCGCACCGCTCCTGATCCCCCAGGAGGAGCCTTTAGCCAAGCGCCACCGATCCTCCAGTGGGAAACGCGACGCCACGCCGCACGCAAGATCACACGGCGCCCTAGGCCGCAGCTCCTCTGCTCCCCCGCACGGCACGGATGGAGTTGCCGAGCAGACGGCCGTCCAAGGATCAGGTGGTCATGACCCGCAACTTGGCACGGTGGCGGCTGAAGGCGGGGGCCACACGGAAGGGGACGCTGCCACAGCCGCCGAGGTACCAGGCGACGCTGACGACGTCGAGATCCTCTCATCAGGGGATGAATTCAGCGTGGCATCTCGCGAACTGAACACCCTCGGCGAACGCTTCGCAACGGCCCCTAAACTGTCAGAAGCCGCCACGACCCGCATCCAACACATGGAACAACAGCACGAGCTGCTTGCCAACACGGTGGATAACATGCAGGTTCAGCTTGCGGGCGTTCTCTCATCCCAGGCCACACTCACGGAGCACGTTTCAGGTTTGGAACGAGGGCTCGCCACCGTCGTCACCCAGCAACAGACGGCAACCACCGAAGCTGCTGCACTGCGTGGCGACATCCAGGCCCTCCTCGGGCACCTCACGGGGGGCACCATCCACCTGCCACAGGTGGCCACTCTCGAAACAAAAAATGAGGAAGCTGCATCAGTTGCCGATCCCGTGGCTGTCTGCGGGTGGATTGACCAGCCAGGCCAGGTCACCCCAGGGACGGGGCCCCCAGGGGCTGACAAAGGCAAAGACAAGGGTCGGGTCACTCAGGAACCCTATTGAAGGTGCCTCAGAGAGCCTGCCTCAGCCCTCCGAGGAAGCGCCTTCAGAGGCATCTCTTCTCTCTTCTCGTCGTATCTCTTTCTTGTCATATCATGTCAGTTTTGGCAGCAGCACGAGCAAGCTATCTGGTGTAGGGACACCTGTCATCTTGCTGTGGGTGTGTCTGTTGCAATGTACATGAGCATGCAGGGGTATCTGAGGATGCGTGCTGACATGCAGCTTTTGGCTCATCGCTCGCGCCGCCCGCCAGGCCTCGCCATCATGTGGCGCCTTGCCTGCAGCCTGGCCCTCCCCTCGCTCGCTGGAGCACACCCGTCTTCAGGCGGTGCGCCCAGCATGGAGGTGAGGTTTTCCTGCGACACGCTGAACGTGGGACCCTTTTCTACCTCTACGATGACAGCATCTACAAGTACGATCACTGCACCATTTTGGACCTGATCGTGAACAGCACCGTAGCCGCGGGTCCGTGCGGCAACGGACCGCTGGGCGCCATCGTGAGCGCATACACGCCCTTGTCAACTACGACACATGCATCGAAATCCACTCCCAGTGTGGCCTCGACTGCGGGGCAGCAGATCCTTGACGGGGACGTTGATTTAGGCCAGGCACACAGTGGCGGCTTCAGCCCCGCTGTCGTGCCCCGCTATTGCCCCACGGGTCTCACCACCCCCCTGTGCGCTAGGGGCGAACCCGAGGAGGACCCTGCTTTCTGGCACCTGATGATGATCCGCGCCCGGCTCATACCGTGTGCTGCGGCGTGGGCACCAGGTGAGGACCACCAGGGCGTGTTCTGGGCATGGCTCGACGACTGCGTCCCGTACATCCTGGCGACGCTTCATCTGCCACAGTACGATCACCTCTTTCAGGAGGATTCTGAGGACACAACCGACGCCCTGCGTCAGCGCACCGCGGTCGACATGTGCGAGGACATCTGGCACAGAGCGGGCCCCGACAGACAGCGCATCAACCGCAACCTCACTCGTATCCAGAGCAGCCGCGAGTACGCCACCCGCTACTTTGGCCTCCTTCTGGAATGCCAGGGCGCTCGTTCCACGCTCGTCGGTCCTGAGGCTTTCACGGCACCTTTGCCGCCATACCTCTCACGGGCCCATGCTTTGCTGCCAAGAGGCCTCCCTCCACCCGACCAAGACGCCATGGCGTACCTCGCCGATGTGATCCTGCACCAACCGCCAGACATGCTGCCGCTTGTCGAGGCGGAGCTCGCCGCGGCACCGATGGAACCGCCAAACCCACCACCGCCAACTGGCCTCGCCCAGCACGCCACGGGTGATCAGGCCGCAGATGATCCCGTATCATGGCTGCTCCAGCACATCGCGGCCAGCGATATCGGCAACATATCCATGGACTCGTTCCACGCGTCGGACGATAGCCAGGACGGCATCGATACCCAGGATCGAGACGGCACGACACCACCAGGCGACTCGGCCCAGCGTGACCGCGACAGCGAACCCTACTTAGGGCACACCTCGTCGCACAGCAGTCCGCCCCACAACTCAGCTCAGGCCGACCCCGGCGCACAGCTCAACGACGCTGAAGGCGTCACTGCCGCCGACGCGACAAGCCATTCCACTGCATCGCCAGCTCATGCCAGCCCGTGCAGTGGCGGCTTCAGCCCCGCTGCAGCACTGGCTAGACCTGGACATCCCCAGACCGCAGGTGGCAGCACCACGCCCTTCACCTCTGTACACCGTGACAACGCGACTGACTCCAACCCCAGTGTCATTGGCCACTGGCAGGCCGACATCGACAACGACCCCATCGATGATGAGTACCCAGATGCCAGCGGTTCCCACGAGCCCCAGCACAGCGCAGCGGCATCACGACATTGTGGCTGCCTCATCTGCCTCTTTGTGGCCACGTACGCCATCGCGATAGCAATGCCGTACAAGGACCAGATCGATGGGTACTTGCCGACACCGAGCCGAGACCCCAGCTACCGACAACGACGACGACGCAAAGCGACGGCACCAGGCTCATCGGTGCCCACCACATCCCGACGCACAACGACATACAACGTCACGTCCACATTGTGGGCCACTCTCAAATGGACCAGCGTCAAACTCAGAGATAGCGTCTCGGGCGGAGCCACCGCAGTCGGGGTCGGCCTCGGGGGTGTCCTGAAATGGGCCAGCGGCAAGCTAGGGGCTATTGCCACGGGTGGAGTCGTGTGTGGTCTTCTACTCGTCGGTGCCAAACTTCTTGCCCAGGGAGCTGTCGGACACGTAGGAGCCCGCATCTGTGCGCGGGCCCTGGACTCATCCACAGCCCAGTGGTGCCTCCGCTGTTGCCAACCGAGCAGGAGGCCGCGCGATGAGGCCACATGCACAATGCCGTGCACGCTTGCCGGCGAACACGACGACCAGCACGTGCACTCACTCCGACATCCGCTGCTGCAGGAACACTACGCCGCAGCAGTTGCCGCCGCAGTCGCCGATGTCACGACCGCCACCACCGCCGCCATCGTCGAAGTCACTGCCGCCGTATCGCGAGCCTCGTCTGTCACACCAAGATCGACCAGCCCGTCCCCGCGAGACGGCTCCAAAAGCGGCGCGGCATACGGTAACCTACCGACTAACGAGGATGCCACAGCACACGGCAGCGACACCGAGGCAAGGGAAACACGTGAGTGCACCCACGATAGCCCGTGGTCCATCTTCCGACATGCTGATGCTCGTGGTTCCTCCCCCGACGCGGACACCCAACCACCGCGACGGCGAGCACGCTATGCATCACCCGACAGGCCCCAGGCGCCTTCAGGCCCTGTTATGCCTTACACAGCCCTCAAGCCACCGACACGCAACTTACGCAACACTATCCAGCGCGACCCAGCGGTCCCCGTGCCGCCGAAGAGCATACTTAACGCCCTGTACCAAAACGGCTTTGCGCTAGGTAACAGTGGCGTGTCTACAGAGGACATCAAAGACGCTCTGCGACTCCACGACCATCCTCGATTTACTCATGATCCAACACTCCAAGCGCTGGGGCCGTGGACGGACATCATGCAGAGGCCCCCGAACCGCCTCATTTGGGTGCTGGAAGACTCGGGCGGGAACTCAGGCGAGACAATCTTCCCATACCTCACGTGGGACCTCCGCCAACCCACCACCGACGCGCCCACTGTCTTCTGGCATGGGACCCGCGGCGACCTTGCGGCCCGTCTTGCTGCCAGAGGAGGGCACCTCTTACCAGGGCCCCGCCGTGAAGCGAAGGGCCGAACTGGCACCAACGTTGGCCGCACGTACGCGAGCGTGCACCCTTCGCTGGCCGCGTGGTACGCAATGCCGCCCCACCCGCCCTACAGTCTCGAAGACGACACCCTCGCGTGGGGACCATCGCACTCTGGATGTGCGAGGCCACCCAACCACCGCGCGGGGAAAACAGGCACAACTTCGTGAAAGGGGAGGCCCACGGAGCGCGCCTCATTTACCCTCGGGTCCTGAGCCTCCTCATCCGCAAGGACTGGTGCGCCCCCACAGAAGCTGCTTCCAGGTGCCGTGCCCTACCACACGCCTATGGCATGGGCGACTGCGCGCACGCCCTTCACATCGCTGGCTACGATCATCAGATCTCCGTGAGGCGGCTGAAGCTCACGACCAGGAAGCTAGCACCAGGCGCAGACCAGCCATCGCGGCAGCGTGGCCACCGCCGCAGGCACTATACTCGCCAGAGGCAGCGCGAGTATGGGCCAAACAGCACTACGACACGGAAGCAGCCACCAGGGATTACCCTAACCAGCCCCGCCCACGCGTCTCGCTTCACATGCTCCAGCTGGACCCGAAACCACTCATCGACCTGGTGTACACTGGCTTGCAAGCTGTCCCCGTGCGGGGGCACCCTGACGCACGCGGGCCGCGCCCCAGCGGCTCCAGCCCTGGGGCCGCGTCGGGCCCACCACGCACGTACAAGTCAGGCACAGCCCTGGCGCACAGTCCAGACCGCTCATCGACGTCATCAGGAGCCGACGAACGCCGTACGCCTTCCCTCATCAGCGCGGCCGCCGCCCTCGCCCGAGGCCGTGCCCGCCCTCGGCGATCTGCCTCTCGCTCGTCACGACAGAGTGGCGGGAACTCCACCTCAGACAACAGTGGCATCGAGACGTGGGAGCACATTGTGACGGAAGAGGAGCCGACTGCCTACCACGTCCTCGCCTACCACGTCCGTGATGTGCGGACCCGTGTCAATGCCCCTGGCATTGAGGTCTGGCTTGACCCTGGTGATCACCACGACGGTGCCTACTTACCGTGGGGGACGACAGTCATGGGCCACCGCGTTATTGACCCTGCGGTGGCGGGGCGGGACGGCTGGGTCATCCTCCACCACGACCACGGCGACACCACTACTAAGCTCTGGGCACCGACCCAAGTCCACGTCAAAGCGGACGACACCTGGCGCACCGTCATGGTACAAGCGGACATGGGGCCCCAGTGGATCAGGTGCCATGCCGAGGACGCTCGCCTCCCCGCCGAGGTTGTCCGCACTACAGGCCAATCCTGGTTTGCTGACGTCTGGCCCTTGTGGGATCGCCCGCGACCCCACCCAGACGACCCAGGCACAAACGAGCATGCGCTCCCGCCTTTACCAGGACGCTGGTCTTGCCTACAGTGTCGATTCCAATGCTGTCAGTACTGTGCGGCTCGCCGCAACACGCAGCTCGGCACCTCGGGCCAACCAACGTGCCCAGACTGCGGCCGCAGCGGGCTGCGTACACTCATGGACTGGTCCACGGACTACTCGTGCAACAGTTGGACGTGTGCATACAGCACCAACAACAGGGACTCCGACACATGCTGCCTGTCCATCAGGTGCCCCCATCCCCCCAGTCCACACAGCCTGCTCGACGTCCGTGCCACAGGGATGCCGCCGCACATCCTTGCCCGCCAATTCGGCAACGCGCCAGCCCTCCACGACCTTAAGGAACCCCCCCGAGCGCCTTCAGGCCCCGGGGGGGAACCTCCACAACCAGGGCAAGCAGGTTACCAGGGTCAATGGTACTTCCCACCGAAGCCGCGGCGCGTCCCCAGGCAGGGACTGCCTGACGGCACAAGGCGGCCACCTGGATTCACAGGAACGGGGATGCCCGAAGAACCTTTCCCCGACCAACCGCTTTGGAGGGAAGGCTACGTGCTCTTCAGTCCCCACCAGGCCCTCAAGGAGGAATTCACCTTCAACAAGACGGCCCGCCGACCCTACTCCCTAGCCATCACCAACATGTACAGGG